>CM035158.1:88160783-88760783 GCA_020205615.1 Panax quinquefolius
GCGACTCAGAATGGGTCGTGTGGACCTATTTTGGGGGTGTCACATTTTAGCTCCACCAACGCGCCCCATTATGACCCCTACTAATGTATCATCTCTCGTTATTTGGGTGCAACTGAAAAGACCCAACAACAAAACCCCATCTTTTCCTAACTCCAAAGTTTCACCTGCTCATTTTGGAATCTCAAAACTCTTTTTTCTCCTTTTGAAAAAATCCCTATTCTGGCCACTATCTCTCCCTAAAACTCCAGCAATGACATCTTCACAAGTTCCCAAAAGCACCCCTTCCACCTCTATGGAACCCATCACTGTCATTCCCCTTTCCACCATTCCTTCCCCATCTATTACCAGTGTTGGATCTTCTACCACCACTAAGCACCCTAACACCAGCATAGTGACCACCGATTCCACTGTCGTAACCACTACCAGCCAAACTTCCTCTCCAGAATCAACCCCAACTGAAACTGACTTTCAGAAAATGATGAGAGAATACCCTGACGAAGCCTGATTTATCCATGTTAAAACTCCCTCCCAAATCACCGAGGCAGACCTCATCGTGATTCGGGAACAATATTAGATTTCTGAGACCCATCAGCTCAGAGCCCCTACTCCTATCGATCGAATGTACCACCAAATAGACGATTGGATTTTCATGCCTCTTATTGTACTTGAGAAGGGCATTTAGCTGCCCTTACATGCTTTCGTCTTGACCCTCTTAGGCTTCATCGGCATCGGCTTCACCCAACTAGTGCCAAACTGTTATATCAACATCATTACATTTATCGCATTCTGTCATGAGGTCGACGTTTCTCTATCTGTAGACTTCTTCTTCACTTTATACCAATTGGTAGGTTCCCGAGAACCTGGTTTCAAAGTTTTGAGCAAACAACTGATAAGTAGGTTTTATACCTACTTATCCGGTATCTATTACTTGAATTATTTCCTTAATCTCGTGTTTCTTAGTTACTTTTCATACATTTTGTTTTCATTTTGTAGATTATATGTTTGGGAGCTGAGTGAGCAACTATTGGTATGAAAACGCAAGGAAAAGCAATTCCGGATATCGTTCGGGCTTTCATGTTCATTTTATGTTCATTTCATGTTCTTGGCTTGGAACTTGAACTTTATTGTAGAACTTCTTCTTAGCTTTCCGGAACGTCTTAAATCATTCCAATCGGAAGTTCGGATGCGAGAGTTATGGTTTTTTTTTATCAACAAAGACAAAGCTAATAGTTGTTATGTTTGTCATTTACACAGTAGCTACTTCCAGTCCAATTTCGGCCTTCATCCGTTTGTTATTTCTTAAAACTCAAAGAATGAAAGTTGTAGAGCTCGTTGATAGCTTCGATTAAATAGGTGGCAGGCCTTGTAAGTCCTCCTGGATCAAACGTTATGGCTGTTTTACCAGAGGACACTGCAGCAGATTCTGATGAAGCATAAGGCCCGGCTTGCTCTTTTTTTTTTACACCCAAGCCGGGGCTTGGGGTCCTAAGTTGATTTACAGCAGCCTAGCAAGCCGGGTCTTGCTATTACAAAGGTAATACCCAAGCTAGGGCTTGGGTACGGGAACAGAATGGTCTTCTAGTTGGTTTCTAATGCTACAAACGTGGAGCTTAAGTGATGGCGATGGTTTGGGACTCATATTGGCATGGAATTGTAATCAGAATACATGTTTAAGTATATAATTAACAACAAACATTGGGATTGAACACACAAGGCAAATTACAGAGATCAATTCTAGTTTTTCATAGCAAGCATTGGAGGAAGATTTTGAAGAGATTTTCGAGACGTTTGCAAATTTAGGCTACGTGAAGGGTGTTTTTCACTATTCTTCTTCTTAGACTATTATTTGTAATTGAAAAGATGTTTTCTTTGATTTATTCAGTAGTTATTTCATTTATGATGAACTAATTCACTTTTTAGGCTTATGGTGGATCGTTAAGTGAAACATGATTTTGTAAACCTTGATTTCCAATTTAATAAGCTATTTTCCAGTTTATCTATATTAATTTGAGCTTGAATTTATGAATTGTCTGATCAACAATTATTTTTGGATTTGTATGGAATCGAGAGAGGATATTCAAATCTAGACTTAGTTAATATAGCATGTGTTCATGAATTTTGTGAATAGCAGAATCTTGATGAATGTTAAGGTAGAGATATGCTTGACATCGCATGTAATCTGATAGAAAACTTATTCTTAAACCTTCTTTAATTGTAATTCACATAGAGATATAGTGAGTTAGTTGATTAAGGTGTTTAACTTGTTTCTATCTTAATTGTGGATTTAAGTTAATACGGTATTAGTGCATCAAGATGTGGTTAATACTACATTCGTGTTCTTGATTAATAAACTGGGATCATGAATTGAATTGGAATAAAGGTGTTAAAATCAGAGTGAAGCTTAAGGTGAAATCATAAGTCTAATTCTCCATTGATTGTTTAAAATTCCAGATTTTAATATTTGTGATTGGTTTGTGGTAGTTTATTTTATTATTTAATTTAGAATCTTTAATTATAATCATTGAGTTGAATAGTTTAATAAAATTAGGATTAATAGGAAATTGGTACTTGTAAGTTAAGATTATTGCTAGTTGATCTATGTGGGAACGATACCCTACTTATCACTTTATTACTTGTTGACCACGTATACTTGCGTGTTGTGCGTAACTATATTTTACCCAACAACAACCCCCAAAACCCAATGCCAAAATCAAAAAACGTTCCCTAATGGACTCCCCCTCAAGCAACAAAGGTTGGCACAAAGATTGGTTCTTTGTCCGAGGACCAGAAACACACAAACTTCCAAATTAGGCTTCATATAAATGTTTGAACATCTCCATCAGCGACATCACCCCGAGTTGAGTGCTAGAAATGACCAAACTAATTGAGAAACTCCCGATGAAGGAATGGAGCTATGTCCTTCTAACCAAACAAGCCTGGCTCTACGACCATAAACATAAGTAACCGAACTCTATTTTTAATTTATTGCATATCCATTATCTTATCTTAAATGCTAACCTCACAGTCTCGCTCATTAAACCTACAACAATCGACCGAAGAGATCTAGAAGACTTCCTAACCAGAAAACCTTCTGAGAAACTTGCCGAGCCTCCAACTTCCGAGTTCATCCCAACCGAGACTACTTCCACCGATCCAACACCCTCCACTTGGATAAAAAAAGAGCGATTAAGAAGGCATCTCAACCGAAACCGACCGAACTCCCAACCGTCATAGAGAGTCTTCTTGATATGACGGCCGAAGAGAGGAAAAAAATACTTTGGATCAAGAAGAAATGCGCCAAAATTATCCCGCTTACCACCAAAGCTCTGAGAGTCCTTTCGGCTAAAACTTCAACTAATTGCCCCAAACGTACACCCATTGGATCCAATCACACGATCACCAACAAAAGCCAAAAACAAAAATCACCCGAAGATGATATCCTCGATCACTCCAATAAAAAGGCCAACACATCAACTTCTCCTGAAAAATCTCCTCATCCATCGTCTCCAAAACACCCCACACCTAATCGAACCGAAAAGATCCCTTCTTGTCCTTCATTTTTCACGGAAAACCTTGACGAATATCCTATTGAAGCTTTCGCTAACTTTGTCCTTCCGACTGATAAAGAGAGGTTCAAAGGTATCTCCACCACCGACCTCATTCTGGCGGGTATCATGCATCAAGGCAGGGTAAGCTCAACTGAACTACCATTTATTCTTATTCCCATATGTGACGCCCCCAAAATAGGTATATATCACCCATCTTGAGTCGCCAAATACATGGTACAAAATTTAAATACAACTTAATTATACAACAGTCGTGTGAAATACGACAAAACACAATCTAAGAGTTTTAATAAGAATATTGTCATCTAGACAATATCCATACTCAATGGAGTCCTCATTACATTTATTGTCACACTATTTAACAGAATAGTGAGGACTACTAATGCTATCATCTGGACCGTCACTCCGTTCCCCGACTAGTATCGGTTACGTTCTCATTTCCTGAAGAGAACGGTGAAAAAAAGGGTGAGCTCAACTAGCCCAGTAAGAAATATTATGACTAAGATAATGCAGAATAAATTATCATTAGTCTTCAACAATGTTAAACTGATAAAATACAATAGACATCAAGTTTAACTGCAGCGGAATAAGAAATCCATTAGAAGAGTCAAGTAGAGCATGATATCTACTATCTTCTATGATTTAAAAAGTTTTCATCAATTTTTATCGCTAAGACTCAGCTTAATAAATAAACCACATCATCGATTCATCCCTGCACTACGGGCCAAGAATATTCATTAAATCATCATGGTCATGACTATATCGAATAATCCCTGGTCATAATCATACCAAAAACTGTCTATCAATGCACTACATGCTACTGAGGACTTTTACCACATTATTTATAACATTACAGATCATGATTATACCGAATAATCCCTGGTCATAATCATACCAAGTCCATCTATGCACGTAAGCTAAAGATGACTTTCATCATAATATAAGCATGAGGATGATGACAATGACATAATAATTCAACAAAACAAGTTCAAGAATAAATTTTAAGGATTTATAAGTTGATTTATCTTGAAATCAATTACGTCCAAATTGTCAACATGATATTCAAATCTAGACTTAGTTAATATAGCATGTGTTCATTAATTTTGTGAATATCAGAATCTTGATGAATGTTAAGGTAGAGATATGCTTGACATCGCATGTAATCTGATAGCGAACTTATTCTTAAACCTTCTTTAATTGTAATTCACATAGAGATATAGTGAGTTAGTTGATTAAGGTGTTTAACTTGTTTCTATCTTAATTATGGATTTAAGTCAATACGGTATTAATGCATCGAGAGGTGGTTAATACTACATTCGTGTTCTTGATTAATAAACTGGGATCGTGAATTGAATTGGAATAAAGGTGTTAAAATCAGAGTGAAGCTTAAGGTGAAATCATAAGTCTAATTCTCCATTGATTGTTTAAAATTCCAGATTTTGATATTTGTGATTGGTTTGTGGTAGTTGATTTTATTATTTAATTTAGAATCTTTAATTATAATCATTGAGTTGAATAGTTTAATAAAATTAGGATTAATAGGAAATTGGTATTTGTAAGTTAAGATTATTGTTAGTTGATCTATGTGGGAACGATACTCTACTTATCACTTTATTACTTGTTGACCACGTATACTTGCGTGTTGTGCGTAACTAGATTTTACCCAACAAGTTTTTAAACGCCGTTGTCGGGGATCATTTAGTATAGATCTTAATATTTTTACAATATCAGTTTAATTAATCCAGTTTTACTTAAACATTTTTATTTTTTAGTTTTGTTCCTCTTATTTCAGGTTTTTAGAGTGGTTTATGCAAACTCGGTCCAAAAATCCAGACTTACTGCCTTTTGAGGACGACATAGAAAAACGGTTTCAGAGGTTAAGTAAGTGGATTAAGGAAACGAGGAAAGAATTTGAAAATTCTGAGCTAGAAGAGGCAATGGCAGCTGAAGATCAGAAAGCGTTAAGGGACTTCGCCACACCCAAGGTGACTGAACTGCAGTCAAGCATCACCAGGCCCACAATTGCTGTAAATACATTTGAAATCAAGCTTGGGATGATTCAGATGATCCATAATTCAGTTCAGTTTGGGGGATTGGCTAATGACGATCCAAATGAACATCTAGTCAGCTTTCTGGAGATTTGCGACACCTTTAGGTACAATGGGGTGTCGGATGATGCGGTGAGACTTCACTTGTTCCCATTCACTTTACGGGACAAGGCGAAGTGTTGGTTACACTCTCTACCGCCGGGTTCGATAACTACGTGGGAAGACTTAGCTCTGAAATTCCTTGCCAAATTCTTCCCTTCGGCAAAAACTGCTAAAATGAGGAATGAGATAACAATGTTTGAGAAGCAACATGGGGAGTCGCTATATGAGGCATGGGAGAGATACAAAGAATTGCTCAGGAAGTGCCCGCATCATGGATTGCCCAAGTGGCTGCAAATGAACACTTTTTACAACGGACTACATGGAAATCTCAAAACCAACATTGATGCAGCGTCGGGTGGAACATTCATGGCTAAGAGTTACGAGAAAGCCTACGATTTGATTGAAACCATAGCGGCCAACAACTACCAGTGGCCCACAGCAAGAATGACATAGACAAAGGTGACTGGGGTGTTGAAAGTAGATGGGGTGACAGCAATACAAGCACAAATTACTGCACTGTCCAAGAAGTTGGATGCCATGACAGGGACTCAGGTACAGTAGGTTGAGGTCGTATGTGAATTGTGTGCGGGTGACCATCCTATAGATCAATGCACAATCAATCCAGCATCCGTCCAGTTCGTAGGTATGCTTGATAGGTCATATCATACTATGCTCATTACTTGATGACATTAGCTTTCTCATTCTAATTTTCTTTGAATTTTATACTAAGTCAACCTAGCATATACAAGGGATCTTAACATGTAACTCTCATGCATTTACAACATATATTAAGGCCACATGCATGTTTAAATGGTAAGAACTTACTAGATAAAAGTCTTGGTCAAGTCCTCTTTGAAAAGACTTAAGTTTCTTATCTTTGAAATAGTCTTAACTTTCAATCATGTGTGATAGTGTGTTTAATCACTTTAGTCTTGCATTTTATTTCAATATAAACCATATTATCATGTTCATAAAGTCAAAATGCTCACATGATGTGTTCCTGACAAAGTTCACTTTTGAAATCCCAAACCTCATTTCAAGACCACAAGTATTGTGTCCATCATTGTTATACTTGTTCATACTACATGCATGTGCTTACGTGTTCATGTTAAAATAGTTTACAAGCTTGCTCTACCATGTACTAACAAGTTAGAATGAAATGTAAAAAAAGAGAAAACATCGAGTTGTTGCAGACTAAGCGCCACGCCTTCTGGCACCCTAGTATAATTAGGGCGCAATTACCATGCCGCCCGAGAAAAATCGAAGTTCGGGTTACTGGCCAGCAATGCTACCGCACCCTAGTATACATAGGACGCAGATTCTGCCAGCGTACTGCATCGAGAGACATGAAGCGCACTGCTTTTGTAGAGCCTTAATATAGGGTTTTCGGCTAAAAAACGCAGCAGAAATAGAAAATAAATCAAAGCAATTCTGAAACCCAAAACAGGATCTAAGCGAAACTAAAATTAATTCAGTCGTTTAGATATTATACCGATTATGGAAAAATTCTGAAATAGCTTCGAATGTTTTACGCAATCCAATTAGAACCGCGACTCTACGGTATCCACATTTAACGCCGCACTTCTAACCGTCGAAACGATTACTGCAATAAGAGGGACTTGCGATACTAGCCACCAAAGGAACAATTATGAAACTGTTTTCTCTCTAGTCTCTCTCTAAGAGCGGCTAGGGTTTTTCAATTATCATCTAACCCTAAGTAGCTGTTATATATCATATATATATTAGTTAAAAGGAATTAATCAAATCAAAACCTAATTTCATAAAATCCGAATTTATTTATATATATATATATATCTTAATTAAGTCTTACTTAATTAATATACATATATATATATATATATACAAATTACAATTATCCTTTTAATTTAAATTAAATGATTTAAATAATATTAATCATATTAATATATTTAAATCCTTATAATTTAAATTAATTCCCTTTAATAACGTTACATGTGTGTGTGACCACATGTAGGTTATTATTACGTTGGCAATAATTTTAAAATCATATTATAAAATTATAAACAATGAGCTGACATCTAGTAATGCATCAACGCTACCTAAGTAATAATAAGATCGATGATTCGATGCAACCTTTTTGTGACCAATGTTTCAATGTAATTTAATCCTTTTAACCTTAATATCCTAGATTAAACTCGAGTCATGGAATGTGTCATATTCTTCATAGTTTAATCTGAGTTTTCTTGATCAATGAGTAGACTATATGAAACAAATCACTATTTGAGCATGGCCATGCATTTCATAGTCCTACTCAATCAAGAGGCCTATGGATATCACCCCTAATAAATAGGAGGGTTAAATTCCATCTAGATCACTCATATTCCTCACACGATTCATGATGTACCCAATAATCACCTTTATAGTCCACTCTATTAAAGGTGACATTTGATGATATCAAAGTACATAAATTCTCGTGTAGTAATATAGTAATTTCAGGTCAGAGGACCGTTACATCATTGTCACTATAAGAATTTCTAATGACACTTCGCATAATGCTCCACATAGAATTCTCATGGTGGGTCCATCCCAAAGACATCGTTCTCAACAACGTGTACCTATGCATTGACTTAATATCTCATATATTTATGACCAATGAGATTTGGTCATCAGTCAATCCACATACTAGTCTCAATGCATCATTGTTGTCCCATCAACAATGGTACTCGACTAGGGACATTTAAGAACAATGATACTAATTGTAATTATATAATCTCTTGTTCAAGTCACATACTTGAAACTATATAATTTGTATCACTATTCTAAGGATTTTTATTATGTTAACATTTATATAACGCAGTAAATAAAATCATTCATTTAATCAATCAAATATAATATCAAAATGTTAAGTAATTATATCAAATAATTGGCCTCTAGGGCATAAACTCTAACACTTAACCCTTAACCATTCTCCTTGAATTAAACATGCTTCATACCAACATTTAAGAGTTCAAACATGTAGACATATATCATAAACATATCATGGCATGATAATTCACATTGATTAACATATGGATTCAAGAAATTCTTAAGAACTAACAAGACCCATTTCAAGAATTTAATTAGAACTTATACCTTCTTAGCTTGAATTGGACCTCCTACAATCTGAGAATGCTTTTACAATGCTCAGCAACTTAGCACTCTCTAAATAAGACTTAACAAACAACAAAAACTGAATTTGAAGCTTGTATTTATAGAAGAAGCATGGACTAGACATTGTCATTACACAAGTGTTGGAGCTCATGGTGCAAAGGAAAAACACATTGGTTGTTAAGGAGTGGTTGAGCAACTCACCACCAACCATTGGCTAGCAAATGATCACCTAAAACTAGCCACTTGAAGAATACGTAACTAGCTTCTTACTACTGTTCATGTACTAATGAGACACTCATTTTGGGACAAGAAAATAATTCTCAGCATACTTGATCAACTAAGGCTTGGTTTGGACACTATAATTCCCATAATGTAATATAAATGTGTTACTACTACTACACAATTTATTTCTTATAACATAGGTTATAAAGATTTAAAGAGCATCCAATGTATTTCCTAATTACAATGTATCAAGTAGTGCACATACATATAACAATATTATTATACAACTCACATGAATGCAAATAACTCTTATTATATAGCCTATATATAATATATAGACATATTAATGTGTCACCTTGTACTATATAAAATATATAGTTAACTACCATATAATAAAGGTTTACTATATCACACAAATAAATCAAGTAAACATATAATCATTTTATAAACTATTAATCTATTACACATTAATTATTATTTATTCATAATAATTATTAATTAACACATTATCAATTAATTACTCATAAATGCAATTAATCAATACGTTCAACTCTTGCTACTATATTCAAATAACTTGAATATTTAATTAATACTCTTATCAAGTCTTTGATATTAGAATCTTAGGGTTAGTCCACTAATTTAAATCAACTATTAGTGACTCCCTTTAATCATTTCGTAAATTCACATAACCACTTAAGGTTTAAATAAACTCACAAAACTAACTCATTACAATTAAATCACATATTTAATTAATAAGGAGTTTAAAATTTGTGGACGTTACATCCCTCCCCCCTTATAAAAATTTCATCCTTGGAATTGTAAAAATAAGGTTACTCAAATAAAAATGGATAATTCTCTCTCATTTTCTCTTCTAGCTCCCACGTAGCTTCTTCAACTGCGTGATTCCTCCAGAGAATCTTAACGGAATGGATAATTTTATTCCTTAGCTTCTGCTCCTTCCTATCCAATATCTGGACAGGAACTTCCTCGTACGATAAGTCTTTCTCGACTTGAATTAGTTCATAGGAGATAATGTGCTTGTAGTCTGGTTTATATGGCCGCAACTGTAATAACCCGATATTTTCTATACAAATAAATCATAAATTTTGAGTAAATTTTTTTTTTTAAAATAAATATGGGGAATTATGTGTCAAGATAATGTGTATATATATATGTGTGATAAATAAAATATATTTATTACATGAATTATTACAATTAATTTTATTTTAGAATTATTGATTATTATAAATTATATTTGTATAATAATTAATTTTATTGTAGAAATGTTTTATTATTTATTTTTCAAAGAAAATATGATATTATATTATTTAAATAATATATGGAATGATTATTATAATTATTATAATTATTATTTATTTATATGAATTTTAATTCGATTATTAAGTTAAGTATTTTGACTTAATTAATAATGTTGTTTATGGAAGGTAAATCAGATATGGAATCCAAATCCTAATTCTGAGTTTTGATCAAGAAATGATAATAATATTATAATATTTTTATTTTTCAGTGCTATAAATATGTACTGTATATGTGAACCGATGATGGTTGACCAATTATGGTGTTATGTGATTAACCTTAATAATACGGTGTGAAACCCTAATTTAAAATACAAATTAGAGTTTAAAATTATTGACAATCATGATAATGTGGTTAATGTACGGTATTATAAATATAATCGCTAATTAGGAAAACCCTAATTATTGTTGCAAAAACCCTAATTATGTAAATCAAAACCCTAGGCGATATTTAGGAACCCTAATTGATAATTGTAAACCCTAATTACTTAAGTAGCAAGGTTAATTATATTATAATACCCTAATGTTCATGTATAATTAGAAATTTAAATTATAATTAACAAAACCCTAATTTTGAAATTTTAGAAACTAAAATTAATTTATTTCTTTACAAACCCTAGTTGTTAAATCCTATTTATGTTATGTGCTAAACCTTAGGTTTGAACCCTAAGGGTTTGGTAAATTACTTGGTTGCCATTAAAATGATTTACAATTTGACCATTTTGCCCCTAGTGTATTATTTTGGCTAGTTTATAGGTTTTGACATTTGAGGAAGTTGTTTACCAACTCATACCAACTCTTTGTGACACAAAATTGACAAAGACAAGCCTTGTATATCAGCCAATTCATGCATCTTATGTTCTATAAATAGATTGAAGGAGAGAGAAAGTCATTTTGCTAGCCATTTTTGCACAACAATCAAACTAATTCTCTCAAACCCCACACCTCCAAAAATATCAAAATATATCAGTCTTAAACCAAGCCCCACGATCACCCTTATTAAATCAATAACAAAGAATCATAAATTTTCAAAGAAAAGGTATAAAACCCTAGCTTGATTTCTGTCCATAATTTGTTGTTGGATCTTGTGTTTAAGTGTTAGAATATGTTGTTTTTAGTTTGTTATGATGATCTAGGTTGGTATTACATAGATCCATATCATCTAAGTCTTCAAATTTGATTTTTAAGAAAATCTTGAAAAAAATTTCTTGAGGTCTGACAACGAATGTTAGACCCTATAGATCCTTCCTTGATTATGTTTTTAGTTATTTTTAAGTTGTTATTGGTAGCTTGTAATGTGTTCTTTAGTCTGCGCAAAAGGATCGGGGTCATTTGATGTCTATAATAGAAGTTATTAACGGTCAAATACCGTTGACCTAAGCATTAATGGGACGTAATCTGGTAAGTCGAGAACATGCCTGAACGCTCGACAAGAAGTTCGTGGCCCTCGATCTTTCGGTTGTTAGTTGTTTGTTGTTTTGTTGCATCTATGTTGTAGTCTTGTATATGAACTCCAATATTATGCCTTAAAATCTCCTTTTTATAAATCGAGCAAATAGTAATCGATGGTCAAACCAAGCCGGACGACGTGAAAAGCTTTTTTCCGGGTAACCCGAAAACGCTTGAAACATGTCGTCGACATGGTTGGCTTTACCGAATCGAATCTAGCTATTTTGTTGTTGTTTAGTTGATGTTAAGTAATAGATATGTGGTATTACATGTTTTCTACAATCTGGTACCCTTAGATCACTTAAACATCACATAAATCACAAGTTGTGGAAGCCCAAAAGTGCCTAATCGAACTGTTCTTCATTTCTGGGTTTCCAGAAATGAAGAACAGCCTCTGACAGCTACTTTAGGCTCTTGGATCTTCTATGTTATGCATTTTGTGTGACGGGTTGTTGTTGGGCCTTGTAGTGGTGTATTTTTTTACTACATATTAGGATCAACAACAAGCTCAAAAACACTTGTGTGAGAAATGATTTGTGGTCAAACTTGCCAACTCGTTTTCCGACAAGATTTTCTCAGGCGACTCAAGAACACCTATAATGACAGTTTAAATACATATAGGCCCTTTAGCATGACAGATTATTTACAAAAATTAATTATTTTATTAAATAATTAGTATTAATTGGTTTTAATTCTAAAAAAATAATACAAAATAAATTATTAAAAATTATTTTAAAGTCCTAAAATTATATTTTAATTATTTTGAATATATTTCATAAATATTTAATATTTTTGGAATATTAAAAGAATTTAATTTATTTAATTATATTATTAAATAAATTATTTAAAAATGATTTTATATTTGAAAAATCATATTATGATATAAGAAAATATTTTAAGTTATTTTTAATGACTTTTAATATTTTGTGATAAATTTAATTAATAATTTAATATTAATAATAATTAAGTTATTTAATAAATGAATTAAATGAATTAATTAAAATGATTTTATTATATTAAAAATCATGTTAAGGTATTTAAAATATTTGAAGTTATAAAATATAACTTTCAATATTTAAAGGTAAAATTCATTAATTAATTAATTATTAATGATATTAAAGTTATTTGATAATTATATTAAATAAATTAGTTTAAAAATGATTTTAATATTATAAAAATCATTTGAAATGAAAATAAAGTGTTTAAAGATATTTTAAGTTATAAAATATAACTTTTAATATTTAAAGGATAATTTCATATTAATAATATTAATTTAACATTAATGATATTAAATTTATTTAATAATTGTATTAAATAAATAGTTAAAAATGGTTTTATTAATTTTAAAATCATTTAAAAGGGATATAAATGAATTAAAAATATTTTAAGTTATAATTAATGACTTTTAATATTTAGATAAATAGAACATTAATATTTTAATATTAATGGTAATTATTTAAAATGATTTTAATGGTTCTAAAAATCATTTAAAGGTAAAATAAATACTTTAAAAATATTTTAAGTTATTTTAAATAACTTAATATTTTTGGCAATGGTTTCATTAATAGTTTAATATTAATTGAATATTAATGATAATAGAATTGTTTAATATTTAAATCATTTAATAATGATTCGATATTTCAAATATTATGATAAATGATAATAATTATTTAAAAATTATTATAAGGCCATGTTAAAGATAATCATTGGTGTGTTTAAGTTATCTAAATGGATATTGAACTCATCAGATAGAGTCTTAGACTCGATAATTACCCGATAAAGTCAGTCGGTGAGAATCAAATGTTTTAAATTGATCTCTAATTAGATAGGTTGACTTGATAACTGCTTATTTGTGATTCAATGGTTGTTAAATTTACATGACAATGTGTTTAGGTTATGTGTTCTAACGCAAATAGCGATTCAATATGATATGAGATGTTATTCTAATCAAACGAATGATCTATTTAATGATATGGCTTGATATAAAAGATAAACCTAAGTCAGTTGTGTAAGCAGTGAGTAAAATGATATCTAACCCTTTGCATTTACTTTATGCAACGGATATGCGTAAGATAATATCTGAACTATTCTTTTTAATTGTTCAAATATTTTAACCTTTGTATAAACTTATGCAATGATTCTGTATAAGTAGGTTATTAAATTATAATTGTTGTACAAATTCCTTTATTCTGTTATTATTGATCAAGATATATATATTCTGTTCGTTAATTTCTAAAACATGGTTATACGAGTGTCCTCACTTGGATAATCATTATATTTTATCACGTGTTGATACATTCTTATCGGTGTCCAGTATGTATATGTTGAATTAAAAGCCTTCTAAGCTATTTGATCCTGCTAGACACAAATTTAAAATTATTGATGAACAAGATAAAACTTTACTGTTATCCAACTGGATTGTTTTGGTTCAGATTCTAGACTGTTATGAACATCCCAAATATGGGAAATTTTTATGTGCTAAGGTGGACAAAGGATGAATGATAATATCATTCTAGCAAATGTAGTATTGATCAATACAGGGCATAACGGGCTGATCACCCCCGTGCCCGTAAGTTATGACGGTTTCTGATGATGAAGTTCTGCTTAACCTTTTGAAAATAGAAAACAATGTTCATAGTCATCAACCGATCCTCATATATAGTCAATACGTAGTTTTTCAAAAGTTTGAAATCGAAATGACATGTTGTTTATTAATGGTTCAAACTTACTTCACAACTCATTGATTCGTTGTAGAAGTATCGCTCAAAGAAAACATTTAATCCTTTCAGCTAATTGTTATTATTTGCTATTACTTGCTGGGCACTCAAATGCTCATCCTTGCTTAATTTAAATGTTTTAGCTAAGTGTGAACAACCTTAAGGATCTACCAAGAACAAGGGAAAAGGGAAGGTCGCAAAATAAAAGTTTATGCTATCTTATTGTAATAGTTTGACTTTAGGTTAAGGATGATTATCATGTAACGAATGTTTAAAGGTTTCGTACTTGGGAACTAAACTCTGATAATATATAAATTAAATTTGATAATGTATATTATTATTATTATTATTAGTATTAGTATTATTCCGCTCATAGAAATGGTATCGTGAAGCACTAAGTTCGGGTTTCAAGTACCTGAATTTGGGGGCGTCACAGCAACACTGACACATGAAACACGTTGTGAATGTGCTCAAGTTCATGAGGTAATGCTACCTCGTACGCCACTTCACCGACTCGCCTCAGAATCTCGAAAGGTCCTATGAACCTAGGGCTTAACTTGCCCTTCTTCCCAAAATGAATCTTCCCTTTTCAGGGAGATACTTTCAAAAACGTATAGCTTCCTACTTCAAAATCTCTCTTCTTACGATGCAAGTCCGCATACTTCTTCTGGCGATCTTGAGCTGCTATTAATTGTGCTCTTATCACTTTGATGATTTCTACCGTCTGTTGTACCAATTCTGGTCCCAACAGTCGACGTTCTCCAACTTCTTCCCAGGATAAGGGCGTTCTATATTTCCTCCCATACAGTGCTTCGTACGGTGGCATTCCAATACTGGCGTGATAACTATTGTTATACACGAACTCTACTAATGGAAGGTGATCCTCCTAACTACCCTTGAAGTCCATCACATAAGCTCGGAGCATGTCTTCAAGTTTCTGAATCGTCCTCTCGCTTTGTCCATCTCATGCTGCGATGATACGCCAGACTCATCCGTAGTTGTGTCCCCATTCTTTCTTGAAGACTCTTCCGTAAGTTTGACGTAAATCGCGGATCTCTATCTGATAAAATAGATACCGGCACCCCATGCCTCGAGATAATTTCCTTGATATACAATTTGGCTAACTGGTCCAAACTATACTTAATCTTAATCGGCAAAAAGTGAGCTGACTTAGTAAGATGATCTACAATTACCCATATGGCGTCGTGCCCTTTCTGCGTTGCTGGAAGTCCCACCACAAAGTTCATTGTGATGTGCTCCCATTTCCATTCTGGAATCTCTAATGGTTGTAATAACTCGCTTGGTCGTTGGTGCTCTACCTTGACCCTCTGACAAGTTAGGCATCTACTCACGCATTATGCAACCTCTCTCTTCATGTTTGGCCACTAGAAGTGGTGACGCAAATCTTGGTACATCTTCGTGCTTCCTGGGTGTATCGAGTATTTCGTACTGTGCGCTTCTTGTAAAATCTCCTCTCTCAGTTCTGGTACTAGCGGTACCCAAATTTGTCCTTCAAATCTTAGCAGTCCAGTGCTATCAATCTTAAATTTCAATTCATCACCTTCAGTCACTCGCTTCTTGATGTTAATGGAATTTTCGTCCTTTTCTTGTGCTTCTTTAACCTTATCCAATAAAGTTGGACTCGCTGTCACTGTAAATAATTGTTCATTAGTCTCCATCGGATACTTAATCTCCAAGTCTAATCGTTCAAAATCTTTCACCAATTCATCTTGAATGGTCAATTTCAATAACTTCTCTCTGCCTTTTCTGCTCAAGGCATCCGCCACTACATTTGCTTTTCCTAGATGGTACAGAATCTCACAATCATAATCTTTGATCAATTCTAGCCATCGGCGTTGCCTCATGTTTAATTCCTTCTACGTGAAGATATACTTCAGACTCTTGTGGTCCGTATATATCTCACACTTCTCGCCATACAAATAATGCCTCCAAATCTTCAAGGCAAAACTACTACTTCTAACTCCAGGTCATGAGTCGGATATCCCTTCTCATAATCTTTTAGCTGGCGTGAAGTGTACGCAATGACCCTGCCGTGTTGCATCAATACACAGCCAAGACCCTTGTGTGACGCATCGCTATACACTATAAATCCTCCCGTGTTGTCCAGTAAAGCCAACACAGGTGCTTGACTAAGCCTCTTCTTCAATTCTAGGAAACTTTCTTCACACTTCTCCGTCCAAACGAACTTAACTATTTTTCTGGTAAGGTTGGTCAATGGTGATACTAATTTCAAAAAATCCTGAATAAATCTTCGATAGTATCCCGCCAATTCTAAGAAACTCCTGATTTCTGTCGGCGTCTTTGGCTGCTCCTAATTGATTACTGTAAGACCCCAGCTTTTATAAATAAAGATGAATTTTTCTATAAATATTATTTTTGAATATTATGGAATAAATTTGATATAATGTTATAGTTGTGGGTAATATTTATAAATTTTGCAAAGTATGCAAGTTGTTATAAAATATTCGTTTGGTCGGGGAATATTCTTTTTGTTAGGAATATTCGTACAATGGCTCAATCATTGGTGGACCTCACAATGTAATTATTGTCGGATTGAGAAAACGACAAAAATATTTTATAAAAATAACTACGGAGGTGTTACCGTTAAAACCGCTGAACTACCCAGGTGGTAAAAGTACGATGTCTGCGTAGTTGCGTAGTAGCACTCAGTATTGATTATTGATGCTTACGTGAGAAGTCACTCACTAAGCTCAATTATTACTCACGATAATTGCGATCATATCTCTTATATTATTGATTCAATTATTGTCACAAAGATTATCATCAGTATAATATGTTATAGTATTAAATCAATAATTGAGACGACAAGTTATAAATGATTAATAATTGTTAAAAGATTAAATATGTGTTGATGAAAAAAAAAATGATTTGTGGTAAGTTTGATTATTTTATGGGGGCTCATACGTCATCATCTAAGAGTCTCTTCAATCAATAGTAATTACCTTCGTCAATAGTAATTACCCTTGTGAATAGTATTTACCTTCGTCGATAGTAATTACCTTCAATCAATAGTAATTACCCTTGTGAATAGTATTTACCTTCGTCAATAGTATTTACCTTCGTTAATAGTAATTACCTTTACCGGACGTCGAACCACTTGTCATTTCACATTACAGTAGGCCGAACCACTTGTCGTTTCACATTACAAAGCGCCAAACCGATTAAATCAAGCCACTTGCCTTTTCACACGGCGGTGCTAAGCTAGAAATCTTCTATAAATAGAGGCCTAGGGCTTCATTATTTTTCACGAATTCATTCAAGCTATAGAGAGAAAAGTATAGAGAATAAGAGAGAAAGAAGAAGAGTATTTTGTTACTACAATCGTCATTGCGTATTCAATCTCCTACCAAATGTAAGGGGTGTTATTCTTTCTTAATTCATGAAGAGAACTGTTGTTATTCCATTGCTTATTATTACATTTGAATAACTTTTGTATCGCTGATTTACCCTACACTTGGTGACATTCTTCTATTATTCATTGGAACATCCTGCTCATGTTTTTACACCGACACGGTTCCGCTCTTATTATTATTCTCATTGGAACATCCTCACATGTGTTTTACACCGGATCTGGTTCCGTCTTTATTATTATTCTGTTGGAACATCCTCGTCTATTTGTTTTACAGGACTTCGGTTCCGTCTTTATTATTCTTTGAATATCCTATATCGTGTGTTTTACACCGGATGCCGTTCCATCTTTATTATTCATTTGGAACATCCTCGCTTGGGTGTGAATTTCACCCGACTTGGTTCCGTTCTTTATTATTCTCATTGGAATAACTCGTTCGCATGCGATCTATCGCATGCATGGTGATTTCTTTTGTTATTCCATTCTTTATTATACCCAGTTGGTTAAAACTTTGACTTCTATACTCCATGAAATTAGTGGAATATCCTTGATATTTGCGTTTCATCTAGTATCTTTTCATGAAAATATTCTTCTGATCATTCTTGAATTTTACTCTACAAAACAGTATCATGTTGATAATTTGGACGTTAATAATTCCTGGATAAAATAATTCTTGAACTTATTTTATTGAATTCTTATATCATTGTCATCATCCTCATGTTTATATTTTTTAAAGTCATCTGTGGCTTGTAGTGCATAGATGGACTTGGTATGATTATGACCGAGACTATTCGGTGTAATCATGGCCGTAATGTTACAAATGATGTGGTAAAAATCCTCGATTGGTAGTAGTGCATTGATGGACGATTGTTGGCATGATCATGACCATTAATGAATACACAAATATTTTTGCGCCCGTGAGTGCATGAATAATTGTGGTCCCGATACTAAAGAATATCCTTGGCCGTAGTGCGAGGGTGATTCGATGATGTGGAATATTTATTAAAGTTTGAGTCTCAAATTTATAACAATGATGAAAACCTTTTAAACCTAAAAGATAGTAGACTTTATTTTCTACTTGACTCTTTTAATGGATTGCATATTCATTGCAGCTTAAACTAGTTGTCTATTGTATTTTATCGCTTTAACATTGTTGAAGACTATTGATAATTTATTCTCGCATTATCTTAGTCATAATATTTCTTCTTGGGCTAGTTGAGCTCACCCTTTCTTTCACCGCTTTTCTTGAAATGAGAATATAGCCGGGACGAGTCGGGGAAGCGAGTGATGGTCCCGAAGATAGCATTAGTAGTCCTCACTATTCTCGTGAAATAGTGTGATAATAATTGTAATGAGGACTCCTTTTTGAGTTTGTATAATATTTAGTGAGACGATATTTGTATTTAAACTCACGCTTTATGTCGTATTGTATACCTACAGCGATTATGTTAGTAAGTTGTATTTAAATTCTGTACCATGTAAGTGGCGACCCAAGATGGGTGATGTATGTAAGACCCCGAAATTTTTTTTAAATAAAAAGGAATTTCCTTTATTTATTATTTTGAAATAGTAAGGGTTGATTTGATTAATGTGGATAGTTAAGGGTTAAATACGCAAATATTTCAAAATAAGCAAGTGGTTATAAAATATTCATTATTGTCGGGGAATATTAGTTTGGTGTCGTGGAATATTAAATGCTTCGTCGGGAATTTTCGTATGCAATGGCCAGTAGCACCCCATGTGGGCCCCATAACGAATGCGATTGGATGAGGAAAACGACAAATATAAGTTGTTTAAAAATAACGGCGTAATTGTTACAGATTATCATTGTTGGAATACCCGGTGGTTATAACACACATTAATACGCGTTGTTGAACAAGAGCACTGCAGTATTGCATCAATTATTGATTCTTACGTGAAGGCACTACTCAATAATTGTTACGATGTAATTACTGCTTCGATATTTTATTTTATTGATTCAATAATTGCTTTGCGTTGGTATTTTATATTATTACTGTTTCAATAATTGTCACCGCACGCGATATTTCCCATTATCGGATCAATAATTCATATTATTTGAATAATATTATTAGATAACATTATTGGCAATGTCTAGAAAGTTACATCTAAGGAGAGGTTTGGTCACCTAATTGCGGCGCCAAGAAGAGAGATCCTTATTGGAAAGCCCCTCTTTCTGAACCGCACTGGTTTGTCATAATTGTGATTACGTAATATTATTTGGGAATAATTAATTATTGATTTATATGATAAGAAAATATTTATTTGAGATGGATATAAATGATGGATTTATTTATTATATGTGGTTATAATTGAAGGATTTAATGTTGAGGTGTTTTATCGGTATTTTTGTCGGAATGGAGATATTAAAAATAAAATCAATATTTTTACGATATATTATGTGAGTTATAATTTTTAATCGTAGTTAGATCGTTATGATTTTTGGATATGTTATACATATATAAGTTGAGTATATGTCTACAAATTTTGAACCGTTAAAATGAACGAATGATTTGTTATAAATTTTAAGAGGTGTTTGATTAGGAAAGTAGGGTTATAATTGATTTTGGTGGAAAATTCTAGAATTGAGTGGGCCCCACTTGTGGTTGGTGAAAAAATGTGCTGAATTTTATTTCAAATGTGGTGGGTGGCTATAGTAGCGAGTAAAGCCATCGTGTAGCGGTCAAGTCTGCTTTGGTACGGCTAACATTTTCCTATAAATAGAGGGCTAAGTTAGAATTGAAAATCACACCGAAACAAAGTTTTCTCTCTTTCTCTCTCTATATTATTGAGTATTTTGTGAGTATTTAGATACTTTGAGAGTTCTTTTGTTCGAAGATAAGTTTCATTCAAAGATCACTTAGACCTTTCCTTCCAAGTCTCTTGATTCTTTGAGGTAAGGGATATTATTTTTTCAGAATGATATTATTTCTTCAATATCATTATCTTTGAAATGTTGATCTGAAGTTTTATCAAATTTGGAACTTTTTCATGTCGGGGTTACTATTCATGAGTTACTATTCACGAAGTTACTATTCATGAGTTACTATTCACGAGTTCTTATTCACGAGTACTATTCATGAAGCGTGAAGATGTTTTGTGGAATTTCTATCTTTTGGTGTCGGAGTTACTATTCACGATATCTGCACTATTCACGTATCTGATACTATTCACCAAAAATAAAATTTCTTCTTTTAAATCTAAAATATCTATTCGGATACTAGCTTTGATTGTATCCATGTTTTGATCATTCTTGAATTTTACACCACTATGATTATTTTTGAGGTATTGTTGGACATGGATAAAACAAAGTCACGAATCCTTAATCCTTAATCCTTGTCATTTTGTTTCACCGGATTCGTTCTTTAAAAATATTTTCATCATCCTCGGTCTTAAATGATGATATTATTGAATATCTTTGGCTTTGTAGTGCAAAGATGAATGATTTCTAAAGAATATCTTTGGCACATAGTAGTGCAAGATGAGCAGTGTTTAAATGAACATGACCGATCGATGAATATCTTTGGCCTTTAGTGCAAAGATGAACAGTGTTGAGATGAACATGACCGATTGATGAATATCTTTGGCTGTAGTGCAAAGATGAATATTTGATTTGAGATGAATATTGATTGATGTTACGGGGATAAAATATTGATGATGGATCTGTTAAATTCATAGATTATAGTAGATTTCATTCTCTACGTAACTCTTACATGAATTATTATTTCAATTGCGAATATTGATCTCAAAACTTGTTGTATTGTATTCAATCGATTTTTCCTGTTGGAGACTAACGATAATTTGTTGTATATTATCTTAGTCATAGTATTCTTTACTGGGCTAGTTGAGCTCACCCTTTTCCTTGTTGTTCCATTTTTCTTCTCAGGAGGCGAGAATGTAGCGAGTACTAGTCGAGGTATGGAATGAAGGTTCTAGAGAGAGTTGTTTAGTAGTCCTCACCATTTTTGTAAAATAATGTATCAATTATTATGATGGGGATTTATTTGCGTGTGGATATTGTCTAGAAGATAATATTATATTTAAACTCATTAAGATATATTGTCGTATTTCACACGACATTTGTATTATTGAAGTTGTAGTTTGCTTCTTGTACCATGTATTTGGCGACTCAGAATGGGTGTTGTGTATACCTATTTTGGGGGCGTCACAATGTATACCTAATTTTGGGGGCGTCACAGTTGGTATCAGAGCTTAGGGATATGATCCCTGGCTAAGATGTGAGAATAGTACTAGGAGGGGAGAGACGGGGAATACCTTCGCTAGTATGACCTACCTAAGTTTATGTGCTATTTTATTGGTTGGTCAGAAGATAGGGATAATTTGTTACATGTCAATTAACCTTTTGTTTTGTGGCGATGATCTCAAAATGACATCGGAGAATGTTGAGATAGCAATGGAGCGCAGGCGATCGTTGATTCACCACATATCAATAATCGAGGATAATGTGCATCGAAGGCGACAATCCTCATGCAAACAACAACACCGACCAAATGATGAATGATCAAATGTTCGGAGGCTTTATGCAATTTATGCAACAAAGAAAGCGAGAGCGACTCGTCCAAAACGTAGGTGGAAACACGGAAAACTCTCGGCGGTCGGTCACCGCTAAACAATTCAAGGAGCTGGGACCACCGGAGTTTAAGGAGAGCCAAAACCACTTCAGCGGAAGCATGGATAAAGCAGATTACCAAGATATTTGATGTCTTGGGATGCTCCGAGGAGCAAAGGTTCCCTTTCTTAGCCTTTATGTTGCGGAGAGAGGCGGATTCTTGGTGGGAATCGGTAAAAACGTACTCAACTTCTTTGTCTTGAAGATATCTTGGGAGAAGTTCAGAGTCATTCAACGACAAATACTTTCTGAAAGTATTCGCCACATGAAGGAGGTGGAATTTATCAAGTTGGAACAAAACAATATGACCGTGTAATGCGATACGAGGCAAAATTTGCGGAGTTATCACGGTTTAACGTCCCACTTGGTGGATAATGAAGAGAGAATGGCGCGAATGTTTTTAAGAGGTTTGAAGTCGGAGATCGTCAACATCTTATTTCTCATAAACCGTGTTTGTATTCAGATGTTGTAAATAGGGCTCAGTTAGTGGAACGCGATAATGAGTCAACACAACTAAAAGAGAGCAACCGACAAAATTATAATACCAGCGAGAGTAGTCATCGAAGCGGTGACAACAAGCGTGGAGGAATCAACGGGCCGGATATGGTAACCACTTGGTGGTAATCGGGGCCAAAACAATAAGAATGGACATTTCAAGAAATCGGAGATTCAACAATGGTGGAAAGACGGCGTCGGCCTGAAGACCCATTGTTAAGGAAGGAGAAAGACCACCTATCATATGCTTCAAATGCGGAGGAGAGGGACACATCGATCAAATGCGTCATGCCATCCAAAGCATGTTATAATTGTGGAGGAGAAGGTCACTTAGCTCGATTTTGTCGTTTATCAAGACAAATTCAGCTAGGATGGAAACACCAAAGGCCATCCCGGAAAATTCAAACCCAGGTAGTCAAGGAGAGCGTTTGTTGTGACCTCCCAAAGAGCAAGGAATCCGAATGAGGTCATCACGGGTAAGCTTATCATAAACTCTAATGAAGTCTATACTTTATTTGATCTGAGTTCTACCCATTCTTTTATTTCTCCTACTTGCGCTCATCGATTAAATTTGACTCGGAGAAATTAGGCTTTGACTTATCTGTGGAAACTCATTTGGGAGAAACCTTCATTACATCCACTGTTTATAAGTCTTGTTTGGTTCAAATCGGTACCCTCACATTACACCGTCGATCTTATTTCATTAAAAATACTTGCATTTGACGTGATTCTAGGGATTGATTGGTTAACTACTTATCATACAAAAATTGATTATTTTCGTAAGGTTGTTAGCTTTCATATTCCTAATCAACCTATTATCTTAATTCAAACGACCAAACCATTAAAATCAATCACGGTCATCTCAAGCCATAAAGCTATTCGTTTATTGAAAAAGCGGATGTCAAGCTTTCTTAGCTCATGTCACGATTTAAATAAAAATACGTCGGTTTTAAACGATATTCCTTTTGTTAATAAATTTCTGACGTATTCTCAAGAACTTCCCGCCTACCCCAGGCGTGAAATTGAATTTTGTATCGACCTTGAACCCGGTACAAAACCTATTTCCAAAGCCCCATATCGAATGGCTCTATTGAACTTCGTGGAGTTAAAGACCCAACTGCAGGAATTGTTAGACATTGGCTTTATTCGTCCTAGTACTTCTCCTTGGGGTGCTCATGTTCTATTCGTGAAGAAGAAAGATGGGAGTATGCGACTTTGTATTGATTATCGGGAGTTGAATCATGTCACCATCAAAATAGGTATCCATTGCCACGTATTGATGACTGTTTGACCCGGTTGCAAGGAGCCAAATTCTTTTCAAAGATTAATCTTCGTTAGGATATCACCAATTGAAGATTAGAAACCGTGACATTCCAAAGACGGCTTCCAGAACTCGGTACGGGCATTATGAATTCCTAGTCATGTCCTTTGGATTGACTAATGCTCCTGCTGCCTTCATGGATATGATGAACCGAGTATTCAAGGAATATTTAGATCACTTTGTGGTCGTCTTTATTGATGACATCCTTATTTATTCCAAAAGCCGTGAAGATCATGAAAGCAACACTTGAGGTGACACTCCAAAAGCTTCGTGAATATAAGCTTTATGCCAAGTTGAAGAAATGCAAGTTACGGCTTGAAGAAGTAGCATTCCTTGGGCACGTGGTATCAAGTCATGGAATATCTGTTGACCCAAAGAAAGATTGAAGCTATTCAAAGTGGGAACAACCTAAATCGATGATCAAAATACGTAGCTTTCTCGGTTTAATTTGGTTATTATCGGAGATTCGTGGAAGGATTTTCTCGAATCGCTACTCCATTGACTCAAATGACTCGGAAGATACAAAGTTCGGTTGGAGCGAAGAATGTGAGAAGAGTTTTCAAGAACTCAAGAGGAGACTTATTTCAAAGACTGCTACGACAATACCATCCGGCTTGGAGGGATTTGTCATCTACAATGATGCTTGAGGCAAAGGGTTGGGATGTGTTCTTATGCAACATGGAAAAGTTATAGCTTTATGCCTCGCGACAACTCAAAGAATATGAGAGGAATTATCCTACTCATGATCTAGAGTTAGCATTTGTTGTCTTTGCACTTAAAATTTGGAGGCATTACTTGTATGGGAGAAAGTGGAGATCTTTATGGATCATAAAAGCCTCAAATATTTCTTCACTCAAAAGGAACTCAACATGCGACAACGACGTTGGCTTGAACTATTGAAAGATTATGATCATACCATCCAATACCATCCCGGAAAAGCGAACGTGGTAGGTGGCGCATTGAGTAGAAAATCATATGCAAGTCTGAGTGCGATATTGTCAACGAAAGGCCCATTTGTGTGACTTGCAAAGGATGGAGATAGAGTTAAAGACTCGAGGGACGCATGTGATGATATAGCGAGTATCACGAGTAGAACCGACTTTAATCGATAAAGTTAAAGTCGCTCAAGCTACTGGACACTGGTGATCGTATGAGGAAGAAAGTGCAAGAAGGTGCTATCTGGGAAGCAAGAATCGATGAAGAAGGAATACTTGAGTCAACTCCGGACTTTGTGTTCCTAACGACCACGATTTAAAGTATAATATCATGATGGAGGCGCACAACACACCATTTGCAATCCATCTAGGAGTACCAAAATGTATCATGATATTAAATCATACATTTTGGTGGAGCAATATGAAGAGAGATATATACTGTTTATCTCAAGGTGTCTAACTTGTCAACGAGTTAAAGCGGAGCATCAAGTACCAAAGCTCCATTGCAACCACTTGAAATTCCGAATGGAAGTGGGAGCACATTACCATGGATTTCGTTCTGGGCCTTCCTAAGGTTTCTCAAGGCATTGATGCGATTTGGGTCTTTGTTGATAGATTGACCAAGTCTCGCTCATTTCTTACCGATCGAGAAACTTATACACTTGAACGTCTTGTTCAGTATGTACATAAATGAGATTGTAAGATCATGGTATCTTTGGTATCCATAGTTTACGATCGAGACCCAAGATTCACTTCTTCACGATTTTGGGTTAGTTTGCAAAAAGCTATGGGCACAGACTTACGATTTAGCTTCGGCATATCATCCTCGGGACGGACGGACGATCGGAGAGGACTATTCAAACTCTTGAAGATCTATTAAGACTCTGTGTCCTTGATTTCAAGGGAGTTGGGACAAGTTCTTACCATTGGTGGAGTTTTCCTCACAACAACGATTATCAAGCAAGTATTGGCATGGCTCCATTCGAGCGTTGTATGGAAGAAAGTGTCGTTCTCGAGATCTTTGGGATGAGGTGGGTGAAGCAACGTTGTTGGGACCGGAGTTGATGCGTATGACTACGGAAAGATTCAAACGATCCGACAACGTATAAAAACCTCACAAAATCGATAAAAGAGTTATCTTTGATCTTCATCGAAAGGACGTGGAATTCGATATAGGAGATCATGTGTTGTTAAGAGTTGCTCCATGGAAAGGAGTTACAAGATTTGGAAAGAGAGAAAACTTAACCCTCGATTCATCGGGTCCATTTTAATCCTCGATCGAGTAGGAACGTGGCCTATACACTCGCTTTCTGCCAAATATGTCTCGTGTTCATAACGTTTTTCACATATCTATGTTACGTAAATATGTGAAAGACCCGAACCATATTATTGAGTTAGAACCGATTTAAATAGCGGAAGATTTGACGTATGAAGAGGTTCTGTTCAAATTTTGGATAAGAAGGAACATATTCTACGCTCCAAGGTTATACCTCAAGTCAAAGTTTTGTGGAGGAACCACGATGTTGAGGAAATGACTTGGGAGTTAGAATCAAATGAAATCAAGGTATCCTTACCTCTTCGACATACCGTGCACGCACCCTAATTTCGAGGGTGAAATTTTATAAGAAGGGGAGGTTGTAAGACCCGAAATTTTATAAATAAAGATGAATTTTCTATAAATATTATTTTTGAATATTATGGAATAAATTTGATATAATGTTATAGTTGTGGGTAATATTTATAAATTTTGCAAAGTATGCAAGTTGTTATAAAATATTCGTTTGGTCTGGAATATTCTTTTTGTTAGGGAATATTCGTCATAATGGCTCAATCATTGGTGGACCCCATACAATGTAATTATTGTCGGATTGAGAAAACGACAAAAATATTTTATAAAAATAACGGCGGAGGTGTTACCCTTAAAAGCTGTTGAACTACCCGGTGGTAAAAGTACGATGTCTGGCGTAGTTATAGTAGACACACAGTATTGATTATTGATGCTTACGTGAGAAGTCACTCAAATAAGCTCAATTATTACTACGATAATTGCTTTGCATCATATCTCTTATATTATTGATTCAATTATTGTCACAGTATCATCTGTATAATATGTTATAGTATTAAATCAATAATTGAGACGACAAGTTATAAATGATTAATAATTGTTAAAAGATTAAATATGTGTTGATGAAAAAAAAATGATTTGTGGTAAGTTTGATTATTTTATGGGGGCTCATATGTCATCATCTAAGAGTCTCTTCACAATAGTAATTACCTTCATCAATAGTAATTACCCTTGTGAATAGTATTTACCTTCGTCGATAGTAATTACCTTTATCAATAGTAATTACCCTTGTGAATAGTATTTACCTTCGTCAATAGTATTTACCTTCGTTAATAGTAATTACCTTTACCGGATCGTCGAACCACTTGTCATTTCACATTACAGTGCGTCTTAACCACTTGTCGTTTCACATTACAAAGGCGTCAAACCAATTAATCATGCTTCACACTTGCCTTTTCACACTAAGCAGTGCTAAGCTAGAAATCTTCTATAAATAGAGGCCTAGGGCTTCATTATTTTCACTTAATTCATTCAAGCTATAGAGAGAGAAAGTATAGAGAGAATAAGAGAAAGAAGAAGAGTATTTTGTTACTACACCTCTTTGTAGTATTCAATCTCCTACCAAATGTAAGGGGTGTTATTCTTTCTTAATTCATGAAGAGAATGTTGTTATTCCATTGCTTATTATTACATTGGAATAACTTTTGTATACGCCATCTACCCTATACTTGGTGACATTCTTCTATTATTCTGTTGGAACATCTTGTCTGTGTGTTTTACACACCGACTGGTTCCGCCTTATTATTATTCTCATTGGAACATCCTGCTCATGTGTTTTACACCGGACTGGTTCCGCTCTTTATTATTATTATTCTGTTGGAACATCACATGCGTGTGTTTTACACCGCACTGGTTCCGCTTTATTATTATTCATTTGGAATATCCTATCGTGTGTTTACACACCGGATCCGGTTCCATCTTTATTATTACATTGGAACATCCTGCTTGTGAATTTCACCTGACCTGGTTCCGTTCTTTATTATTCTGTTGGAATAACCTGTATGTGCGGTCTATCGCATGCATGGTGATTTCTTTTGTTATTCCATTCTTTATTATACCCAGTTGGTTAAAACTTTGACTTCTATACTCCATGAAATTAGTGGAATATCCTTGATATTTGCGTTTCATCCAAAGATATCTTTCATGAAAATATTCTTCCGATCATTCTTGAATTTTACTCTACAAAACAATATCATGTTGATAATTTGGACGTTAATAATTCTTGGATAAAATAATTCTTGAACTTGTTTTATTGAATTCTTATATCATTGTCATCATCCTCATGTTTATATTTTTTAAAGTCATCTCGTATTTTGTAGTGCATAGATGGACTTGGTATGATTATGACTGAGAGACTATTCGGTGTAATCATAGTAGTAATGTTACAAATGATGTGGTAAAAATCCTCGATTAGTAGTAGTGCATTGATGGATGTTTGTTGGCATGATCATGACCATTAATGAATACACAAATATTCTTGGCCCGTAGTGCATGAATAATTGTGGTCGTGATACTAAAGAATATCCTTGGCCAGAAGTAGTGCGGGGGTGATTCGATGATGTGGAATATTTATTAAAGTCGAGTCTCAACTATAACAAAGATGATGAAAACCTTTTAAAACCTAAAAGATAGTAGACTTTATTTTCTACTTGACTCTTTTAATGGATTACATATTCCATTGCAGCTTAAACTAGTTGTCTATTGTATTTTATCGCTTTAACATTGTTGAAGACTATTGATAATTTATTCGCATTATCTTAGTCATAATATTTCTTCTTGAGCTAGTTGAGCTCACCCTTTCTTTCACTTTTTCTCTTCGAAATGAGAATATAGCCGGGACGAGTCGGGAAACGAGTGATGGTCCCAAGATAGCATTAGTAGTCCTCACTATTCTCGCGAAATAGTGTGATAATAATTGTAATGAGGACTCCTTTTTGAGTTTGTATAATATCTAGTAGACGATATTTGTATTTAAACTCACGCTTTATGTCGTATTGTACCTACGCTTATGTTAGTAAGTTGTATTTAAATTCTATACCATGTAAGTGGCGACCCAAGATGGGTGATGTATACCTAATTTTGGGGGCGTCACAATTACCGCATCTACCTTTGTTGGATCCACTGAAACACCATTCTGGTCGATAACGTGCCCCAAAAACTGCACTCTTTGCAACCAAAACTCACACTTGGAGAATTTTGCATACAACTTCTCCCTCCTTAATGTCTCCAACACTATCCGAAGATGCTCAGCGTGTTCTTCCTCCATTTTTGAATGCACTAGAATGTCATCAATGAATACGACAACAAACTTATCCAAATACTGTTTGATCACTCTGTTCATTAAATCCATAAATGCTGCTGGCGCATTCGTCAGACCAAATGACATTACCAGAAACTCAAAGTGTCCATACCGAGTTCTGAATGCCGTCTTTGGAATATCCTCCGGCCTCACTTTTAGTTGGTGATAACCGGTCCTCAAGTCAATCTTTGAAAAGTACTTTGCCCCCTTCAACTAATCAAACAAATCGTCTATCCTGGGCAACGGGTACTTGTTTTTAATATTGACCTTGTTCAACTCTCTGTAGTCAATACAAAGTCTTAGCGACCCATCTTTCTTCTTTACAAATAAGACTGGTGCTCCCAAAGGTGATACGCTCGGTCGAATGTATCTCTTATCTAACAAATCTTGTAATTGAGCCATCAGTTCTTTCATCTCTACCAGTGTCATACGATACGACGCTTTGTATACTGGTGCTGTCCCTGGTGCCAAATCAATGACAAACTCAATCTCTATGTCCGGTGGCAATCCCGGAATCTCATCTGGGAAGACATCAACGAAATCCCTTACAATAGGAATCTGACTCAGTACACCCTCGACTCATCGAGTATCAACCACGTGAGCTAAATAACTTATACAACCCTTCCTAAGCAACCTCTGTGCTTGCACCATCGTCAGACAATGAGATTGTCTCGGCGATTTACTACCATAAAATACCACCTTCGACTTATTCGGAGTCTTAAGGTGTATACACTTCTTCTTACAGTCTATAACTGCTCCGTGAACAGATAACCAATCCATTCCAAGCATTACATCGAACTCCCCCAAACGAATCGGTATCAAATCCACCTTGAGCTTAAATCCTCGCAACTCGGTATAACAATTCCTATGAAGGTATTCTACGGGGATAATTTCCTTGTTTGCTACTTCTACGTTCATAGGGTGTTCTAATCTCTCACGGGGTAAGTCTAACTGTTTAGCAAATTCTTCGGAAACAAAAGAGCAGGTAGCACCCAAATCAAATAACATGTATGCATCTCTATCATTGATCGGAATGATACCTGACACCACATCCTTAGACTCCACCACATCTTGTACGGTCATGTTGAACGTTCGTGCCGTTGGTTTGTTGGCTTGACTGGCTGACCCTCCAATGTTCAGTCCATTGTTGTTGTTGTTGTTGCGGTTGCCGCTAGCTGCATCGCCCTTTTTCTTCGGGCAGTCCTTAATTTGATGGTCTGTGGCTCCACACGAGAAACATCATCCCTTCTTCTTATTCGGACACTGAAGAGCCATGTGCCCCGGTTGTCCACAATGATAACAAACATTTTTCCCCTCATGCACTCCCCCGAGTGATTCCTCCCACAATTGTTGCACTTCATACTCTTCTTGACCTCCCTTCCGGACTTATTAACTCCGGAGGATTGACTCTCCGTCCATTTACGCTTGTTGGGGTTACTGCCTCTGCTGCTTCCCCCTTTCTGCCCTTCTTGACCGGTCTTCTTTTCTTGTTTGAATCGAGCAATGGCTTCATTGCCTGCTCCGACAATGATAGCCCTTTCCAAAAGATCAGAGTAAGTCTTGATCTTCAACACAGCCACTGCCTTCTGCACCCATGGTTTCAGCCCTAGTTCGAACCTCCTTGCCTTCCTGGCCTCTGTGTCAACCTGATGTGAAGCGAATCGGGCCAGCTCATTAAATTTTGCCGCGTACTCTACGACAGACATACTACCTTGCTTCAGTTCCAGAAACTTAACCTCCATATCTTGTTGCGTATTATCCAAGAAGTAATTCTCAAGGAATAGCTCCTTAAATCTCTCCCAAGGAATAACTCCTTTATCTGCTCGACCCCTATTAGCTTTCCACCAATAGTTAGCTTCACCTTTCATCATGAAAGTGGCAAAACTCGTCTTCTGTGCTTCGGCCGCACGTGTGACCTCAAACACCTTCTCCATTTCTTCTATCCATGTCTAGGCTTCAATTGGATCCAAGGTTCCTCGGAACTCTGGTGGTCCTACCAATTTAAAGTCCTTAAAGCTAGCCAAGTGTTGTCCTGGTTGCCCTACTGCTGGTGGGGGTCTGTTTTGCATTGCCTCAGTTATCAGGTTAACGAAGTTCTGCATTGGATCAACATTTGCCCCTCCACCATTGTTAACGGATCCTTCCTCACTCTGATTCCACTGAATTCTCCTAGGCGGCATGATCTGAGGAAAGGAACAAAATTATAAGGCTTTATGTGATATGTTATTCATGTTAGCATTAAGAAGTTTAATACGTATACTAATCATTTTTGATTTAAATAAACAACTTCATTATCACAATAAAACTCGATGGATTTCCTCAACCCATCACGTACATACTCTACTTGAGTTTTCTACTAAGGTTATAACCTAGGTTTCTCATTCCTAACGTTTATAACCTACTGCTTTGATACCAACCTGTGACGCCCCCGAATTCGGGTCCTCTGACCCCGGTTCGGTCATCACAATAAACTACATACATCCACCTCTAAACAACATACGATAACTAAAATGCGGAATATAATAAACGTACGTCGTTCATTCAAAAGGTGTTACTAGTCCCAAGATACGATAACCTTAATATCATCTAACAATCATACCCTAAAAAAAATATTAGGGTTCACATTACATAATCGTAATTTAAACTAAGCATAAGATAAATTCTGCTTCTCGCAATTATCTTACATCTTCCCTTTTCCCTTGTCCTTTCCTGAGGTCTCGGGCTTAGCTGCAATATAATTCATGATATAGCAAAGATGAGCAACAAGTTTGCTCAACAAGTTTAAATATAACAATAAGGATATATCATGATGAATGGAAAAATATCTGGCAATGGATTCAACAATATGAATATCTGAAGGATTCAACAATATGAATATTATAAGCAAAGACAATGATTTCTTTTAGAATAACTAATAGTCAAGTAGACTTTGAACTATAACACTCCAATGGAATCAATAGCTAATTGACCCTTTCGTTACTGGCTACAGAATAAGTACTCGAGGGGATCAACGTCACGTACTCTATGTATATGCATAACATTTAAATCTGTTCATTGTGTCTTTATTAGATTCCTGAACTCCCCTATCACAGAAAGAGTTGTTCTTTCAGTCTAAGAATCCTCACCATCAATTGGTTTGGATAGCTTTAATAAAACTTTATAGGCTTGTCTGACCGAACAAAGGTTCAGACTCTATTTATCACAGTTCAAGAGTTATTGAACTTTAAATGATGTACAAGTGCAAGACTATACGAACTCGAGTGCACTAAGTGCGAATGTCAATGATATCGATGTGGAATAACTCTAAAGTAATTAAATCACTTAATAACATGCTTGAAAATAAGATTTCAAGCTTAAATGAATAATTTTCAGTTCAACAATATCCTACTCAATGCAATATGAGAAGGATAGGAAAACTTTCACAAACTCAAAGTTGTGTAAGTTAGGAAACTTGCAACACAATAAATTCGGATACTTGCTCAATATAATTTAGAGTAATTTTAGGGAAACTTGCTTAACAAAAGTAGGGTTCAAGGAACCTGATTACGATATGGGTCGAATAAAGTAATGCAACGGTTTAGGATACTTGCACAATCAAATGGTGAAGTTTAAGGGAACTTGCCTGATTGCTCAGCTATAATATAATACTAGCTTTAACTAATTCACGTTGAAACGACCTAATATTAACAAGTCGGTCTTTCAATTAGTATGTATAAACTAATACGAGTCTACACTTAAAAGAATCAAGCCATCACATAGCATGCTTCTCAACACATTATATGGCATATTGGTCGCACATTACAAAGTAAGTAATCATATAAGCATGCCTTAATACTTTAGACCAAAAATAGATCATCTTGGCAAGACTACAGGACGACGCAGCTGCGCCTGGTCTAGGCTTAGGGATGGCGCAGCTGCGCTGTCCCTTGGCCATACCAAGGTTGAGCTGCTGCTCTCCTGAATTCAGTCCAACTCTAACATACACCTATACATACATATTAACATACATACATGCTAGAGTTTCACATATAGCTAATAACCATACTTGAATTCATTACTTCAAGTTTAACTTATAATTTATATGTCATTAAAATGTAAAAGATCATGTAATCATCATGCTTTGTAACTTGGTTATACAATACTCAGTAGTCATGCTTGTATATAGACAACACATGTATACTTTACTCACATAGTTCATATTCTAGAAATTTCCCTTTTATGACTATGTGTGAATAAGTGAAAACCATATCTTAACCAAATGATGTTCATGTCAATATGTCTATAGGCATAATGAATCCTTATACACATGCTTGAATGGTCATATCATACAATGCTCATTACTTGATGACATTAGCTTTCTCATTCTAATTTTCCTTGAATTTTACACTAAGTCAACCTAGCATATACAAGGCATCTTAACATGTAACTCTCATGCATTTACAACATATATTAAGGCCACATGCATGTTTAAATGGTAAGAACTTACTAGATAAAAGTCTTGGTCAAGTCCTCTTTGAAAAGCCTTAAGTTTCTTATCTTTGAAATAGTCTTAAATTTTAATCATGTGTGATAGTGTGTTTAATCACTTTAGTCTTGCATTTCATGTTAATATAAACCATATTATCATGTTCATAAAGTCAAAATGCTCACATGATGTGTTCTTGACAAAGTTCACTTTTGAAATCCCAAACCTCATTTCAAGACCACAAGTATTGTGTCCATCATTGCTATACTTGTTCATACTACATGCATGTGCTTACGTGTTCATGTTAAAATAGTTTACAAGCTTGCTCTACCATGTACTAACAAGTTAGCATGAAACAGAACAAAACAGAAAAAACATCGAGTCATTGCGGGATCAAAGCAATTTGCTATCTCACCCTAGTACAATTAGGGCACAGTTGCGCCATGCCTGAGAAAAAATTGACTTTAGGTTACGGCGCCGATTCACGCTGCACCCTAAGTATAAATAAAGGCACAATTTACCTTGCCGTACTGCATCGAGAGATGCGATAAGCAAACTCATTTGCGAGAGCCTTAACCCTTAACCATTCTCCTTGAATTAAATATGCTTCATACCAACATTTAAGAGTTCAAACATGTAGACATATATCATAAACATAACATGGCATGATAATTCACATTGATTAATATATGGATTCAAGAAATTCTCAAGAACTAACAAGACCCATTTCAAGAATTTAATTAGAACTTATACCTTCTTAGCTTGAATTGGACCTCCTACAATCTGAGAATGCTTCTACAATGCTCAGCAAATTAGGACTCTCTAACTAAGACTTAACAAACAACAAAAACTGAATTTAAAGCTTGTATTTATAGAAGAAGCATGGACTAGACATTGTCATTACACAAGTGTTAGAGCTCATGGTGCAAAGGAAAAACACATTGGTTGTTAAGGAGTGGTTGAGCAACCCACCACCAACCATTGGCTAGCAAATGATCACCTAAAACTAGCCACTTGAAGAATACGTAACTAGCTTCTTACTATTGTACATGTACTAATGAGACACTCATTTTGGGACAAGGAAATAATTCTCAGCATACTTGATCAACTAAGGCTTGGTTTGGACACTATAATTCCCATAATGTAATATAAATGTGTTACTACTACTACTACACAATTTATTTCTTATAACATAGGTTATAAAGATTCAAAGAGCATACAATGTATTTCATAATTACAATGTATCAAGTAGTGCACATACATATAACAATATTATTATGCAACTCACATGAATGCAAATAACTCTTATTATATAGCCTATATATAATATACGACATATTAATGTGTCACCTTGTACTATATAAAATATATAGTTAACTACCATATAATAAAGGTTTACTATATCGCATATATAAATCAAGTAAACATATAATCATTTTATAAACTATTAATCTATTACACATTAATTATTATTTATTCATAATAATTATTAATTAACACATTATCAATTAATTACTCATAAATGCAATTAATCAATACGTTCAACTCTTGCTACTATATTCAAATAACTTGAATATTTAATTAATACTCTTATCAAGTCTTTGATATTAGAATCTTAGGGTTAGTCCACTAATTTAAATCAACTATTAGTGACTCCCTTTAATCATTTTGTAAATTCACATAAACACTTAATGTTTAAATAAACTCACAAAACTAACTCATTACAATAAATCACATATTTAATTAATAAGGAATTTAAAATTTGTGGACGTTGCAGTATATCAACATATAATACTAGGAATGTCACGACGCTCCCACTGACCCTTTTGTACACACTAGGTTCATTCTTGTTTTTGATAAAATCAAACTCTTTTGATTGTCCCATCAAAACGAATGTTCCAAATTTGAGAAGTTTGCTTCAATCCATTTCTCTGAGTGTCTACAACTCTTACCTCATCGTATATAACTGGATCATCATCTTCTATGATGCGTACCTCATCATCATCATCTATGATGAATCCATACCTCCCAGGTATCTTCGGTACTATTCCAGATTTACGATTCAATTGTGGTACAATAGGTCTATCTACAGATTCCTCTTATTTGACTTATAGTGTTTTGTGGTTTTTGAACTCTTCAAGATTCTATTATCCTCCCACTAGCCCCTTCAATGATAAACACCTTTATCTTAGAAGGTAGCGTGTTTCGTAACAAACACCTTTTGCTAAGTTACTTACTTTAGGATGTCCCACAAATTTGTACTTGTCAAATTTGTCCCAAGCTTATCCTTTGAAACCTTTTCACATAAGCTAGACAACCCCTTATCTTAACTTACTTAAAATTAGGAACCCTTCCTCTCCATAACTTTTATGGAGTCTTGTGGCTGGATTTTGAGGTTACCTTTTTCGTAGTTATGCAGCCATTTCTACAGTATTACACCAAAAGGATACTGGAATGTCGGTAAAATCATTATGGACCGTACCATGTCCAAAAAGGTACAATTTTTCCTTTCAGATACATTAATCAATTATTGCGTGTTAGGAGGCATCCATTATGAGAAAACCATTTGAGATGATCTAGAAACTTATTGCACAAGTATTTATTCCTTGATCTAATCAAAGAATCTTAATACTTTGTCAATTTGTTTCACTTCTGAATTTCTTGAACCTTTCAAATAATTCACACTTATATTTCAGTAAATACACATATTCAACTCTTTGAATGATCATCTCCTTTTCTTATACTAATTTGTTCAATATTCAAAATTATTTTTACGTAAGTCAAGTATACAAAATCCATTAAGTAATATTTCAATTCTATACAAAACATTATTATTATAAATAGAACAATAATTTTTCTTAAATATAATATCAAAGATTTCATTGTCCAATAATAAAATGGAAATAATGTTTCCAACGAGAACTAGAATACAATAACAACTTATTAACTTAATAGACTTGCCCGTAGGCTGTGCTAAACTATAAGTTCCTATGGCTGATGCAGCAACCTTTGCTTCATTTCCACACATAGGATTACTTATCTCTTGTTTAGTTTTCTACTTCTGCTTGGTCCCTTCGTAAATCTATATTTATGATAACCAAAGCCGGTATCTTATACCCAAGTAGAACCTTGACTTAAAGAAAAAAAAATTATTTCAATCATGAACAAAAATTATATTTGTAACCGAAACTTCACTAAGCTTCTTCTGGTTAGCTCTGCAAGATGCTTTTCGCAGTTTCTTTTCCAATGTCCTGACTTATTGCAGTGGAAACAAACTCCTTTGCTATTCGCAACAGTTTTGTTCTTATTATCCTTTGTTTTTGCCTTTCTATTTACCTTCTTTGAATCGTTCTTCTTTTTAGAAGATCCTTTGGCCCCTACCAGTAAGACTTGGTCTTTCTTGGTTGGAAAGTGACTCTCAGCTATTTTTCATCATGTTAAGCAAATCAGCGAAGCTGATATCTAGTTTGTTCATATGAAAAATTCACAACAATTATGAAAGGAGTCCGGGAGTGACTGCAAGATCAAATCTTGGCTCAACTCTCCATCCATGACAAAACTTGTTGTCCTAAATGTTCAGTCATATTGATCATGTCAAAGACTTTTGTCTGTACTGTAGTGTCATCGGTCATTCTAGATCGGAAGAGCTCCTTAGATATCTTATATCTATCAGTCTTACTTTCCTCACCATCAACTACTTGATGTGCAGGAATATAGTAAGAGCATCCATAGTTTCATCTTGTGTTGAGCTCGTTACTTATGGATGCGAGCATGATACATTGAGCCAACTGTGCATCATCTTGTCACTTTCTAAAAGTAGCAATTTCTTCCTCAGAGGCATTGTCCGCAACCATTGCGGGGATAGGCGTGATTAAGGACATAAGATAGCTTTTTCAAAGTGAGAACTATTCTCAATTTCCTTAACCAATCCGCTTAATACGGGTCCTCGATTAAATAGCGACTAATATGTAAGACCCCAATTTTATGAAATAAAAGTATTCAATTTTTTTAATTACTATTCATGAGTTACTATTCATGAGTTACTATTCACGAAGTTACTATTCATGAGTTACTATTCACGAAGTTACTATTCATGAGTTACTATTCACGAAGTTACTATTCACGAGTACTATTCATGAAGCATGATAATTTTTTTTTCGTAAAAGGCATTACTCAATAATTGTTACGATAATTACTGCTTCAATATTTTATTTTATTGATTCAATAATTGCTACGTTGATATTTTATATTATTGTTGTTTCAATAATTGTCACGTGACAAGATTTTCCATTATCTGAGCAATAATTCATCTTATCTGAATAATATTATTAGATAACATTATTGGCAATGCCTAGAAAGTTCTGTCTAAGGAGAGGTTTGGTCACCTAATCATTGCCACCAAGAAGGAAAAATTCTTATTGAAAGCCCCTCTTTCCAGGACCCGCACTCGTTGTTAATATTGTGATTATGTAATATTATTTGTGAATAATTAATTATTGATTTTATGATGAGAAAAATATTTATTTTATGTGGATATAGATGGAGAAAATTTTTAAAGTGACAATTGTTGAAAATTAATATTTTATCTTTTTCTGATAAAATAATTCATTTAAATATATTATTTTAATAATATAATAATGGTGATATTTTTACAATGAATGTGGAATATATGAGTATATGAGGAGGAAGAATATTTAAAACATGTTAAACATGTCGGTGGACCCCATTTCTTGACTGAAATTTGATTATAGACTGTAAAATCGTCCGTTTGTGGATTTCGGTCAATTTCTGTTTGGAATTTGGAAAACCTTTCTTCTGCAAAGTTGTAGAGAATTGAATTTCCTATAAAAACTCAAGAGATTTGAATTTTTTTGATAAAAGGGCTATTTATTATGAATTATTGAAGTTCAAGCTCAAATAATTGATTTTTGGAAGTTTAAAATAATTTAAATAATAAAAACGTTTTTTGTGCAAGTCTTGTGAGGTGGGCTGTTTGGTGGCTGAGGTTTTGAAGCAAAATAAGTGTGCTTTGGAATAAAAATAATATATATTAATATTTTATTAAATTTTCGCTTTGGTGTTCTAAGTATTTTCCTATAAATAGGGTGCTTAGGTTAGAATTGAAAATCACACCGTAAACCCAAGTTTTCTCTCTCTATATTATCGAGTTTATTCTTGTGAGTATTTTGAGTATACTTTGAGTATTGCTATACTGTTGCAAGTTCGTTTCAAATATTATTCCAAATGTAAGTCTTCGCTTTTGAGGTAAGGGATAGTAAGGGATTTTAAGGGTTATTATGTTTTTAGTTTCGAAATTTTTCTGAACCTTCAAAATTTGGAAAAATTTGAAATGATATTTTGATGAGTTTTAGATTGTGTCCAAAATGGCGATTTTTGGATGTATAGATTAGAGTTATGGATTTTATGGGAAAAGACTATTTTAAAAGTAACTATTTATAGCTCCTTGTGATTAAGTCCAAAATTGATGAAATTTTTATTGGGAGTACATCTATATAATATCAGTATACCGTATAAATTTCAGAATTGTTGGATAAAAGTATAATTTATGATAAATGTTTAAATATTCGGTGGTTTTGGCCATAAAAAAAATAGTAAATGAATTTTTAAAATTCTGAGAAAAATATATGTTCAATATGGGACTATGTTATGTTAAATTCCAGAAAAGAAATATTTTTGGAACTGATTTGGTATTTTTCATGAAAATATTCTAGTTATGAGTAAATGAATTAAATATGTTATGTGAAGTAAGAAAATTGGAAAATATGATTTTATGGCTTGAGAATCATATATGAGGTATATGCAGATTTTTTATGAGGGTTTTGGTTATTGGTAATGAAATCTTATGAGTTTGGCATTTTATGATGATTAAATGCATTAATTAGTAAAGTGTAAACAATTTAATTAAATTGTTTATAAGTTTTAGAAATGATTAAAATATTATTGTAATATTAATAATATTAGATTATGAGATTTCTAAGTGATTTATAACATTTGGATTAAGGTGTTATAAATATGGATATGAATTTTATTATGAAACTTTATCTTTTCGTGTCGAGGTTACTATGCACGTATATCACGCATTTACTGTATGCTTAATACGGGTACTATTCACGACAAATTGGTTTCTACTCTGACCAAATTATCGTTGATTTATGAATCTTACTCTTGAAATTAAAACCATGTTTTGATTATATTGTTTTTATATAACATTCTTATAACCCTAATGATAATATTTCTCTTTGACTTGAGTGTAAAGATGGGTAGATTATTGGTATGGTCGTGACTATAGGTTCTCTTTGGCCAGTAGTGCAAAAGTTGAATTGTTGACTGGTATGATCATGACCATTGAATTTACAATTGAATATTTTTAGCTTAAGTGCAAAGGTGAATTGATCAACATGGTTATAATTATTGTTATATAACTTTTGAAATGATTATGTATTTCTTTGATATATGAATATCTTTGGCTCGTTGTGCAAAGATGACTTGTTGATGAATATCTTAGCCTGTAGTGCAAAGATGAATTATTGATGAATATCTTTTGCTCGTAATGCAAAGATGACTTGTTGATGAATATCTTAGCCTGTAGTGCAAAGATGAATTATTGATGAATATCTTTTGCTCGTAATGCAAAGATGACCTGTTGTTGAATATCTTTAGCCAGTAGTGCAAAGATGAATTATTGATGAATATCTTTGGCTCGTAATGCAAAGATGACCTGTTGTTGAATATCTTTAGCCTGTAGTGTAAAGATGAACTGTTGATGAATATCTTTGGCCCGTGGTGCAAAGATGAATTTATTAGTATGATTATGAACAGGAACTGTGATTTGGTATAACCATGATATTTGATGTTTCGGTAAAGACAATGATGAAAATTATCTTCGTCCCGGATAAGAAGAGGATTTAGAACTACAATTATGATTATAAGTTATGCATGTGATTGTGGATGAAATTGTTGATTGATGTTACAGGATAATAAAACATTGTTGGTGGACTTTTAACATGGAGAAGATAATAGATTTTATGGTCTATTTGACTCTTCTAATGGATTGCTCATTCCACGCAACTATGGTTGAAAAGTTTTATCATCTACCATATGTTCTAAATCTACGATTTATCGATGAAGACTATTGATAATTTATTTATCTTTAGTCATAATATTCTTTATCGAGCTAGTTGTGCTCACCCTTTTGTTTCACAATTCCTTTCGTGCAATAAAAGTGTAGTCCGGGTTGAAATGGGGATAACAAGGGAATATAGCGGTGGTCTATAGTTGTTGAGGTTCTCCCTAAAGAGTATGAAAATAATTTTATTGAGGACTTTAGTGTGTTGTATTTTATACATCATTTAATAGTTATTTTGGTGAATTAAATAGGGTGAAAGCGAACCCAACTTTGGAAGGGTGTTTTGTCACTATCATACAAGATGTCTAATGACATACAAACTCGTGTTATCATAAGACATGGTTGTGCTCATCCACTTCTTAGTATATTTACAAGCACTACCTATATAATCTTGGTGTTTGTTTGGAGTATAATACCCAATTAGAGACAATGGAGATAATGATATGTCAAGAGAAGACTCGCCATTGGGAAGAATATGATAGTAATCTTCTCGTTTTTTTTCTTTGGGGTCTATTAGGTCAACCAAGGATAATTCTGCACATATATGATATCTACCATAATCTAAAAGCATGGCCTTTCATGTATGAAGGTTTCCTTGAGCACTTCCCAAAGATTCTAATTTCTAAAATGCTTTTGACTATACCTTTATGTAAGGTGTCATTGTGACGTACTACAGATTGGTATATATTTGTATCCAAACTCACAGCATATGTGTTGTTGTATTTTGCACGACAATTGTTATAATAAAGTTGTAGTTATTTTCCGTACCATATATTTGGCGACTCAGAATGGGTTGGATGGAATGGACCTATTTTGGGGTCGTTACATAATATGCTTCACAGTGATAGTAATTTAGACATTGTAAAATTCTGTAAATGAATTTGTAATTAACAATATTTTAGCATACATTCTTTTATTAATTACCAAAATAAATTAGGTGTGAGACCCCGAATTTTATGAAATAAAAGTGTTCAATTTTTCTATTTTGGTGAATAGTTAAATTGATAAAAGTTTAAAGTTAAGGGTCATATTTGAAAATTTTCAAAGTAGACAAGTTGTCATAAAATACCGAGTTACTATTCACGGCTTACTATTCATCAAAATTACTATTCACTCTAGTATTGTTCACTCGAGTATTTGGGAAACTTTTTGTGTCGGAGTACTATTCACAAGTTACTATTCACCCGAACAAAATATTTTATGAAATAACGGCGGAAGTTTTACCGTTGATACTGTTGAACTACTCGGTAGTAAAAGTACAGTAATACGTGTGGTTGCATAGTAGCACACGGTATTGATTATTGATGCTTATGTGAGAAGTCACTCAGTTTGATTCCATTATTGTCGATTAATAATATGAATTATTATAAGCGATAATGACGTTTTTGTTTTATTCAGTATTATTAACGTAATAAAATGCGAAACATCTTTTTATATAAAACAGAATACTTTATTAAAGTTATTCTATAAATAGAATATATTATATTTTATTATACATAGTGTTGCATAGTGTTTTGCATAGTGTTGCATAGTGTTTGCATAGTAAAATGTTTTTATATAAATAGAATATATGATATTTTATTTAAAAGATTTTGCTTTAAATATGGACCGTCCGATTAAAGTAAATCAATCTGGACCATTCATGGATTAATTACTATGCATTCTATTTTCCTATAAATGAAGCTCATTCCTTCATTATTTTCTTACGAATTCACCTAAACTCTAGAGAGAGAAATTATAGAGAGAAGCTATAGAGAGAAAATCTATAGAGAGAAAAGAAAAAAGTATTCTTTACTTCACTTTTCCAATATTCAGTTCTTCTAAGGTAAGGGATATTATTTGTTGTACCGTAAGGGTGTTATTCTTTCTTATTCATGAAGAGAACTTCATTATTCTATTCATTATTATTACATTGGAATAACTCAGTAAAAGTGGTATACCCTATACATAACTTTTATATGCTGCATACCCCTATACTTGGTGAAATCCTTATGTTATTCCATTCTTATTTATTCTGTTGGAATAACTCAGATACGCCGAATCCCCTATACTTGGTGATCTTCTTCATTATTCCATTCTTTATTATTCTCGTTGGAATATCCTCGCTGTGTGTGTTTTACACCCACCACAGTTCCATTGTTTATTATTCCGCATTTATTATTACATTGGAATATCACATGCGTGTGTTTTACACCGGACCGGTTCCATTGTTTATTATTATTCAACATTTATTATTCTGCTTTGGATCATCCTCGCTTGTGAATTTCACCGACCGTTCCGTTATTATTATTCTATTGAATAACTCCGTCTGCATGCAATCACCGCATGTACGGTGATTTTCTTTGTTATTCCATTCTTTATTATACTCAGGTTGGTTAAAACTTTGACTTCTATACTCCATGAAATTAGTAGAATATTCTTGATATTTGCGTTTCATCCAAAGATCTTTTCATGGAAATATTCTTCCGATCATTCTTGAATTTTACTCTACAAAACAAAGATATCTTGTTGACAATTTGACGTTACTAATTCCTCGGATAAAATAATTCTTGAACTTGTTTTATTGAATTATTATGTCATTGTCATCATCCTTATGTTATATTATGTTATCTTTGGCTTACGTGCATAGATGAACTTAGTATGATTATGACCGAGGATCATTCGGTATAATCACGGCTTGTTATAAATGATGTGATAAAAGTCCTCGGTGGCACAGTAATGCGTTGATGGATAGTTTTGGTATGATTATGACCGGGGTGATTCGGTATAGTCATGACCATTGATAATTTGATGAAAATCTTGGCCAAGTGGTACGAGGGATGATTAGATATTGTGGTTTATTCATTAAACTGAGTCTTAGTGATAAAAATATATGAAAACCTTTTAAAACCTAAAAGATAGTAGACTTTATTTTCTACTTGACTCTTTTAATGGATTGCATGTTCCATTATGCAGCTAAACCGGGTTGTCTATTGTATTTTATCAGTTTAACACTGTTGAAGGCTAATGATAATTTATTCTGCATTATCTTAATCATAATATTTCTTATTGGGCTAGTTGAGCTCACCCTTTCTTTCACTGTTCTCTTCAGGAAATGAGAACATAGCTGGGACGAGTCGGGGAACGGAGTAATGGTCCAGAGGATAGCATTAGTAGTCCTCACTATTCGCGGAAATAATAGTGATAATAATTGTAATGAGGACTCCTTTTGAGTTTGTATAATATCTAGTAGACAATATTTGTATTCAAACTCACAGTTTATGTCTTATTGTACACGACAGTTATATTAGTAAGTTGTATTTGAATTTATGTACCATGTAAGTGGCGACCCAAGATGGGTGACATATACCTAATTTTGGAGGCGTCACATTAGGTCTTGTTTTAAATTGGTATCTCCCACTATTTTCATCAAACTATATTACCCTCACTTATATAGTTCGACAAAATCTAATTAAAGATTTGCTAGTGAGAATAAGGATCTCATTTCAAATGTATATAGCCTTGTGGTGACATAATAAACTATATATAAATAAATAGGTAGACAACTCTTGTCAATTACATCAACTATGTAACTCCTTGTATTTTGCCTCTTAGATTATTTTGATCAAGTGGTGGCACATCCGAATCAAAATTATCCAAGTTAAGTCCAACCTAGCACTCCATATATTCAAAAAAAAATATTGTCCTTGTGATGACACAACAAAACAACATTGTTCAATTTTCTTTATAAGCATCAAATGTGATAAAATTAACATCTTAAAGAATTAAGATAAGCGTTGTGGTGACACAACAAACTTATAATAATTAATTGATACTCTATTATTTTTATCATGCTAGAAGGCGACGTTCGATATTCCAAATATCTTTGAACGCTTAGGACTTAATATAAAGTATTTGAGGGCTTTTTTATTAGTTTGTCTCATCTTGTTTAGCGCGCATACACATATATATATAAAATACGCGTCATATTATTAAATATGCGAAGCATGTTTGCATAATATAATATAATATAATATATATATATATATATATATAATACTAGCATGCATATATAGACTACTATATTCTACCCGAATTGATTATGGACTTTTATTCTAGTTTGATCACTAGAGCCACCATGTGAACCAAAAAGGTCAAACCATAGGGGTGCAAGAATTAATATTTAAATATAACTATTACATTTAAACTCGGGCTCCATTACAAACGGGTCTTCAAGCGCTCCTTGTTCCTTGATCTTCAATTCTTCAAAATTAACTCTAACTATTCCTATTACAAAATTATTAAAAATAAATAGAAACCTTAATCAGCAGTCAAGGGGAAGTACATAGGAAGGAGTTGGAATTTACATTATGAAAAAATTAGCTAAGACGAGGTACGCAGACTCCATTTAATAAAACCCATTCATTCAAGCATCCAACTAAAATAAAATCTAATCACATTGGTCAATAGTCCATAATCAATCCCATTTATTATCATATATATCATTATATGCATCAATAACTAACATATCATTTAAGCATACCCTTTGATATACACTAAGGGTCTTAAGAAATAAGTCAAAGTTTAACTCATCATACACATGATACTATGATGATCTCAAGTCCAAGGATCACTTGTACTACTATCACTACAGGAATTCCTATTGACAGACAAGTAAAACTCCATTATGTATTCGTTAGCGATCCACGTTCAGTGAACTTATTCTCTAATAAGCACCTACATACTTGCTTTAGTGTCTCCACACAAATAATCATGAGATCAATCATCCTCATCCAATGAGCAAGAAACGTATGTACCAATCTATCCGGATTCACTAATCCTCAATTTAGTAATCCAACGATTGGGAACTATTTTAGTTTTAAGCTTTCTAAGAATTTAGATCTCATTAGAATGATCATCATCATTATTCTAAAAGCATTGCTTAAAACTATGGGTTTATCACATATTATAAAGCAGCATCATGTAGATACTTAAAAGTCTTTAATAAATTAATACTTTTTATTAATAAATGAATAAGATTGTTACAAAGTATATGTTTTATCATCAAACATGATTGGCTTGTGTGCATACTACTTTCAATCTCCCACTTGCACTAAAGTCAATCGTCATGGTATCTCATACCCTTCTTCTCTAAGTGACGATTATCCTGCTGTTGGATAAGTTTTAGTTAATGGATATGTAATTTTGTTCTTGAGAGTCCACTATCTCTATAGTAATTTCCCATCTTTCAATGATTCTTATAATCAAATGAAAGTGCCACAACACATGTTTAGATCCAAGATGAGACTTAGGAACTATTCCTAGTTTTACAATGAACTTTTCATCCAAACAATCAACTTTTAGCTTCATTTATAGCTATATACTTTGCCTTTATCACTAAACTAGCAACTCTTTGCTGTTTGGAACCTTTCCAATTCACTGCACCACTGTTCAAGGTAACGCTTTACCTTAAAGTGTATTTTCCATCGTCTTGGTCTGTTTGAAAAAATTTGAGTCTTTTAAGCCCTCTAGCTTTAATTCAGACCCACCATGTATATGATCACATCCTTAGTGTTGATTAAGTACTTTAAGATGTTTTTCACTGACTCATAGTGAACTTCTCCAGAATATGACTGATCAACATCAAGTCTCGTACATTTCATTGCATACATGATAGTTACTCATGCGATCTCTCTTTTATGAGTCTATGGGGACTATTAAGAGAGATACACTCCATGGCTCATCAACATGAGACAACTCTTGGAGTTTGCCATGCTAAACGACTTTAACATCAAATGAATATACGTTTCATGGGTTAAGTCGAGCATCCTCTCGAATCTATCCATATAGATTTGTATCCTCAATTAAGATACTTTTCCTAAATCATTCATGGAGGAATGTTTAGACAACTTTATCTTTACTGATTGTAGCATTGGTATGTCATTCCTTATCCGTAGTATATCAACATATAATACTAGGAATGTCACAATGCTCCCACTGACCCTTTTGTACACACTAGGTTCATTCTTTTTTTTTTATAAAATAAAAAGTCTACCAAAAGCTGAAACAGAACAGATACAGAACCATATCTGCAAACCATTCAAGAAGGGTTCAGGAAATGCTAAGTGCCAGATGAAGTCTACCAAAAGTTTAAACACTTAGCAAACCTAAATGGTGATGGTGCACAGCTGACATCGAATGAAGATGAGCAGAAAAGAATGAAGATCAGCTGCACTAACGGAGAAGTGGTCCAGACTCTACGCAGAATGCAAAGAGGACCATACCAAGCTGCTAAATACAAAAGATGTTCAAGCTTAAAGACATCTTAGCAGCTCAGCACCAACAACAACAACACCAACAACAACAAGTAACCATGGCCTGAGGGGTCCTTGTCCGGAGGGACTAAATGAAGTTCCAATCCTGTTGGGCTTGAAGATTTCTTAGTGAACTAGAGTTCCAAGGCTGCTGACCTTGAAGGAATCTTAGTGATTCAGGGTGCTGACCTTCCTTAGTTGAATTCCTGCTCGTTAAAGCACAAGAGTGGATTAGGAGCTTGAGTCTCTGAATCACTTAAAATCTCTTGTGTCTTTTACATTCAGTCATTTATCTTCTGTCATTTACATTATGTACCTAACTGCTATAAATACTATGTATGTATTAACTGCTTACAACTTAACTAACTCTACGAACAATGTATGCATGTTCATGAATATATCAATGAAGGGGATCTTTTGTTTATTCCGCTGTGCTTGAAAAGATTCTTATGTTTGTCATGTGCTAACTCATTAGCAATACAAAATAAACATGAAAAGTATTTGAAAATAATAGGATCTATTCAACCCCCCTTCTAGATCTATTGTGTGCCTATTGGGTGTTTGAAGTTATCTTAATATGTGGTTTTATGATTATTTAATGGCAAAACTATTTAATTTTGTTTATATATTTTGATTTATCAGCATGACTTATTATTCCCCAAGAGTTACATAAGATGAATTACTCACAATTAGTGAATGGTTTAGAGCTTGTATTTCCAAACATCAATCATAAGGAGAAAATAATATTACAAAAAGAAAAAGAACTATTTTAAATCGAATATAGTAATATGTAATATTACAAAAAGAATTTATGGAAGTGTTACAATGATCTAATTTCATATTATTAGATCATATTTCTCTTTTTCCCTATCCCCGCAAGTGTATTTAATCAAAATACATAATGAAGTCGAGAACATGGTGTATGTGATGATTGGCGAAGAGAAACCAAACACAATTTTCCATAATGTCCATGCGGACTACGACGACTATTACTCTATAGAAAAACCAAGAAAAACATTTAACTTATATGGCACATACAACACTGCAACGATGACTAGAAGGACCAAGTTTTCCTCCTACTGGTTTTCTCCAAAAGCCTTGCAAACCTCCTCATTAGACACTCTGATACAATTGTTGTCAGCTTCAACATCCATGGCAGGCCTTTGAACCTAAATTTGACTAACAATATCATTTACCCACTAGATTCCTTCGACTTTGAGAAATCTAATCCATATATGTCAATCTCAAGCTTCAGCTTGATATCATTGGACCCATTGGAGGGTTAAATGTTTTCTAAGTCACTGTACTTTATGTCAACTTACAAATAGATCACTGAATTTTTTTTTCTTACAGTCAACTCACTGTACTCAACTTTTTTAACACAATTAAAAAAATCGTTAAACTAGTTTGACTGTTAACGAAAAGATGAGTTGGCATATGATTAGGAAAGAGAATCTCCACTTTGATCATGATTTGGCAATCCAACTGATGATGTGTTTTATTAACTCATTTATCAAAAAAAATTATTAATTAATCAAAACAAAAAAAACAGAATATACCAAATGAATTTTTATGTTATTATTTACAAATTCTCTATATTCTCCTTTCTCTATTCTATCTCCTCCGTCTTCATCAAATTGAGGATCATCATCAGGAAGAACAGATGTTGACAAAATTAAACCCAAAACCTACCTTTTAAATACAACCCCAGTTTATGCATCCAGACCCACTCATCCTCCTCTGTCTTCATCCGTCTCCCAGACCCACTCATCCTCCTCCGTCTTCATCAAATTCTCTCTCTTTCCCAACCCACTTATCCTCCTCCTCCTCCTCCTCTTTGTTGTGCAGTCAGTGGTCTCAGTGGCGGTGCAGGGACTGTTCTTTGTTGCTGTGGTTCCATGACTGACACTCCCTCTCCCTCTCCCTCTCCCTCTCCCTCTTACAGAAATTGAAAGATGATGATGATGATAGGGATTGAGTGTTGCATTTAATTTACTCTGCCCTTCTAATGACTACTGTACCTGTTGATTTTTTCTTTTTTCTCCCTAGCCAGTAGCCAAAGCCTTCTCTGCAGTTTACTGTCAGAGGTTAATAACATCGTGAATCAATTATGCTTAGAAATTTTTTATATTAAATAAATTTATGATATCATTATTAATAATAAGACTTTTATTCAATCATATTATAATAATAATACATCATTTTTTATACTAAAACATTATTTCAAATTCAATGAATGCCTCGACTAATAATAATAATAATAAAAAAAATAAAATAATAAATGCCTCAAATTGATCGACCGACATTTAAATATATTTCTTATTTTTTTGACAAACTTTTCTAATTTATATTATTATTTGTAAAAAATTACATAAAAATTCATTTAGTATAAAAAAATTTTAGATCCACATAATCAAGGTCACATGAGATAATTATTGACACATAATATTTTTTTCCCAACTCAACTCCTTATAATTTCCTTAATTATATTTGTTATTAAATATTAATTATATAAAAAACATTTTCTATTAATTACAAAAATAACTAAATAACTCTTTTTATTTTTTAATTTCTACCATATATTTTTTGCTAAATTTTCTGATTTTATTATAATTTTCTTTTATTTTCTTCTAAATGTATTTCATATTCCCCTTAATTTTAATTAGCATATTTTTAGTTTTTATGTTTTATAAATGGTTTAATTATAAATAAAAATTTATTTGATATTAATTAAAAAAATAATTAAATACACTTTTTATTTATATTCTTATTTTTTGGCTAACTTTTTAAATTTATGTTATATTTTAAAATATTTTTTTCATTTTCTTCATAAAAAATTTCCTCCAGATTCCCATAATCAAGGCCACATGGGATAATTATTGACACAAACTTTTTTTTCTAACTTAGCAGCTTAGGTGTCATTTTCCGATAACAGTCAATAGACTTAACGGTTTTGTTAACTTTGTGTTAGAAAAGTCGAGTACAGTGAGTTGATTGTAAGAAGAAAAAAATTCAGTAACCCATTTGTAAGTTGACATAAAGTACAGTAACTTAGAAAATATTTAACCCACTCATTCGACCCACAAGGCTCTGGAACTAGATGTCCCTGTTCTTCCTCATATTCATGGTAGCTGCATTCATTAATTTTGTCATGACCAGAGAAAGTTTTTGGAAAAAAGAAAGTGTCTGCTTCATCAATCCAGGCAATAGGCTATTGCATACCTGTCTTCAAGTCCAATTTCATCATATGCAAAAAGTCTATCACAAATAAGTGACCATCAAGCTCAACCTCAGTGGCTGCTCTCTTTATTTGAAAGTCTTTCTTAACCAATATAGATAATATACAACTTGAAGTAACATAACAAATATAGACTACAACAAACTCTAAGTAACATAACAATGTAGGAATAAATGAATGTGTTAGATCTAACAGAAAATTGCAAGCTCCTAAACTAACCTTCAACAGTATCACAATCAATATTAATAGTTTTCTTAAGAACTTTCAAAACCATTCCAAAAGGGTAGTAAAGTAAATAAAACAATCTTTATAAGTTTCCTTTCTAAAGTGACTTACTAATTGGGGCATCCCAAAGCTGGAAACTAAGCCATAGGTTTGCGACAGAAGAAGTAATCAAGACAATAAATCAAAGAGACTGACATAATCTGAAAACGTGTCTTAACACGGGTCAATATAAATACCAAGTCCAACTAACCTCTTTTATTGGATTTCCAGGCAAAGGCATAAGAAACTCAGTAGGATAAGGATAGTTTGCCATCGCCAAAGAAGTATAAGCAGAATCCCACCGGTTAGAAAGAAGTATAGTGAAGCCAATGTTTTAACAAAAAAAATATAGAATTTAAAACAGATATATAATAGAAATTGTTTAGAGGTTTTAGTGGTTAGGAAGTTTTTTTTTAAGAAAAACTAAAGAATCTATTCAGTTGGCTGAAATTGAATGTAACATTTACATCTAATATATGATAAAGGCATCCATAGTTTAGCAGCAACTAGATAGTTTACCAAATTTATCTGGAAGTGCAACCACAATCCCTTTCAAAAGCAGCGACAACTGAGCAACAAAGAGAACCTAGTCAAAATACTAATGAGTATCAAACACGGTCCTAATTCATATTATCACTACAGTTCTCCCTGAAAATCAAACGAAAACATAATTCATGCGCCTTGATCAACTAGCAAACTTTTATGCACTAAAAAACCTTATTTAATTCCAATGTGAGAATCAGAATTGGCAAGACAAGTAAAACCAAAGCTGGAAAGCTGTTCTATGGAGAAACTGTCATGATTAAAAATAGAATATCAAATCATGATTAGAAGATTAGAGCCATGTTCACCTCTTATAAATCCTGCAAGTAAGGGTCCTGCTAACCATGTCTCTAAGTTCAACATCAGTCATCTTACTGCGAGCATAACCAAAGATAGTGAAGTGCTGCATCCACAAATAAGAATGTGTTACAAAACAAGCTGACTCAAAATGCAAGAATGAAATTGTCTCGAAGAAGAGGGAGAGAGTAGATAAAAAATTATAATCCAAAACCTCAAATAAAAAATTGCAAAAAGTCCAGGAAATATCTTCTTCTTGGCAAGGTCCCCTGAGGCTCCAACCACAGTAATACTGACTGAGGATTTATATTTGTTGAGATCAAAACCAACAACTTTAGATTCCTCAGGAGGTGTAACTAACAAATTTCCATTATTCAATTTCTTTAAAGAATTTCATTTTCAATCGGGGTCACTGTTGTGGATACAACACCTATTACACCCAATTACCATCCGATAATAAGACAACAGAAGCAAAAACTTCAAATTCCAAAATGACAATGAAGCCCACAAAATCAACATCACTCGCACATACTATCTCCGTTCCTTTATATAAGTCGTTTTAGAGAAATGTTTTTGTTCCTTAATATAAGTCGTTTGAGAATTTCAAGAAGCGTTAATTCTTGGTTTTATTATATTACCCCAAGTATTAAATGTTACTTTGGTTGTCTCACTATTTTATGTCCAATAAATAACAATCTCTTATTCCAATACAAGGGCAATATAGACAATTGATATTATAGTTAATGTTATATAATCATTACCTTAATACTTGTGTATAACTCTAAAACGACCTATATTAAGGACCGGAGGGAGTAGTTTAATTGCATTAAGTAAAAAATAGTGTTAGGAAAAATGTGCAATCAGATTAAATAGCAGACTTACATAAATAAGCAATTAATTGAGCTCAAATTTCTCAGGAATCTGCTTGGTTTGATAGTAATTGAGTAAAGAAACATGGAAAGAAATTATGTTTGCACTGTGTTTTTTTGTTAGTATTTCTAAATTTTTGCTAATCATAAAAAATGATTACTTTAGGATTTTGAAACCAATAGTATTTATTATTCTTGACAGTTCCTAATAAACCAAACGGATCGAGTTGACATATTACAAATAAGAAAGGAAAGAATCACACCCATGTAAGAAAGGGGCAGATACCCCTCTTAAATAGAGTGACACCAGTCAAACCACCAACCAAAAAGACAATATGAGCAACTCAAACAATAAACTACACTTCCCGTCCCAAAATCGGTGCCCCCATTTGAAAGTGTAAGTTAGTAAAATTAAACCATACATACATTTATAAAGCATGATAATAGTTAATTCAATAAAGATGAAAATTTACAACAAAGACGGATGGATGCAAATTGACAAATAATTGGCTAAAAGAATTAAATGGGTAAACAAAAAATCTATACTAAGTAGAAGAAGTGAAAGGAGCTGACTATCTTGCATTCGAACCAAATTCGCAATTAGGGGTCGATTAGATTGTAAAGAAAACTTGTGCTCTCATACCCATCTGCTGGCATGTGCATTTGAACAGGAACAAAGAAGTAAATTTCTCAGCAAACTATAGACTAAACTCAACTGAACTGAACCATATCAATACAACACAAAATGAACCACAACAATACAAACCAATACAAAACACATAAATACATAGTGCTTAGAACGACATCCACATTAACGTAAATACAAAAGATGGAATCATTTTGAAACTGGTAACCGAGTTACTAAATCAACGTATTACAAAAGTTAGTCAAATATACATTCACTAGTCTTCATTTGAATCCGAATCTAAAGTTTGTTCGTTACAAATATATTTTTTCAGGAATGTCCCTAGCTTTGCACATCCTAAGCTCATGTGCTCTTCTAAATCTAAAATTATAAGCCTCGTTAAGAGTCCACATCGGTTCCTTCATGATGTTTATACGGTGCAAAAAAAAATCCACGTACTTTGCAACATATATGCCACAATCGTCTTCGTTCTATTGTCTCGGTCTATTCACACAGACTTCAGCTTTCAGCTTCGATTTTGGCCACTTTGTTGTAGGATTTGCCTGACGAAGCAGCAAAGGAATTAACTCCACCTATAAACCAAAAACTCATTACTTATAATTCCGAAGTAGTAGGAATTATATGTCTATGTAATGACATGAAAAACAAGAAATATATTAATGAACTCACCACAACCGCAAAGAAGTTTTGGTATAATTGTGACAATGGCATTAATGGTTTGTCATCGTAAAGTGGGGTCAAGTAGCATTAATTTCCACTTATTGACACTCCAAATAAATAAGCAAAAATGACTGTTGGTTTTGTTGAAGACTAGAACGAATATGTAATCACACTCATGTACTGGAGCACCAACTGTAGGATTGATGTAACTTCTTAGAAATTTTCGTATGGTTGGCATGTTTACTCTGGCACTTGGTAAGTTTTGGGTACCTAACAACGCAAAGTACGTTGGCATGAAATAAAATCGAGCCCATCTTTGGATACCTTCGTTACACATTTTAGCTTCTCTGTCTCGCAACAACAACAAATATGCATCTAAGACATGTCCCCATAACCAACCATTAGGTCTCAAACAGTTCACATCTTTAAATTCAAACTTGTATAGACCTTCTGGATGGCTATGAGGAAAGTCTGATGGGTTGTGAGTTGGACTCAACCAGTTGATTTAGCCAATTGATTTTCTCTATCTTTAAGTACTTAAAAAAGTGAGTGTGCTTTGTTCCCTCTCTCCTTCTAACTGGCAATTTCTTACTATGTCGAGTAGAACTCCTTCTAACTGGCAATTTCTCACTATGTCCAGTAGAAGGGCCAACGTTAGGCTGAGTCTCTTGAACAGTAGGCTTGGATCCCATCATGGCAATCTCCATTTGCCCAACTTGAGGTTGTGTTGGATTTAGATTGATTGGAACCCCTCTATAATCATTCATGAATGACTGGTATAATGTATTGAACCATGTCTCATACATGGTTCTTAACTCAGGTGGATGTCCAATTGACAACAACTTTTCAAATATAGCTTTTGCACTCTCAATCTACAATTAAATAAAAAAAATTATATTAATAAAACAAGGTAATCAGTTTAAAATACATAAACATTAATAAATATTATAAATTGAACAACTTACAGTGTTTACAGCCATATATTGGTCAATGAATGCCCGTGACTCATAATCTTCCCCTTGACGCCTAAAGGGTCGCAAATGGTGTATCCGTCTCTGAGTAATTTCTTTGTATCATGTCATATAATTATAGGTAGATATCTGCTGCAAAGCCTCCAACGCTTGTCCTTATAAACTCTCCATGTATGCCTCCCAATCGAATATAGTTGGCCATATGGTTTTCAAAATTTATTCTCTCAAATAATTTATGTTCTTTTCGCAATTCCACCATATTTTCAGCATTAGATGGATACGACTGCAAATATCCAAATTGCCTCATAAATCTGTCAGGCATTTGGAACTCAACAATGACGTAATGTATCAATGGTATACGAGCGGCTCCACCTAACCTTGCCTCCAAAAAATCCCAAGACAAACGTTTATCAAATAATTGATATGGACGCCACACCCCATCTGTTTCCAACATATTATCAAACTCTCCTCGGTAAAACAGAAGATGGTGATGTGGATTTTTAAGGCGCTGATAATGTTTTGAATTAGGATCAAAATAAGAGTATGCCCATGATAATGCCCTAAATATCAACTTTTGGGACTTAGCCTACGGGTAGGACGACCAATGTTGAACCTTTCATAAGCCCACATTATAAGAAGGGTTGCACAACCTGCGAATTTTTTCGTTTTTTTGCGAGTAGCATCATACAAACCCATATACAAATACCCTAAAACTCCTGCTTCCCAAGCATATATAATTATGTCTTCCAATATTTCCAATAACAACAAATATCTTGGATGCACAATATTTTGACTCTTGGTTGGAAACAAAATAGCGCCACACAAGTACAACAGATATGCCTTAGTGTGTTTTACGACATCATCTGGAGTAGCATCACCATGTACTTGTCCATATCTATGTCTTAACCAAGGCAAACTTATGCTCCCCTTTTATAGCATTAATCCCACTCATCTACTATAACTTGTTGCCCAAAAACAATTATAAAATAGCTTTTAAGATTTTCTAATTCTCCGCAAGTCAAAGGTTTTCCTAATATGGGCAACCCAAATAAAAATCCCACATCCTTTATAGAAATGCTAATCTCTCCACAATTTAAGTGAAACGTATTTGTTTCACTTCTCCAACGTTCAACTAGAGCAGATACAAGAGATGTATCAATCTTTGACACTATAGCTTGATGACAAAATATACCTAAACCTAATTGTTCCAGCAGATATTCTTGTTGTTTAGTCAAGTTCCATTCAGTTAATTTTGTAGACATTTGATAAATTTCTAACACACCCCTATCCTACATGTCCAACAACATAAAAACATAAATCGTCACAACATGATTGTTTCTAACAAAAGTTTAACAAAATGAATGTTGTTATACATTAATAAACTTACAATATTTGCTCATAAGTCTGACGATATGTGATTTTCTTGGTCCCATAACACAATAAGATTAGCAGGTCCGAAAATAATATCCATATGTTTCCTAAACATTCATCACAATGTCAAGTATTAAATAATTTATAAAAATTTCCATAAAAAATGGATATGAGCAAAATGACAAATATAATAAACAAATATATCACTCTCCAGGCACGTATTCTCAGTACTAATTATCGGTAAGAAATAAGATAAAAATTATTGCTTTGGTGTGAAGGAAACACACAACCAATCTAACACGTGGCATGAAATTATCTGACGTGTTACCCTATACCAATGAGAAAGCTCCTTCAAAGAGGCTTTGAACATTGACAATAATTTTCAACATATTGTAGTTCAAGCCCTCTTCCAGGTCCATACCTCAGCCTATAGAACATATGTATAATTCGAATGACATTCGTTGGCAAAAGGCTAGTCATCATATATGTTTACTCCTTGGAAAAAATACACACACCACATGTAAAACTTATAAGTATATTGCTTCATCTTAGCTTTAACGGAATGTTGATAGCGCTCAACCACCGCCAAACATAAAACAACTATAACCTATTAGAAAATAGATAACTGGCATACCATTTATGTGTATGGATGACTGGAAAATGTACACTCATAGACACATTTTTAATATGCATATCAAACTAAAATCAATATAATTTTTCACTACTTGTCTGTCACACAGTATACCCACATTCTCATTAATACTTAAACCAACATTCAGCAATAAAGATCCATATTTTACCTATGATTAATATGTCAACTAAAGAACCTAACAATTTAACTATTAATGTACGCACGAGACAACAAAAACAAAAAGCAAAAGCAAGATTCAACAACAAAAATTCAAAAAAAATACGTGTGAGGAAATGTGAGGTACTTACTGATTAAATACAAAACTTACTGAATAATGTTGATTTATTTGATGTAGAACACGTACAACTTTTGGTCAAAAGCCTATGAATTTCCACAACTTGTTGTCGATCTGCCTTCAAAATTCTTCAATTACCTACTTTTGCGAACAATCCCAATTCGATTTCAAAGAACTAGGGAATAATTTTGGATAAGATTTCACATTGTTAAATTTGAAATCGCAACAGAGTTTTGGGTTTTTGACATAGAGGAATCGCAACATGGTTTTTGACGATTTCGAAATCACAGCAGGGTTTTGAGTTTTTAACAGAGGAATCACATGTGGGTTTTGACGATTTTAGGGGATATATCAACTTTTGGTACCTGTACTGGGACATGACTTACAATTTGGCACCTGAAGTGAAAAAGTTATAAACTAGTGATTGTACTCGAAAAATGCTATACTCCGTTAAATAGTAGGGTTTTATCCTTATTCTGTTTGAAAATTTGACAGGTCAGATGCAAAAGATGACATGGCGATGTCTGGGCAACAAAGTTGTATTGATGTGTATTTCCCCATGTATAAGGCTGATCAGCAAAAAGGAATAGATTGATATTTGGGATTCTCTTCTTCTGTCCTTCTTCTCTCATTCTTTTTGTCTCGATTCTTTGTTGCTTTGTGCAGATTTTGTCTATAACTGAGTTGGGTTTAAAGACCCAAAGTAGCAATCTTACATGGGGTTTTGTTTGAGAAAAGATCAACGAACAAAAAGAACGAACAAAAAGAATAGAAACAACAAGAAAAAGAAAAAAGATGTGACGCCCCCAAAATAGGTATACATCACCCATCTTGAGTTGTCAAATACATGGTACAGAATACAAATAAAAACTTAATTATACAACTGTCGTGTAAAATACGAAAAAACATAAGTTAAGAGTTTTAACACGAATATTGTCTTCTAGACAATATCCACACTCAATGGAGTCCTCATTACAATTATTATCACACTATTTCATAGAATAGTGAGGACTACTAAAGCCACTTATCTTGGACCATCACTCCATTCTCCGACTCGTCCCAGCTATATTCTCATTTTCTGAAGTGAATAATGAAAGAAAAGGGTGAGCTCAACTAGCCCAGTAAGAAATATTATGACTAAGATAATGTAGAATAAATTATTCTTAGCCTTCAACAGTATAACAACTGATAGAATACAACAGACAACAAGTTTTAGATCAACAACTGTAGTGGAATAAGCAATTCATTAGAAGAGTCAAGTAGAGTATGATATCTACTATCTTCTATGATTTAAAAAGTTTTTCATCAACTTTATCGCTGAGACTCAGCTTAATAAATATACCACATCATCGAATTATCCCTGCACTACGGGCCAATGATATTCATGTAATCATCAATGGTCATGATTATACCGAATAATCCCTGGTCATAATCATACCAACAACTGTCCATCAATGCACTACGGGCTAATGAGGACTTTTACCACATCATTTGTAACATTACGAGTCATGATTATACCGAATGATCCCTGGTCATAATCATATCAATCATCAATAGTCCATCTATGCACGTAAGCCATAGATGACTTTCATCACAATATAAGCATGATGATGATGACAATAATATAAGCATTAATCAAACGAAATCAAGGATAAATATTAAAGACTTTAAATTTATCCAGAGTTTAAAAATATCCAAATTGTCAACATGATACTGCTTTTGTGGAGTAAAATTCAAGAATAATATTCATGTATCAAAAAAATTTGAATGTAAAAGAAATATATTTTTCGGGTGAATAGTACCCTGTGAATAGTATTTCGGGAATAGTACCTAGTGAATAGTACTCCGGCATGAAAAATGTCCCAAATACCCGAGTGAATAATATTCGAGTGAATAGTAACTCATAAATAGTACTCTGGCATGAAAAGTGCCCCGAATATCTGAGTGAATAATATTTGAGTGAATAGTAATCGGGTGAATAGTAACCCGTAATTTTGGAATGGAAGAAGTATAATAAGTATCATATATTTCCCTAGATACATACATTTTTTCTACTAAGAAAACTACAAAAAATTATATAACATTAACTTAATATAAATAAAATAAATTGAATGAGAAAGTTGAGACTTCTTAATAATAATATATTCTATTAAATGTTAGAATAATTATCATTAGGAACTAATTTAAAATATTTTATAAATGGATTACTTTAATTTAATTAAAAGTACTTATAACATTTATATATTATAATTAAGAGTGCATGAGTTATATTTTACTTTATGTTAAAAGATTACTAAAAATTAAGAACAAAATGATTAGAGAAAAGAAGCATGTCTCATAATATTTTCATATATCCATCATCATCTATTACAATGCTTTGCTCTTATTTATAGATACATGGACTTGGAAGTTTCAAAACTCAAAAGTCGTGAGTTTAAAACTTAATGAACATGGGAGTTACTTAATGAACTTGGGAGTTCTAAAATACCAAAGAGCATTACAATTAAATATAAATCTAGACATCCATAAATATATATGTTATAATTTTATAACACTCCTCCTTGGATGTCTATTGTATAACCATATCATCGTAGAAAACTGCCTCATTAAAAAAACCTTACCAGTAAAAACCCAATGGGAAAAAAAACATTGGTTAAGGGAAAAAGAGTGCAGTGCGTATAAGCTCCCCCTCATGAATGTATCATTAAGTCCTCCAGCTTTTGCATTCCAATATTGCGACGCAATCCTTCAAACATTGTAGTTGATAATGCCTTACTGGACAAATCTGCTAGATTGTTCAATGTCACCACACTTATCAAGGTCATGTGTGAAAAAGAATTTTGGTGAGATATGTTTTCTTCTATCTCCTTTAATGTATCCTCCCTTTAATTGAGCTATACATGCAGCATTGTCTTCATACAGAATGGATGGAGTCCTTTTATAGTAATTTTCTAAGAATATGCCTCGTTAAAAACCTTACCAAATAAAAACCCAGTGGGAAAAAAAATTTGGCTAAGAAAAAGAGTACAATATTCTTGTATAACTTCTAGTGCCTTGAGATTGCCTCATTAAAACCTTGCAAAGGAAAACCCAGTGGGAAAAAAAAACCTTAGCGAAGGAAAAAGAGTACAATCAGTACATATCCTTTTTACTCCCCTTCATAAGTACATAGAATTTCCATTATTCATGGTAAAAATATCATTAAGTCAAAATATGCCAATATTGTGCACAATCTTCTTCAAAATCATAGTTGGTAATGACTTAATGAATCTATCAACCAAATTATCACATGATCGTATATGCTTGATATCAATATCGCCATTCTTACGGGGCTCAAAAATAATTTTGGTGCAATATGCTTGGTTCTATCACCCATGATATAGCATCCTCTAATTTGAGTGATCTGAGCAACATTATCTTCATATAATATCGTTGGACTATTTATGATTGATGATCATCCACAGTTCACACAAATATGTTGAATTCTTGATCTCGACGAAATACATTCACAACTTACTTCATAAATTGTGATAATCTACGCATCGTCAATGAGATCCAACTAACTATGGTTTTGATCCATAATTATAATTTAACTACAAATGCTATATCGTCGTCATGAGAAATTTTACAATATATATCAAAGCACCAATTGTACAAAGATATGGTACTTGGGACGAAGAGTTTCTTCATTATTTTTTGTGATCAAAAGCGGATCTTTCTTGATATCAAGTAACCAATCTATCATTGAAGTACTTAAAGGATTAACATTATCCATGTAAAGTTACTTGAGGACTTTTTACGTGTATGTTGATTGATGAACAAAAATTCCATAGCTTTCGATTTGTAGGCGAAGACAAAAATTTGTCTTACCATATCTTTCATCTCAAATTTGTTATTTTTGTCAACTCTTACGGAGCAAGATCTTTCATCAATAAATCTGATAATAATAGCAAATCCATATTATGATCTTTTGATAAAAATGCATACACAAATTGGATTATTCTCAAATCCTTCTTTCAAAAGATATCTATTTAGGCGATTATTCCACATATGCATCTGGATTGCTTTAACTTATATAAAGATCTTTGTAACTTAATAGAATACATACTTGAGATTTAGAATTATATGCTTGAGCATTTTATATCCTTGAGGGATTTTCATGTATATATGATCATTATCTAATGATTAATACAGATATGTTGTAACAACATTCATTAATCGCATATCAAATTTTCTTTTGCTACCAAGCTAATTAAAAATTTGAATATAATTAAATCCATTACGAGGAACATATGTTTCTCCATAATTAATACCGGTCTCTGCGAGAAACCTTGTCTTTACAAGTCGCGCTTTGTACCATATAATTTCATTTTTCTTATTTACATACAAATACCCATTTGTATTCTAACAAGTATTACACCTTGGGTGTTAGGGGTCTACTGAGTCCAAAAATTTCACGTTTACTTTGTGAATTTAGTTCTATTTGAATCGCCTTTTTTCACATTGGCCAAATATTTCTACATTCATCAACAATTTGTGGTTCATATTCATGATCATTACTTACGGTAATATCAAGAACAACTTTATACAAAATATGTTGTCGACAACAATTTTATTTCTATCCAATATATTAAGTCTCTGTATATACATAATGTATCGAGATCTCGTTATTTTCAATTTTGATCCTCTTGAGGATAACTCATCCTCTTTAGGAGATAACTCTTGAAGAGTTTTATTTACAAGAGATTTTTGTTCATAAGTTTTGGATAGATCAATAACTTTTGTAGCTTTGTTTCATGGGTATAGCCTCTTTATAAATTTGCGACTTGTTTTTCTTGTACTTTCTTCTTACGAAAATTTTTATCTTTAACACCGATCATTCTTCCATGTTTCAAGTGTGATTTTGATTCAATTTCTTCTTTGTATTAACAGTTGTCCTCTGAGGGACTTCAATCTCTTCTAGAGTATTAGCGGCTAAAATGTAAGATATCATAATTTTCTTATTATCGGTGAATAATTCTGGTAATTGATTTGCAATTCATTGCAAATGAATAATCCTTTGAACTTCTAGTTCATATTGATTTGTATGAGAATCAGGATTAAATAACGTTGAAACATTCTAATTTGAAACATTCCAATTAATTTCCCGTCGTGCTTCAGGCAATGATCTAATGTCTTGCTTGAGTGACGACTTTTCTCCCCTAATGGTGGGAAGATTTGTTTTCATTAAAATAACAATCCTCAAATTATACCTTAAAAATATCACTTATTGAGGTTATGAATAAGATGACCCCCCCATGCATGTATTAGTAATTAACTTACTTTGATATAATCAACAAGTAAATGAATCTTACGGTTCCTTACGGGATGTTCATGGGAGTTTTCAATAATTAAACATAACATTATTGATCACGGAATGTCAAATCATAAAAACCTTTTGGATCGAACACTTACGGTGTATTATACACTTACGGTGTATTACAACATTTGTTTCAACTATTCTCATTTTAGTATAATATATCCTAGAAGAAAATATACGAGTTTTTCTAATATGAGCTTACGGCTAGATAGTATTGAAGTAATATAAAGAAATTACTTTACTATCTTCAATGTTGGTTTCAATATGATAACCATTATAACAATATCCTTAAAAGCGAGCAAATTTACGCTTGCCTCGGAAAGAATATAAAGAATCATCAATACAAAGTTTTGTGCCCTTTTGACAACATTATAATCGCTCTTCCGAGACTTTAATTAAGTTTGATGAATAATCACTCTTCTAGAGCTTTTAATTATGTTTGATGAATAATCGCTCTTCAGAGCCTTTAATTAAGTTTGATGAGCTTCTGGCCCATACAACTTCGTATATGCAAAACATAAATTTAACTTTATTACTTGAAACATAAATAAAACATATAATAAAAATACTTATTATAATGTCATAATATAATGAAATAAAAATAATTAATTGGTATGAACATTTCTATCAACATATCATCAAGGAAACCATAGATATCAAAATTAGTTATATCCACTCCATTTGAAAAGTCAAAATAATTCATGGGATCTTCAGGATCATTCCATTTCTTTTTCTTTTATGGAGTCTTAGTACAAATCTACCAAATGTTTAGGAGTACGACGGGTACATTCCCTTTTATATATTGATTGTTCTTTTCAAGTCTACTACCACAACTACAACCATAATTTCCTCTATGATTATCAAATGAGGTTCAATTCACTTCAGGGAATGTAATAAAATCGGTCGAGCTAGATTGTTGGTTTTTCAGTGAAAACTCATTATTTTGTACAACCATTAGAAGACATAATATCACTTCTGGGAACATAGTTTCCTTTATTGCTTCAGAAAATATTTTGAAAACTTACTCTCTCAATATTGCTACTACAGGAGCATATTTGAGGCATGAAATATAATAAATATTTTCTCTAACATGTCTTCATCAGTGTTTTTCACTCAACACTTTTAAAATCTTGCAACTTCAGGTGCAACCAATTATAATGAGCTTTTAAAATCTTTCCTTTAAATCATTTCATAAGACAAGTAAGTCTTTTACTCTAATGTACTCAACTTTTAATTTTTCATGGAGATGATAGCGAATAAAAATCATTAATTTTGCATGATCATGCGGTGATGCATGATTATCAACTACAATTGTATCTCAAGGTTCTTTGCCTTTATATGAATCTCATCATTAAGAGTACATGACAAATAATTCTTGCTCGATATAAATCAAAAGCAACAAATTCAAATTTATAATATTTAAATATTAAATAACTAAACATATTTCCCATCAAATTAAATAATTATATATGTTCGATTTAATTGTAATGAAACAATTTATAGAAATGCGATAAAACACGAAACTAAATTTGTCCACTAAAAATAACAAACCAATATTACTTAGCATATTTGTCATTGTAACTTCATACAAAAATTTATCAAAAGGTTATTAGAAATATATCAAATATGCTATCATGCATGCCAAAAGGAAATATATCAAAATCATTAGAAATATATCAAATATGCTACCATACATACCAAAAGGAAATATATCAAAATCATTAGAAATATATCAAAAGATTGTTTTAGTACATGAACTAAAAAGAACTAAAACATCATGTATTTTATCGAATCCTTTTGATTTATTTAGATTGGAAGAAATGCAAAATTACAATACACTTCTATAAAAATAAACACTTTGCATGATAATTGAGGTTAGATATTTCACCGTATAATAACAAGACAACTTGAGGGTGGTGTGATGATGATGACTTACATATGAGTATGACGGTCGTTAGCATGCTAGAATCAAGAACAACAAACTCTAATAATAGATTATGAATGGAATAACATGCGTTATGTTATACTAAAAAAATTTGTGTATCCATATATATATAATTGATAAACATACCTTCTCTTTCAAATCAAATATGATTATCTTCAAGATGAATGTGAGAAGCGATTAAATGTTTGATAACGTGTTATAAAAGATTACTAAAAATTAAGAACAAAATGATTAGAGAAAAGAGGCATGTCTCATAATATTTTCATATATCCATCATCATCTATTACAATGCTCATGCTCTTATTTATAGAATCGTGGACTTGGAAGTTTCAAAACTCAAAAGTCATGAGTTTAAAACTTAATGAACATGGGAGTTACTTAATGAACTTGGGAGTTCTAAAATACCAAAGAGCATTACAATTAAATATAAATCTAGACATCCATAAATATATATGTTATAATTTTATAACACTTTACATATTTATTGTTATTTTTAAGTTACAATTTACATTTTCTAGTGTGGGCCAACTATATTTATGAGAATTTTTTTAAAGCCCAAATGGGTTGAAATTTTGAGTAAAATTAGCACATTCATTTAATTAATTTTTTTCTTTCTCAATTTTACAACTTTGCACCCTATAGAAGTTTTTAGTTACAGAAAAGAAAGATGATGAAAAGAAGGGAAGAGAAGAGAAAGTAAACTCTATCATTCTTATTAAAAGCGAGAAGAAATTTTTTGACTCAAAATACTTTCACTTTCCTTAGCTTTCTTTTCATTTTTTTATTAAAAAATTAAAAGCCTTTTTTTTATTATTAAAAAACTCAAAGACACCACTTCTTTTTATTTTCTTTTTCTCTCCAAATTAAAACTCAAAGGCGGATTGTTGGTATCTTTGATCTCTTTGGTCTTATAAAAGGAATCAACTCCTCAATCTAACCCACTTAGAAGGAGTTAGGGCAATGACTTATAAGTTGCTTTGAGCAACTTATAAGTCAGTTTGTACTGTTTAAGTATTTATTAACAATTTAATTTTTGATTTATATATAAGTCCTTATTAGCAAGTAACAATTTCTAGCTTATTTAAAAATGACTTATAAATAATTCCTAATAAGCTAGTTTGACCAAATGTAATGTCCATTTTGCCTTCTTCTATTTTGCTAAAGTACATCTTTATCCTTCTAACCTAATATCTATTTCTTCTCCAAAGTAAACAAACATGTAATAAAAATGTTAAGAAAAATGTCATCGCCCATATATATATATATATATATATATATATATATACTATAACATTAAACATATAATATTATATAATATAATATTGTATGCACATATAATATAATATATTATTAATATGTATTATATTTATTTTATATTATATTTATAATACAGTATAATATATTTATTTGTTTAATGTTTTATTTAATAAAAAATGGTGATTCTTATAATATGATATTGAATCAATGTATCTTTTTATTAATGTTCTTTTAGTAATTTTCACATTTTATTTTAACTTATAAATTATTATCAATGAATACCTTTACAATTTGTTTTAATTTATTTTTTGATTTACAAGTTAATTTGGTACCTAATATTTTACCTATAAGTTAGAACTTAACAAGACTTATAATTTAACTTAAATTTTAAATTTTAATTCATTTTAAAATAAGCAGTTGCGGATCGGGCCTTAGGGCATATTTGGGAATGACTTATTTTAGAATGACTTATTAGTTAAAATTAAGTTTAAATAAAATGTGAATGTTTTAAGTTAAAATAAGATATAAAACTATTAAAATAAGGGCAAAAATATATTTACATTTGATCAAACTTACTTATTTAAAAAAACTAAAAATAATGACATAAGTTAAAAAAAGAGAAGAAAATTAAAAAAAGAGAAGAAAATAAGTTATCTTCAAACACCTAAATAGTAAAAGTAACTTATAAGTTAACTAACTTATAAGTTGTTCCCGAACACTTTTGTGGGTTCACTTTTTCTATTTAGAGCACTGCCGTTTTGAAAACTTAAATGATGAACTCTCTCTATATATATTTATAATCTATAATATAAAACAGAGTTACTTCAACATTCAATGGTCTCAATTAAAACTTTACATCATCTAACAGTTAGTAATATATCTCTCATTCTGCCCCACCCACCCACCCACCCACCCACCCATCGGGCATGCTTGCAATTGTTCAGTAAAATTAGAGTTTGAGGAGAGAGGAGAACCTTGAAAGGAGAAGTAAGGCTACAGAAGAAACTAAGGAGAGCAATAACCATCTTCAGCTCTCTCATCTCTCACTTCCATCTTCTCCATCCGTTCCATTTTCCTTTCTTCATTAACTGTTAAGCTCTAACACACCCGAAATGGTTACTAAACTTCATCAATTTCGTTAAAAGCTCAACAATTTCGGCAAAGAAGAAATGTAATGCTCAACAACATCAGTAGTAAAACTAAGCTTTAAAGGTAAGTTAAATGTTTAAGTTATTTTATTAGAAATTTGATAATAAAGTATTGTAATTAGATGTGTTGTAATTGAGAGTGAGTATAAAGAGGATGTTGTGATTGTTGTGTGGAGTAATAAGGGTAGTAAAATCTGGGCTAAACAATAACCAAATACTTGTGAGTTCTGTCCTAAAAAGAAATGCACATGTTATGTTCGATAAATTGCCTCTAAGAGGCTGTCAAGTATAAAAAGGGAGAGTTGGTCAAGATTGTTAATAGAGGAGGTGATGTATGTGTATGGGATATATTAATTCGTCACAACGTTCAATGTTTTTTCGTGGTTGGCAGTGCAAAATTGTTTAGCTACAAAGTCTTTTCTAAATCAAAGAGGCATTAGGGGTGTTGATTTATGTGCTAGGTGTGTGTGGTGCAAAGTCTCAGATGAAACTTGCTAACATATTTTGTTTCATTGTATGTGGGTATGGAGTATATAGGAGGGGCGAGGGGGGGGCTGTTTTTAGCTGGTGGGGTTTTCAATGGGTTTGTTCCAAATAAGCTGAGAAAAATATTTTAGCTTTGGAAAAATATTTAGGGGATGCCCATAATTGCAGATGGAGTATTGTTTGTGCAGCAACTATGTAGAGCTTATGGCATGTGTAGGAATGACAAGTGTTTCAATGGCAAGAAAAGATGTTGGAAAGAAATGGTAGAGATTATTAAAATCAGTTCACACAGGTGGGCTGGCTTTGGCAATGAAATGTGTGGCGTTGATATTCCATCTGTGTAATGGTGTTAATCAATCCTAAAATGGTGTCTAGAAGTGAGCTTTTTTGGTGTTAGCATATAGGGAGAGAAAAGTTTGACATTTGGGATGGGTTTGTGGTTTGATTTGTTTTCAATGGTAGAAGATAATCTGTGGAGTTTTTATGGTGTTAATAGAAGTCATATTCATGTTATACTGGTGGGGTTGTCAATGGGTTTGGTCTTTTGCTGATTTTTGGGTCCAGTGACTGCTGTCAATTTTCTTCTTTGTATGTGTAAGGTAGTTTGTTTGCCTAATTAATTGGTTTGAATTTGTATTTGGAAAGAAAAAGTTTGGTGCTATGAGATGAGATTTAATGAGATATGTATATGGCAAGTTCTGGAGTTATAAATATAAACTGTTGCATAGCCAAAAAAAAATATGGGGCACTCCTTTCTATGAATTAATTTATATGAAAAATGCAATTAAAACATCCTCTTGAGGGTACATGGAGAAATTTATGTAAGCCCAAATGATGGTTGGAACCAGTTTTGGAAGAAATGATATTTTAAGGCACTGTTGAAAAAATCTGCCTTGACAAGTGGATTGTAAATTAACCTGTACCAAACTACAGTTAAATTTTCATAGAAATTGAGTACTTGATATATTATGTTTTGCTATACGATGGCATTTTCTGCAAGTCCTTCAATTTGTTTGCAATTGGGTGAATTTATTATCTTGGTAATACTTTGTTGCTTTACTCGCAAAGTGCCTGGTCCTCAAATTAAAGAATTATATCTCCTCTGTTTGTAATTATATTCATTAACAATCTTTACTAATACATCAGTAATTCCAACCCAAGATTATGATTTACCTCATGAATTACACCAAATATTTGGTATTTTCTCCATAGACCCTACTTTCTTATATAAAATCAGTTGCATGCAACTTAGTAAGCTGAAACCAGCTAAGCACACTTGGGAGAAAACATAAATTATGTCCTTGATATTCACACATTTTGCAAATGAGACTATTTTTTCTCTTTTTTTTTTTGTGTGAAAGGGGAATATACAGTGAAAGGGGAGTATACAGTTTCTCATTAATGGTCAATCAACAATCCTACAACCAAAATTATTGCCAAAGACTCAAAGTCTAATACTGGGTTTTTTTTTTTTGTAAAGATTGATTGTGGGCATGAAACCCTTTAGATCTTTGAAGTTTATTATTATTATATTTTTTTAATCCTCTTTTTTCAACCTTCACATTCTCTGCAGTTTTAAAACTTCCAAACCATATGGATAAGGTAACACTACTGGTATTGTTAAAAAATTTCATTTTGATATTAGTTTGCATTTTTTGACTAATGTCTTATTTTGTACTTCCTAGGAGAATTCACATGTGAATCACTTGAACAACCCAAGTGTTATTCCATCTTCAATGAATGGGAAAGAAAAAATTGGTTGTTCTATTGAAAAAGAAAATTAGTTTAATCAACCGGTATGTTGTACTAATCATTGTTTATCTGTTGATAAAAATCAATTAACACAATATATCGGTTAAGAGCATTATACACTAAATTGTCAGTGTTATTTTTGAGTTCCTCACCCCTCACTCTCACTCTTACACTTCTCTGTCACGCACACACAACTCCATACCATCATCGAGTAGAATTGTTGTGTTGTGGTATTATTATGAGAGCGATATTTATTATGAATTTGATTTTAAAAATTAATGCTTTTTGGACATGCTAACCTAATGCCTTATTTTGTAATTCCTAGGCGAATTCAAATGTGAATCAGTTGAACAACCTAAGTATCGCTCCATCTTCGTCGAAGGGGAAACAAAAAATTGGCAGCTCAACTGGAAAAGAAAATTGGTTTACTCAATCGGTATGTTGTACTGATCGTTCTTGAAGTATTGATAAAAATTATTTAACACATCATATCTAATAGCTATCTAACGTGTTGGTATTTCGGTTAAAGCAATATACACTATATTGTCAGTGATATTTTTGAGTTCCTCACCCCTCACTCTTACACATCTCTCTCACGCACACACGACTCTATTCTTACATGAATTTGATTTTGGACCTGCTAACATATTGTCCAAATTATGTATTGGTTTCCTTAGCCATTCTTACATATTATAGATTCTTAGTTAATTTTCTTAATTTTTTTTCTGTTAAAAATTGCTACGTTGTGTTTACTTGCAGTAGATTAATGAAATTTCTATTAGGGATTTGAAATTATATTAGTTCGCTAATTATTTAATTTATTTCACACATCACTTCCTATCTTAGGCTCCCGCATCAAATTTCGCTTCCTCTAAAATTAAGGCCCAACACGCCAGACGTGAACGAAATCGCAATGATAGTAGTACGTGCTTCATTGTGTATGTAGTAGCTGCACCTGTAAGTCGAGAAAGAAGCGTTACAGGAATTACACTCAACCTCTACCCAAAGCCTTTCCAGTATTGACACCACACAAGACCCTTTCCCAATTCTCCAACCATGCTCCACTTGCTAACATGGTTACTGCAGTCCCCTCACATTCCCAACTATCTCTTAGTACAATATTGGCTGAACATTCGCCTACCCAGTTGTGCAATGTTGAGGTACATTTACTATTGTCATTGTTTGTATTTGGATTAAAATACATAAAACTAACTATCTGCAACGCCAGAATGAATGCGTACTTGTGCGGGAAACACGAATTATTAGCAATCATACTGCACCTTCAACGTCGAAAGTATGTCACAAGCCCAATAATTGTCGAAAAAATGAAAAAGAAAATATGTTTACCTCTTTGGTAAGTTTTTTAATTAATGACTTCGAATTGATACGTATTTCTTTTGCTATTAAGAAAAATAGAGTTGTAATGTATTGTCTTTTCCCTGTTCGATAGTTTCATAGGAAAATACAGGTGATTTACACTCCCCCACAACCTTTATGTCATGATTTGCAAGACCTAACTCCATTGCACCGAGCCACTATAGCACACCTTCCACAAAAAAAGTCGGGAACAAATAATTTGGAATGTTATCTAACACCTACAATTGCATCCGACCCAGTTTTCATTCCAACTGACTTTGCTTTATTCTCACCTGTTCTGGTGCGACCCTTACCCTCGCCTCGAAATTTAGAGACAGACGACGAAAAGATTTTGCTTCACCATCATGGCCATCGTACAATGCACGAATAGGAGGTGAGGGTGCAATGAGTTCTGGTAACTTAATTTTGCCTTATAGACAACATGTTACGAATCTTGGATTGGACAATCATGTGAGATAATCGTTCATCCCGCCAATGTAAGGCTGAACAATAAGGACACTGAATATTCATCAGCCTGAGAAAATGATGCTCATTATTGACAGGGACAATAACATTCAATTCGTCATCACTAAACATACTATCAACATCGCTAAAGGGTTTTGTGGGAATCTACAAATAAAAATTATATGTATACAAATATGAAAAGTAAGAAAATAGTAGGCAACTAATAAACTATGTAGAATATACATACACTGTTAGATCTGCCAGAACAGGAAACGACCTCATGAGGACATTGTCGTCAGTTTGATGAGAACGTGGTGCTACATCGGGGACAGCTTCATAGTGAGAAAAGTCTGTCTCTAAATTTCGAGGCGAGGGTAAAGGTCGCACCAGAACAGGTGAGAATAGAGCAAAATCAGTTGGAATGAAAACTGGGTCGGACGCAATTGTAGGTGTTAGATAACATTTCAAATTATTTGTCCGCGACCTTTTTTGTGGAAGGTGTGCTATAGTGGCTCGGTGCAATGGAGTTAGGTCTTTCAAATCATGACATAAAGATTGTGGGGGAGTGTAAATCACCGGTATTTTCCTATGAAACTATCCAACAAGGGAAAGACAAAACATTACAACTCTATTTTTCTTAAGAGCAAAAGAAATACGCATCAATTCGAAGACGTTATTAAAAAAACTTACCAAAGAGGTAAACATATTTTCTTTTCCATTTTTTCGACAATTATTGGGCGTGTGACATATTTTCAACGCTGAAGGTGCAGTATGATTGCTAATAATTCGTGTTTCCCGCACAAGTACGCATTCATTGTGGCGTTGTAGATAGTTAGTTTTATGTATTTTAATCCAAATACAAACAATGACAATAGTAAATGTACCTTGACATTACACAACTGAGTAGGCGAATGTTCAGCTAATATTGTACTAAGAAATGTTTGGGAATGTGAGGGGACTGCAGTAACCATGTTAGCAAGTGGAGCATGGTTGGAGAATTGGGAAAGGGACTTGGGTGGTGTCAATACTGGAAAGTCTTTGGATAGAGGTTGAGTGTAATTTCCAGAACGCTCTATTTCCCGACTTGCGCACTGTGCCAGCTTACGCCACGAGCACGTATTACTATCATTGTGATTTCGTTCACGTCTGGCGTGTTGGGCCTTAATTTTAGAGGAAGCGAAATTTGATGCTGGAGCCTAAGATAGGAAGTGATGTGTGAAATAAATTAAATAATTAGCGAACTAATATAATTTCAAATCCCTAAAAGAAATTGCATTAATCTACTACAAGTAAACACAACGTAGCAATTTATGACAGAAACAAAAAAATTAAGAAAATTAACTAAGAATCTATAATATGTAAGAATGGCTAAGGAAACCAATATATAATTTGGACAATATGTTAGTAGGTCCAAAATCAAATTCATGTAGAGCTGCGAAATTCATGTAAGAATAGAGTCGTGTGTGCGTGAGAGAGATGTGTGAGAGTGAGGGGTGAGGAACTCAAAAATATCACTGACAATAGTGTATGTCGCTCTAACCGAAATACCAACACGTTAGATAGCTATTAGATATGATGCGTTAAATAATTTTTATCAATACTTCAAGAACGATCAGTACAACATACCGATTGAGTAAACCAATTTTCTTTTCCAGTTGAGCTGCCAATTTTTTGTTTCCCCTTCGATGAAAATGGAGCGTTACTTAGGTTGTTCAAGTGATTCACATTTGAATTCGCCTAAGAAGTACAAAATAAGGCATTAGGTTAGCATGTCCAAAAAGCATTAATTTTTAAAATAATATTCATAATAAATATCGCTCTCATAATAATACCACAACACAACAATTCTACTCGATGATGGTATGGAGTTGTGTGTGCGTGACAGAGAAGTGTAAGAGTGAGACTGAGTGGTGAGGAACTCAAAAATAACACCGACAATTTAGTGTATAATGCTCTAACCGATATATTGTGTTACTTGATTTTTATCAACAGATAAACAATGATTACTACAACATACCGGTTGATTAAACCGATCTTCTTTTTCAATAGAACAACCGATTTTTTCTTTCCCATTCATTGAAGATGGAATAACACTTGGGTTGTTCAAGTGATTCACATGTGAATTCTCCTAGGAAGTACAAAATAAGACATTAGTCAAAAAATGCAAACTAATATCAAAATGAATTTTTTTAACAATACCAGTAGCGTTACCTTATCCATATGGTTTGGAAGTTCTAAAACTGCAGAGAATGTGAAGGTTGGAAAAAGAGGATTAAAAAATATAATAATAATAATAATAATAAGCTTCAAAGATCTAAAGGGTGTCATGCCCACAATCAATCTTTACAAAAAAAAAAAAACCCAGTAATGACTTTGAGTCTTTGGCAATAATTTTGGTTGTAGGATTGTTGATTGACCATTAATGAGAAACTGTATACTCCCCCTTTCACACAACAAAAAGAGAAAAAATAGTCTCATTTGCAAAATGTGTGAATATCAAGGACATAATTTATGTTTTCTCCCATGTGTTGCTTAGCTGGTTTCAGCCTACTGAGTTGCATGCAACTGATTTTATATAAGAAAGTAGGGTCTATGGAGAAAATACCAAATATTTGGTGTAATTCATGAGGTAAATCATAATCTTGGGTTGGAATTACTGATGTATTAGTAAAGATTGTCAATGAATATAATTACAGACAGAGGAGATATAATTCTTTAATTTGAGGACCAGACACTTTGCGAGTAAAGCAACAAAGTATTACCAAGATAATAAATTCACCCAATTGCAAACAAATCGAAGGACTTGCAGAAAATGCCATCATATATCAAAACATAATATATCAAGTACTCAATTTCTATGAAATTTTAGCTTTAGTTTGGTACAGGTTAATTTACAATCCACTTGTCAAGGCAGATTTTTTCAACAGTGCCTTAAAATATCATTTCTTCCAAAACAGGTTCCAACCATCATTGGGCTTACATAAATTTCTCTATGTACATCAAATCTAAATGTACTCCCTCCATCCTCAAGAGGATGTTTTAATTGCATTTTTCATATAAATTAATTCAGAGAAAGGAGTGCCCCATATTTTTTTTGGCTATGCAACAGTTTATATTTATAACTCCAGAACTTGCCATATACATACATCTCATTAAATCTCATCTCATAGCACCAAACTTTTTCTTTCCAAATACAAATTCAAACCAATTAATCAGGCAAACAAACTACCTTACACATACAATGAAGCAACAAAGAAGAAAATTGACAGCACTCACTGGACCCAAAAATCATCAAAAGACCAAACCCATTGACAACCCCACCAGTATAACATGAATATGACTTGTATCAACACCATAAAAACTCCACAGATTATCTTCTACCTTTGAAAACAAATCAAACCACAAGCCCATCCCAAGTGTCAAACTTTTCTCTCCCTATATACTAACACCAAAAAAACTCACTTCTAGACACCATTTTAGGATTGATTAACACAATTACACAGATGGAATATCAACGCCACACATTTCATTGCCAAAGCCAGCCCACCTGTGTGAACTGATTTTAATAATCTCTACCATTTCTTTCCAACATCTTTTCTTGCCATTGAAACACTTGTCATTCCTACACATACCATAAGCTCTACATAGTTGCTGCACAAACAATACTCCATCCGCAATTATGGGCATCCCCTAAATATTTTTCCAAAGCTAAAATATTTTTCTCAACTGATTTGGAACAAACCCATCGAAAACCCCACCAGCTAAAAACAGCCCCTGAACCCCCCCCATATACTCCATACCCACATACAATGAAACAAAATATGTTTGCAAGTTTCATCTGAGACTTTGCACCACACACACCTAGCACAGAAATCAACACCCCTAATTCCTCTTTGATTTAGAAAAGACTTTGTAGCTAAACAATTTTGCACTGCCAACCACGAAAAAACATTGAACGTTGTGACGAATTAATATATTTACTCCATACCGCTCTGTCCCATACACATAAATCACCTCCTCTATTAACAATCTTGACCAACTCTCCCTTTTTATACTTGACAGCCTCTTAGAGGCAATTTATCGAACATAACATGTGCATTTCTTTTTAGGATAGAACTCATAAGTATATGGTTATGGTTTAGCCCAGATTTTACTACCCTTATTACTCCAGTCTCCACACAACAATCACAACATCCTCTTCATACTCACTCTCAATTACAACAGATCTAATTACAACACTTTATTATCAAATTTCTAATAAAATAACTTAAACATTTAACTTACCTTCAAAGCTTAGTTTTACTGCTAATGTTGTTGAGCATTACATTTCTTCTTTGCCGAAATTGTTGAGTTTTTACCGAAATTGATGAAGTTTAGTAACCCTTTCGGGTGTGTCAGAGCTTAACAGTTAATGAAGAACGGAAAATGGAACGGGTGGAGAAGAGGGAAGTGAGAGATGAGAGAGCTGAAGATTGTTATTGCTCTCCTTAGTTTCTTCCGTAGCCTTACTTCTCCTTTCAAGGTTTTCTCTCTCTCCTCGAACTCTAATTTTGCTGAACAATTGCAAGCATGCCCCGATGGCTTGAATTGGGGGAAATGAGAGATATATTACTAATTGTTGGATGATGTGAAGTTTTAATTGAGACAGTTGGATGTTGATCGCGCTTTGACTTTATAAATTCAAATTTAAGAGATTTTTAAATTTAAAATTGACATATATTTTTTTTAATTTTAATCAATACAATGATGAGTATTATAAACTATCTAAAAAATATTACACATAAGTTTTATTGTTTTATAATTTTTAATGAAACATCTCAATTTTGAGTTTGAAAATATTTCATATTGACTTTCAAAAATTAATAATAATCATATAATTTGGAACCGATGAAATTTTAGGTAAGATGATCTTATTTTGATTATTTTCATATAAAATTATATTACTAATTCTTGTTTCCTTATAAAATTATAATTCTAATTCTCAATTTTGATTTGAATCGATAAATACTTAATTTTGATAAATTTATACATTAATAATAGCAAGGGACTGATGTGGACATTTTTATACAATACCTTTTTTTTTGTTTTAATTTTTACTAATTTGTTTATTATCATTGGTGCCGTGGTAATTCTTCCTATGATTTTCAACACCATGAGCCTACGTATGTTTGACTGTAAGCTGCTTTACTATTTTTAATGTTTCATGGTCATTCCCTAACGACCAGACTCTTACTATGTAGCTCTTGTGAAATTAGTATACTAACATTCTTTTATTAAACGTGATCTATGGGGATAATGACCATTTTTTTGTTTCTTTCTTCTGCTTTTCTATCTTATTTTTGAACTTAATTGTTTCATGCAGAATCTGTTATTGAAACATTACGGCAAAAAATAAAAACCATCAAATTTAAAAATAAGACTTTACCTAGAAAACCCAATCCAAAATAATCACACGCGAGAGGCATAAATTGACATGAAGTTACTAATAATTCATTACTACTATCGAGTAATGTCTCGTGATTTTGTCATCACTGTTACATTTTAAACTAAATCAAGGATATTTAGAAAAATAAATTTTCCATGTATCTCTCTAGTTTTAGAATGGAAGGAGTACAAACCAAGAAAATACTTCATTGGTTCTAAAATTAGAAATAATTTTATGTTATCAAATATAGCCTTACTATTAGCTAGGATTTTAGCTGCGGTGGTTTGATATTGAAAATGACATCATGTCATTTTATAGTTCTAAAATAGAGACTAAAATGATTTTGAAACAAGGAGTACCATGGGGTTCTTTTGTAGCTATTCCAAACTCCAAACATGACCAACTTTTTTTCTCCTTCAGCCCTCTTTTTTCCTTTTGACAATTCCTTTGTCAAGCAAAACCATTAATCTCTGGGGACTGCAGTGCCAAAGCCTATAAGAAGTCCCCATTTCAGTCGAAACCTTCACTCAAAAATATTCAAACTCAAAGAAGCAGAACAACAAGTCCTACAAACAGAAAAACTTAGCATGACATTCTTCTTGGATTTGAAGATGACTAGTTATCAGTTTACCTTGGGAGGAGCCATTGTTTCTTTTTTGGGGTTTGCTATGTTTTATTTCCTATGCAAAAACAAGAAGAGCGACAACAGTACTAATTTGGTGCAGATTAAACGAAATGAATGCGTGAAAACTGCCCATGATGGTGAATGCCAGCCAGAAATAGTTGGAAACCTGGACATCATAATTGTTGGTGCTGGTGTTGCTGGTTCTGCTCTGGCTTATACTCTTGGAAAAGTAATTTTTCTCTCTCAACTCATATTTGATTCTTGTAAGCTTGTAGCATTTTTTCTCCGCAATTCAAGCACACAACATTGAGTGACTAAAGATAGGAACTGATTTCTAAAACATATGTCTTTGTATATAGACAAACATAAATGCAAAAGGATTGATTTTTATTAAAAAAGAAAAAACTTAGTTGGAATGCAAAGTAGCTCAATCAGAATATGACATTGAATTTTGTAGTCAAATGCAAGACCTTATCAGCATATACAATTGTTGTCAGCATAAGCATGACTTCTTTTGGCTACCAACTGGGAACCAGATTGGAGAAGTATATATTATGTCAAAAAGTACTTTTTGATCAATGACTTACTTGTAGGACTAAAAATGAATATTCAATAATTAATACTGGAACTGAAACAGGATGGGCGGCGAGTGCTTGTAGTTGAAAGAGACTTAACTGAGCCTGACAGAATCGTCGGTGAATTGCTTCAGCCAGGAGGCTATCTAAAACTAATTGAGTTGGGTCTAGAAGGTAATAAACAGCATAAAAACTATTATCTCTTTTGGCAGAACATTCACAAAATGAAAACTTCTTATATCTGCTGTACAATATTTATATAATTTTGACTCCATAGTTTGGTGCTTTATCTATGCATGCCGCTTAGTCCTGTTTCACCATTAAATTAATTATCTCAATTATTTTTCTGCAGATTGTGTGAATGACATTGATGCGCAACAAGTGTTTGGATATGCTCTCTTTAAGGATGGGAAAAGTACCAGATTGTCTTACCCCTTAAAAGAGTTCCACACTGATGTGACTGGGAAAAGCTTTCACAATGGTCGCTTCATACAACGAATGCGTGAGAAGGCTGCTACAATTTCTAAGTATGTCCAAGAGTTATTACCTAGAACTACTAATAGAGGTTCATCAGTATGATTGAAAACTTTTGTATTGTCCTTCCTAACATGCATCATTTGGAATTCTTAGTGCTAACAACACTTTATTATCTTTTTATTCGAAGCTTGGCAAACTGGCTTCATTGTCGAACAAGTATATGAAGCCAACTCATTGCTAAGTTTGATAACTTGTTGCAGTTAGTGCAAAGCAATTTTATTTATTAGAAGACTTGTTGTAAATTCTTATTAAATCTGCCCCTTCTGTTTTTTTCCTTCTTCTTATTGATCTTTTTTTTTTCTTTTTATGTTTCTTAGTGTAAAACTAGAGCAAGGAACTGTGACATCTCTTATTGAACGAAAGGGGACTGTCAAAGGAGTACACTACAAGACTAAAACTGGTCAAGGTATGACAGCATATGCTCCTCTCACAATTGTATGTGATGGTTGTTTTTCAAATCTGCGGCGATCCCTTTGCAACCCCAAGGTGAGGATCCTGCACTATTCTTTTCATAGCACCATAATAAGGTTTACATATCTCTCATGAATTTCTTTTGACTAAAATAAGCAAAAGCTGTAAATTTTAGTTCTTGTAAGTTAAGTTAAAGTTTGCTAAAAGCATGCAAGCATTCTATTTCATGCCTTTGCTGGCTGAGACAAATTAACCTTTAACATGACAACATTTTCTTTATGCAGGTTGACATCCCTTCGGTTTTTGTAGCCTTAATCCTAAAGAACTGTCAGCTTCCATATCCCAATCATGGACATGTTATTCTAGCAAATCCTTCACCGATTTTGCTATATCGCATCAGTACCACCGAGATTAGATGCTTGGTTGATGTACCTGGTAAGAAGGTACCTTCCATTGGAAATGGCAAAATGACCCATTACTTAAAGACTCTGGTGGCACCTCAGGTATATTCAATAATTCTGTTTATGAAATCTAGCAATTTATTTGTTTTCATATATATTAAAGCGAAGGTCATACTTCACCAAATATTCGGAAAAAATATCGGATGAAGATGAGTCCTAGAGTTCCTATGCATAACTACCTTGCAAATGTGAAAAATGCACATTTTAATTATTGTTAATTTGACATAATGAAGCATTTTGTGCATTTCAGATCCCCCTTGAGCTGTATGATGCCTTCATCACAACAATAGAAGAAGGCAATATGAAAACAATGGCAAATAGAAGCATGCCAGCTGATCCTTATCCCACCCCAGGTGCACTCTTACTTGGAGATGCATTCAATATGCGGCATCCTTTAACAGGAGGAGGAATGACTGTTGCTTTATCTGATATAGTTGTGCTTCGAGACCTTCTTAGACCTCTTGGTGATTTGAATGATTCACCTGCCCTCTGCAGATATCTCGAGTCCTTTTATACTTTGCGTAAGGTTAGAAGGATTCCTTTTAGCTATACTAATACTGGTTACTCAATGTGATATCTTTAGAAACAGAAAATAAAAAATTGAGCAAAAGAAAGCCAAGTTTAAAAGAATTTGGGGAGTTAATATCTAATCCAACTATTTTGAATGAAAAAAAATATATGAAAATCTAATTGAATTGGCATCATTTTCTTTGCAGCCAGTGGCATCTACAATAAATACATTGGCAGGTGCCCTCTATAAGGTATTTTGTGCATCGCCTGATCAAGCAAGGAATGAAATGCGCCAAGCATGTTTTGATTATCTAAGCCTTGGAGGTATTTTTTCTAATGGACCTGTGGCTCTACTGTCTGGTCTAAATCCTCGGCCCTTGAGTTTGGTACTTCATTTCTTTTCTGTGGCCATGTATGGTGTTGGCCGCCTATTATTACCCATTCCTTCACCCAAACGCGCATGGCTTGGGGCTAGATTGATTTCGGTGAGTATGCTCTGTAGCTATTAAAATCATTACTGCTTCTAGCATTTCATGCTAAGTATTAATGTTTTTGAAGTTTCTGTTTTTTCAGTAAAATAATAAACGAAAACAATGTTTTCGTTTCTTTTTAATTCTCAGGATGCAACAACTATCATATTTCCTATCATAAGAGCTGAAGGAATCAGACAAATGTTCTTCCCTAGAGTTACTTGTACTAGAATCAGGATTCAGTCTGTACAGGAATTATACTTCCTTGAAATGAAATTTAACTACAAAAGAATAATTCAAAGAATATGCTTCGTTGTCAGAGTAGTTGCAATGTGATTATCAGACTATTATAAACATGTTTCATGTAAATAACCATTTCAAGAGGTGCAACTTCTTGTAGCCATTTTGGTTTTGTATTTAACTCAAATATTTAATGTTCCTGTTTTAGGGTTTTTTGCTAAAAGGCCTTTCGGTGTTTGATTAAGTTTTTTTTTTTACATCAGAAATTGGTATGTAATCGGTTATGTCAATAGTGGATCCTTATGTATTGCGTACTTAATTAGTTAGTTTCTCAGTGTTCTGTGAGATCTCGGTTGGGATATTCGTACTGCAGATTGTAAGCTAATGAAATATATAAAAAGGTTCTTGAGACAACAAAATTGGCTAAAAATGCACAGGTTTGAAGGTTCATTAGTACAAGATTGAGCAAAATGGAGGTTCCTAGTGTATCGAGTACTTCAGTTGTTAATTTCTCAGTGTTCTGTAAGATCTCTGTTGGGACATTTTTGGACTGCATATTGTAAGCTGATCTTTTGTGTTTGATGTCTCACTATCATCCTTCTAATTGTTTCTAGTTTGGTGATGTAGTTCATTGGCAGCCTAGGTTTCTTATTTATTTATTTTTACTTTATTTCATTACCTTTTTTATTTGAAGTAGGATTTCAAATCATTTTCTTCCACTGCTTTTGGGTCTGCCCAAAACAACCTAAGGGTCTTTTTGTTCAGTTTTTTGAGAGTTTGTTCCCTTAGCTTCCTGGGGGTATGCCCCCCCTTGTAGTATGTATAATAAACCTATGCTTTGTTCTGTACATTTCACTTGCTTACTAATTGCAAGTAATGAATAAATACAAGAAAATAAACTTCCATATGATGTTTAAATAATTGCTTGGCAACAAAGTTTTGCACTAATCATTCAAGAATCAAGGTCAGCAAGTTACAAAGATGGAAGTTTAAACGTTAACCTTTTCTATGCATTAACATCAATCTATTATAAGCAAATTGTCCGTACACACACACATATATATATATATATATATATATATATATATATATGGAAAAAGATCGAGAACGGATCTTGGTCCGATTAACGGACCAGATCTTTAGCGACATTTCTGTCCCGTTGGAGAACCAACCGATATATATATATATATATATATATATATATATATATATATATTCTCGCCATTGCTCCAGCAGCCAGCAGTTATCAGGACCTAATGATTGCTTCACCATTATCCTTTTTTTACTGATGCACCAACCTTTCTATACCATTTAAGAAGGTTCCATAATCTTACATTGTACAGTTCTGTTTGTCATGATGCGCCAATGTACAAGTCACAATACACCGGTTTTCTCTACCCTAGTTATCTTTATTTTATATAGTAGTGCCTTGTAATTTGGGATTCAACCAAAAACTTGTTCTAATATAATCTGGTTCTATTTTTATAAAGTGTTTATTTATGAAGCAATTGTTTCTCATCTCTGGTACTTCTTCCTAAGATTTTCAATACCATGAACAAACGTTTGACTGAACATTGCTAGCATATTGTTTTTTTGTAGTATTTTCTTCCTCTCTTTCCCCTAATGACCAAACTCTTACTAGTAATCCTTAGGGGATCATGAATATTGACCATCCTTTGTTTCTTTCTTCTTGCTTCTTTCTATCTTCTTTATATTTTTAAAAAATCAGTAATTAGACAGTTTCCTTTCTTTCTTTTCTAATTTTCTTCTATTTTATCCTTTTTTTGTATCCAAGACTATACAATTAAACTGTCATTACATGACCAACTTTAAAAAAAAATCCTGCCGACCTTTTAGCTTTTGAAAATTCCTGTCTAGTAGAACCATTATTTTTTGCATCTTATTAGAAGCTAGGTCCCATTTCAATTGAAACATTCACTAAAAATAACAAGCTTACAGAAGCATAACAAGAAAAATTCTGTAAGAGATATATTAACATGGCATTCTTCATGGATTTGAATATGGCTGATCAATTTTTCTTGGTTGGAGCTATTGCTTCTCTTTTCAGTTTTGTTCTATTTTTCTTCCTAGGCAAGAAACAGAAGAGCAACAACATTTCTAAATTAGTGCAGATCCAAAGAAATGAAAGTGCCAAAACTGTGCATGATGGAGAATGCAAGCCAGAAATGGTTGGAAGCACGGACATCATTATCGTTGGCACTGGTGTTGCTGGTTCTGCTCTGGCTTGTACTCTTGGAAAGGTCATCTCTCTCTTACTCAACTTACATTTGATTTCATTATGAAAACAATGTCCAACAAGGTTTTGTATGATAGTGTTAATGCAATACCTTGTTTTCATAAAAGTGTCACTGTTGGTTTAGAAAATACTAATGATCAATGGCTTTTTTGACAAGAAAGCCAATTATCTGTAAATGAAATAGGATGGGCGGCGAGTGCTTGTAATTGAAAGAGATTTAGCTGAGCCTGACAGAATTGTTGGCGAATTGCTTCAGCCAGGAGGCTATCTAAAACTATTTGAGTTGGGCCTGGAAGGTATGCAAAAGGATAACATTAAGTAGTGGCACCTTTCATGAACTGGCAACTCTAAACAACTGCTGTACAATTTTACAATTTTGACTCCAAAGTTGGTACTTTGTTTTTTGTGTGTTTCTTATGCTTGCCATGCGTTTAAATTAATTAATGATTGGGATATGCATATCATATTTATTTTTCTGCAGATTGTGTGAATGAGATTGATGCTCAACAAGTGTTTGGATATGCTCTCTTTAAGGATGGGAAAAGTACTAGATTATCTTACCCCTTGAAAGAGTTCCATTCAGATGTGACCGGAAAAAGCTTTCACAATGGTCGCTTCATACAGCGAATGCGTAAGAGGGCTGCAACATTTTCCAAGTATTCCTCCTTTTCCTTCTAGGCCTTCTTGCAATTTGAACCAAAATGGTTGAAAACTTTGCTGTCCTTTTAGAATCTTGGACTAAAACTTGCTAATCTATGCATTGTCATAATTCCAAGTGCTAAGTTTCAAATATTACTGTATTTGATTTGGGGTCTAAAAAAGTTTGTTTTTATTCTTTTTGTCCCTTCATAACTTGTTCCACTTGATGCAAAGCCCCTATACTACATTAGAAAACTTCTTTCAAATTCTTTTAGAGCCCTTCTTTTTTTAAAACTTTTTTTCTTTTATATGTCACTCAGTGTAAAACTAGAGCAAGGAACTGTGACATCTCTTGTTGAACAGAAGGGGACGGTTAAAGGAGTACACTACAAGACTAAAATTGGTCAAGATATGATAGCATATGCTCCTCTCACAATTGTATGTGATGGTTGCTTCTCAAATCTGCGACGCTCCCTCTGTAACCCCAAGGTGAGGATCCTTTTCTATGAACTTGTGTTGCTTTTGTGATAGCAGCCATTCTGTTTCATTCTTATTGAAAGTGTCAACTGATCGAGAGAAATTAACACGCTACCATTTTTTTATGAAGGTAGACATTCCCTCGTGTTTTGTGGCCTTAATTCTAAAGAACTGTCAGCTTCCATATCCCAATTATGGACATGTTATTCTAGCAAATCCTTCACCCATCTTGTTATATCGCATTAGTAGCACTGAGATTCGATGCTTGGTTGATATACCTGGTAAGAAGGTACCTTCCATTGCAAATGGTGATATGACTCGATATTTGAAGACTCTGGTTGCACCTCAGGTAATATACAACATTTTTATTGTATGATCAAATCTTAAAATTTCTGTACTTGAAGATAATGTGCATTTACATAATGTGGAACTTGCAAGCATTTTGATATTTACCTTTTAATTATTTATACTTTGTCCTGATGAAGTTTTTGTGCATCTCAGCTTCCCCTTGAGCTATATGATGCCTTTGTAACATCAATCAATGAAGGAAACAATATGAGAATAATGGCAAACAGAAGCATGCCAGCTGATCCCTATCCCACTCCGGGTGCATTCTTAATTGGGGATGCATTCAACATGCGGCATCCTTTAACAGGAGGAGGAATGACTGTTGCTTTATCTGATATCGTTCTTCTTTGTGACCTTCTTAGACCTCTCCGTGATTTGAATGATGCATCTGCCCTCTGCAGATATCTCGAGTCATTTTACACTTTGCGTAAGGTTAGCACTACAAAATCCTGATATGTCTTGCGACAAAATATTGTTAACATGCATTTTGTTACGACCAGACAAAAAGGCACAATATACAAACAAGTGCAGGTACATCAGTAATATATCGATGTGTCTACTCATAACAAAAGTCACGACATCTTTAAAAGATAAATCATTCTCCAAACTGTAAACATTGGATCAAACAAAGTTGAGTTATTATCTAATCTGACTGGAAACATATTGTTTGCAGCCTGTGGCATCAACAATAAATACGTTGGCAGGCGCCCTTTATAAGGTGTTTTGTTCATCACCTGATCAAGCAAGGAATGAAATGTGCCAAGCATGCTTTGATTATTTGAGCATTGGAGGCTTTTTTTCAAATGGACCTGTGGCTCTACTATCTAGTCTAAACCCCAGGCCATTGAGCTTGGTACTCCATTTCTTTTCAGTAGCTATCTACGGAGTTGGCCGCCTGTTACTTCCATTTCCATCACCCAAACGTGCATGGCTTTGGGCTAGATTGATTACGGTTCGTACTCCATTTTTGTGAAATTATTGACCTAATTATTCTTCCAATAAACATTATCAAAAAATTGAAAATAATATTATCATTTTGTCTTCTTTTTTTTGCTTAACAGGATGCAGCAAGTATAATATTTCCTATTGTAAAAGCCGAAGGAGTTGGACAAATGTTTTTTCCTATAGCTATTCCAGCATATCACAGATCTCCTCCAATAAATTGAGACAATGAAATTTACCCAATTTTACTTTCTTTAAGAAATATTGTTGTAGCTAGTGAGATTCTTTTTAGCCTAGAGAAATTGATACAGTAAGAAGAGTTCTTACATGTGTATCATTAGTTGTATTCCATAAATGAAAATGTGACACTAGAGATATATACTCCAGCTCCCACATTTGTTAGTTAATGACACAGAACTAAAGTTCTTGAAACCATATTCATAATAGAAATGACCTTGAAAAATATAATTATTATATTAAATTAAAATTGCAAAATATATATTAAAATTTGCATTGTTGCAGCACTGGGGTATGTATGTGTAGATGCTGCTAACCCAGTTTTCGAATTTGTCTAACGTCACACCTGCATTTCTTTTAGGCAGTATTATTTCTTGTAAACTCTGTTAAGTTTTTATACTCAATTAATACCCCGTGGCACACATGTTGTGTGTGTAAATTATGTAAGATAAAATAAAAAAATTATAAAATTTGTATGACTAAATAGAAAGATAAAAAAAAGAAGAAGAACAAAATAGGAATTATCTTAAATGTCGTTGGGTGTTTTTCGAAAATGCCAAAAACCTTCAAATTTTTGTTAACAGTCGAGTCATCCGACTTTATATATTAGATGAAAGGTTTAATTGACTTGCATGAACATAACTGATCAAAGGTTAAACCTAAGTTCTCAGTGCGCAGGCAACGTCAGCTCATAGCATCGCGAATGACAAAACAGTTTTAACTCCTAATGGGATTTAAAAGTATGGATCACTTTGTAAAAGTTCCTAATAAGACTTTCTTAATTGAAGTTTTAATTTTAGTTTTGATTCAATTGAGAGAGAGAATTATATATATGAGAATTGTTCGAGAGCGTTTTACCGACTTGCAAGAGGGCTGAAGGTCTGATGCCAGAAGGGGATGTTAAGCCCATTGGGCGGAAGCCCTCAGGGGTGATGAAGGAGTTCGGGCATCCGAGTCCTCTGGACCGGAGTCCCATTCGTGATATGGTGTTCGGGTTCGGGTATCCGAGTCCTTTGGGCCGGAACCCTACTCTGGAAGGATGATGTTAGAGTCGGACCTTGAGTCTTTGGGTTTGAAGTCGGGCCATCGTAGTGAGCTTCGGTTGGATTGGGCTGCATGTCGGGTGGGGTACATCTTGCGTCTGAAGTGCTGGAGCCTAACCATGTTTGAATATGGTAACTCCAAAGGTAGTGTTTGGATTGAATTTCACTTCCACCTTTTAAGGAGATTGTGTTGGACTCGAATTATGGTAACTACCATAATTAGGAGTCCTAAACCAACTCGGAGAAGGATTCTAGGGCGATGAGAGTACTATAAACACAAGGCCATGGTTACAATTAAGAGGTAATACTTTCTTTGAGCATTAAACATTTAACCTCCATTGTTAAACCTTGTGAACGGCCTGTACTTATTCTCACACCGGAGCTATCCCCGTGGCCAAGACAAGTCAAGCTTCGGTGTGATCTGTTATTATCTTGAGAGTTCGAAGCGTGAATTACGTGATTGGGACGCTACAAATTGAAACTTTAAGCGTTAACATTGGCGCTAGAAGGAGGGCTTTAGTGCTTTTACAATCACACCCAACTTTTCCGGTTGAAAGTCATGGCGAGTAGGGATACATGTGCTTCTAACCAGAAAAAGGCAAAAACACACCAGACCACCTAGGTAAGAGGGTCGATCAAAAACAGACTGGGTTCCAGAATTCATGAGGATCAGGAAGAGCCGACCCCTTCCCTCCGGCGTAAACTCTTCCATGACAGCCAACACACGCCCAACCAGGTGAGTCGGGCCGATGAAAATCACTCTCGGGCTCTCGTGGGGAAAGGAAAGGAGTGAGGAGAAGGTAGCCGAGACTAGCGGGAGTTTATTTTGCAGAAGAAGATGCAACAGAACAAAGATGTCATGATGGCCCTGCATCTTGACGGGAGGAGCTCGAATGTTGAGATGGCAAAGATGGTTTGGAGATCGGGAGGCGATCTCAAAAGGCACACGATTTGAGCCGAACCTGTTCACCTCGACAGGGAGAGGCTGACAGAGAAAAGAGTAGGCCCAGAAGCCGTTCCCGAGACGGCAGAAGCCGAAGAAGGAGCCGTTCAGTAGATCGATAATCAGAACATCCGGGCAGGTCGGGACAGAGGAGGAGGGACGAGTCTCTTGAATATGAGAGGGACAGACATAAATCGTCACCTCGTAAAGAGGAGTCCGACCCCCTTGCTCGACGGGTCGCAGAGTTGGAGAAGTTACTGGCAGCAAAGAGTTCAATGGGAACTCCTTCAGCTTGTATAGGCTCCCCTTTTTCGCCCGAAATCAATCATGTAACTGCTGACCCCAAAAAGAAAATGCCCCCGATGGAGACGTATGATGGGCTGGGAGATCCCTACGATCATTCAGACGGGTATGACAGGTTGATGACCTACTACGACCATTCAGACGCTGCTAAATGTCATATGTTTGCAACAACCTGAAGAAGAGTGCCCGGGAATGGATGGGCACGTTGGCAGCAGGGTCTATTAACTCATGGAACGATCTTCGGGAGAAGTTTTATGTCCGGTTCGGGAGTAATAGAAGGCGAGGAAAGATCACCGCTTCCCTCATGCAGGTTAGACAAAAGTCGGATGAAAGCCTCAGTCAATACGTCAAAAGATTCCTTGAGGCCGTGGGTTCGGTAGCCGAACTGAATTCTCCTCAAGCCCTGGGTTTCTTCACGACTGGATTGGACATTGGTAAGTCGAAGAAACTGATGAAGGATCTGGTGATCAACCCTCCAACAGATTTGAGAGAAGCCTTCCATCGGGCAGAGGGGTTCATTGCGATAGAGGAGGCTATGGGAAACTTCAAACCTCACTCCCAACCTTATGAGAAGTCGAGAGACCGGGACAAGCAGACCTATCAGCGGTCGGACAATCAGGGGAGGTCGGACAACTTGGGAAGGAAAAATTATAACGGTGGAGGTTCGGGGAGTGGCCGACCACCTTTCCCGAACAGGAATGTCAACAAGGTTTACATCGCCCTCAACGCTGACCGGGCGAAGATATTGGAAGAGATGCGGAGCAAACCATTCTTCGAACCATGTTCGACGCCTGAGAGTACCATCAAAGTCGGGGACATACGATGGACATGTGCAACGACCTGAAAGATTTGATTGAAAAAATGTCCAGAATGGGCAGTTAGTACAGTATGTGGTTGGTCGGGAAGATTCAGAGGCACCTCAAGAGGAGAATAGAGGGCCGACTCAGGAAACACAGTCGCAACCGAATCCGCAACCCCGAGGTGTGATTGATGTAATTTTGGGCGGTTCGGTAGGAAGCGTAACTGGTAAGAAGAGGAGCGGATACCTCAAGGTCGTACTATTGTTAGCAGGCTCTTCGCCAAGAAAGGGTCGAGCCTATACGGGGACATCCATCTCGTTCTCCGACGAATACTATCCAACAGATCTGATAGAGCCACACGATGGGGCGTTGGTAATAACGGCACAGGTCGGACCGGTGGACATGAAAAGGATGATGATCGACAATGGGTCCTCAGTTGACATACTGTATACACACGCCTATCAGAGGATGGACTTAGAAGGAAATAAGATGGAGTTGGGGGGAGAAGGCCCGTTGTACGATTTTAGTGGGGACCCGGTGCATGTGTCAGGAACCATCGAGCTACCAGTCAGGTTCGGCATAGCACCTCAGCAGGCAGAGATTGTAGTCAGATTTTTTGTGGTACAGGTAGATTCGACATATAATGCTATTCTAGGAAGGCCGACCCTAGCAGCTTTGGAAGCGGTAACATCCATACCCCATTTCAAAATAAGGTTTCCAACACCGAACGGGATTGGGGAGGTAAAAGGTGATCTTGACATTGCCTGAAGGTGCTATCGGAATACTTTGATTACTTTGGGTGTCAGGGTCAGCAAACAGAAACAGACAATGACCATCGAAATAAATCCATTCACCGAAAGTAGTACTGAACCGCTGGCTCTGCCAGCCGAAGAGACGGAGGATGTGGAGTTGATCCCGGGAAATACAAAGAAGATTATCAAGATTGGGTCAGGATTGGTAGAACCACTACGGACGGGACTGGTAGATCTGCTTCGGGTATATGCCGACATCTTTGCATGGGAGCCTAGCGATATGCCTGGGGTAAGCGAAGCCTAGTGGTTGGCTTTACCGCATGCATGAATCGACCGAAAAAAGCCGGTGATACAAAAAAGAAGAATTTTCGCCCCGGAAAGGCAGAGGATCATAGACGAGGAAATCGCTAAACTGCTGGAGGAAGGATTCATTTTTGAGATCGACTACCCCGAATGGTTGGAAAACGTGGTTCTGGTTCAGAAACAGAATGAGAAGTGGAGGTTATGTATCGATTACACCGATCTGAACAAGGCGTGCCCGAAAGATTTCTATCCTTTGCCTAACATCGATCAGTTGATTGATGCCACATCGGGGTATGGCATGTTGAGCTTTATGGATGCCTTCTCGGGATATCACCAGATTTCAATGAGCAAGGAGGATATCCCGAAGACTAGTTTCATTACTCATCGGGCCATCTATGCATATCGGAAAATTGCCTTCAGGCTGCTAAATGTCAGGGCAACATATCAGTGAATGATGAAATTCGTGTTCAGAAGGCAGCTAGGCCGAAGTATGGAGGTTTACGTGGACGACATGATTGTTAAAAGCATGTCAGTCCGGGAACACCTGGAGGATTTAGAGAGCTGCTTTGAGACAGTACGCAGACATAATCTACGATTAAACCCTACTAAATGCACTTTTGGATTGGGATCAGGAAAGTTTATGGGTTATTTGGTCAGTAAGAGGGGCATTGAGGCAAACCCGGAAAAGATCCAGGTAATCATAGACATGAAGTCACCGAAGACATACAAGGACGTACAACGGTTGACAGGGCGAATAGCTGCCCTTTGGAGATTCATGTCAAAATCAGCCGAAAGATACTTACCCTTCTTTGACACCCTCAAGGGGCCAAAGAATGAGAAAAGTTTTATGTGGACATTGGAATGTGAAGACGCGTTCCAAGGGATCAAAAAGTATTTGTCTTCGTCACCATTACTGATAAAGTCGATCCCTTCGGAAGCCTTATACCTATACCTGGCCGCAAGTTCGATGGCAGTAGGGGCAACACTAGTATGAGACAAAGGGGGAAGGTAGTTCCCAGTGTACTACGTCAGCCACGTTCTTCGGGATGCAGAAACAAGGTACCCAAACCTGGAAAAGTTTGCCTACGCTTTGATCATTGCGAGTAGGAAGCTTAGACACTATTTCCAAGGTTAGTTAATAGTGGTGTATACGGATCAGCCTTTGAAAAAAGTCTTGCACAGAGGTGTCGGTCATTTCATTGCATGAGCCGTGGAGTCGACGCATTATTCTGGAATATCATCCCCGAATGGCAATCAAAGGGCAGGCCTTAGCAAATTTTGTGGTAGAGTGTTCCTTTCTGAGAACCGGGACGTGAAACACAATGGATCAAAACTCAACTGGGTGACCTCCTCGTGGACTCTATACGTGGATGGATCATCGACTTTAGACGTCAGTGGGGTATGGGTTATTCTGACAAGTCCCAAAGGTTTCAAAGTCCAAAAGGCGATTCAATTTCAGTTTAAGGCCACAAACAACGAGGCAGAATATGAAGCCATTCTAGCCGGACTACGGTTAGCCCGAAGCTTGGAAGTGCAGATGTTGGTCATCTACAGTGATTCACAGCTGGTGGTCAAGCAGTTATTGGGGGAGTATGAGGCTCGGGGGGCGAGAATGTCAAAATATCTGGCCGAAGTGAAAGATATGCTCATGTACTTCAGCTCACATAATTGTCAGGGAGTCGTTCGGTCAGATAATACGGTAGCAGATGCTCTAGCCAGATTGGAAACTACTGAAGCAAGCTCCTTCAACGGATCAGTGTATCTGGAGGTCTTAGAATAACCAAGTGTCCCGAAGATGGATGTGCTAACTTTGGATCGGCTCGACTGCTAGCTCACACCTTATATCTCATATCTGGCGGATGGGGTTCTACCTTCGGACTGAATCTTAAGAAGGAAAATCAAGCACTAAAGCTTAAATTTCATCCTCATTGACGGAGATCTGTACCGAAGGGCTTTTAGTTCTCCTTTTCTCAAATGCCTAACTCCATCGAAAACAGATTACACACTTCGGGAAGTACATGAAGGGATTTGTGGGGATCACATCGGGGCCAAGTCACTGACACACAAGATTTTGAGGTAGGGGTACTATTGGCTGACTATGTATACGGAGGCCAAAGAATTCGTCAGAAAATGTCCCAAGTGTCAGTTGAACAGCACCATCCCACATCAGCCTCCCGAAGAGTTGTACTCGGTCTTATCTTCGATTCCCTTTGCTGTATGGGAAATTGACATCCTGGGGCCTCTACCAAAGGCCAAGGGGCAAGTATGTTTGGTCATCGTGGCCATCGACTACATGACCAAGTGGGTTGAAGCCAAACCTCTACAGAAGATTACCGAACAAGAATGTTTGAAGTTTCTTAAGGAGGGTGTTGTGTACCGATTCGGTATCCCAATGGCAGTAGTCTCGGACAATGGCAGGCAGTTTGTGGGGTCAAAGTTTGAAGCTTTTTTGAAAGAGTTGGGGATTCAGCACCGAAAGACCTCAGTGGCCCATCCGCAGTCAAACGGTCAAGTTGAAGTCACTAACTGAACCCTGCTTAATGGAATCAAGAGACGCCTAGACGAACTAAAGGGTAGATGGCCAGAAGAACTACTCAGTGTTTTGTGTGTTAGGTTTGTAATATTCTAGAACGCAATCAAATTGCAAAAATAATGCGGAAACGTGTAAAAATCAGAGTTTAAAAATTTTACAAACCATATACCCAGATCACCCTTTATGCACAATTATTAATTAAACGAAAAGGATGAATAAAAACATACCCTTGAAGATACGAGCTTCCTCAGGTACAAGTTCACCTCCAATCTTTTTTGCGTTCAACTTGAATCCACCGGGTTTGGTTCCTTCTTTTGATCAACGTTAGCCACCCAAGTGTTTGGCCTCTAGAGGTGATCCACCAAGGAAGAAGAAGGATTCAAGAAGATGGGTGGTTGGCTAAACCCTAGTTTTTCTATCTCTATAGAAAAGGAGCGTACTCTCCAACTATTGAAATTATTACGTATATCGTAAAAGTCAACCACCACATCACCCATAATAAGACTCCTCTTATTTATAGATGTGGGCAACCCACCTTAACAATTAAGGAATTGGGATTTATTTAATTAATTAAATTCTTTTAATTAATTAAGCTCCCTAATCTTATTAGGGATAATTAATTAAACTCCTTTAACTAATTTTCCTTCCTAATCCAATTAGGAATAAATGAGAGTACTTATATTAAATTAATTCCTAAACTCTTTTAGAAATTAAAATAATAATAATTGTAATAATATTAATAAGACTCTCTTATTAATTTATATTTAATATTTCTAAAATATTAAATAATAATATTAAGCTATTTAATTTATTCTATCACCATAGATTAAATTAAATATACATAACATATTATTACGATTATGCCATTAACTTCTTAAATAATTATTCTTCCTTTTATGGTGTGACCCTTTAGGTTCTCCATATTAAACCTAGTTGTGAATAAATCAATTAGAACAATTCTAATCTTATTTAAATAAATAAATTAAATAATTAATTTATTTAAATAAATAATATTTATTCTACAATAGGGATAAGCCTCCTAGCGATCAACGACTTTCCGGATAATATAGATTTCAACATTAATCATAAAAGAACCTTTGAGTAAATAGTTACTGCATAATTCAATCCTTCCACCATACAATGTCCCAATTAAATATAAGACATGGAATTACATCACAAGTCTTATTTTATTTAATTATATGTATTTCGATCCTTAAATGCACAACTCCAAATAATGCAAATTAGAAACTCTTTTCTAATTTCATTCTCGCCAAGACTACTTGGTTGTCATTTATCGAATCACATAGGACATTTCTCTTCTTTTATTAGAAGTGGTAGATTCTTTATTGATCATACATTATCTCCATGTACAACTTATTATACCCAAGCATACCCTTTGATATACCCTAAGGGTCTTAAGGAATAAGTCAAAGTATAACTCATCATACACAAGATACTATGATGATCTCAAGTCCAAGGATTACTTGTCTTACTATCACTACAGAATTCCTATTGACAGAGTAAGTAAAACTCCATTAGATATTCCTTAGCGAGCCACGTTCGATTGAACTTATTCTCTAATAAGCACCTACATACTTGCTTTAGTGTCTCCACACAAATGATTATGAGATCAATCATCCTCATCCAATGAAGCGAGAAGCGTATGTACCAATCTATCCAGGATTCACTAATCCCCAATTTAGTAATCCAATGATTGGGAACTATTTTAGTTTTAAGCTTTCTAAGAATTTAGATCTCATTAGAATGATCATCATCATTATTCTAAAAGCATTGCTTAAAACTATGGGTTTATCATATATTATAAAACAAACATCACGTAGATAATTAAAGCCTTTAATAAATTAATACTTTTTATTAATAAATGAATAAGATTGTTACAAAGTATATGCTTTATCATCAAAATGATGATTGGCTTGTGTGCATACTACTTTCAATCTCCCACTTGCACTAAAACCAATCGTCATGGTAACTCATACTCTTCTTCTCTAAGTGGCGATTATCCTGTTTGTTGGATAAGCTTTAGTTAATGGATATGTAATGTTGTTCATGAGAGTCCACTATCTCTATAGTGATTTCCCATCTTTCAATGATTTTAATAATCAAATGAAAGTGCCACAACACATGTTTAGATCCAAGATGAAACTTAGGAACTATTCCTAGTTCGTAATGAACTTTAATCCAAACAATCAACTTGCGACTTCATTTATATCTATATACTTTGTCTTTATCACTAAACCAACAACTCTTTCTTGCTTGGAACCTTTCCAATTCATCGCACCAATTGCTCAAGATAACACTTTACCTTAAAGTGGATCTTTACGTCGTCTTGTCTCGTCTGAAAAACTTGAGTCTGTTAAGCCCTCTAGTTTTAATTAAGACCCACCATGAATATGATCACATCCTTAGTGCCTAAGTTAAGCGGTTTAAGATGTTTTCACCGACTCATAGTGAACTTCTCCATAATATGACCGATCAACATCGTCTCTCGTACATTTCATTGCATACATGATTGTCACTCATGCGACCTCTCTTTTCAGGAGTCTATGGGGACTATTAAGAGAGATACACTCCATAGCTCATCGACATGAGACATCTCTTGGAGTTTGCCATGCTAAACGACTTTAGCATCAAATGAATATACGTTCCTTAGGTTAAGTCGAGCATCCTCTTAAATCTATCTATATAGATTTTTATCCCCAATTAAGATATTCTTCCCAAATCATTCGTGGAGGAATGTTTAGACAACTTTATCTTTACTGATTGCAGCATTGGTATGTCATTCCTTATCCGTAGTATATTAACATATAATATTAGGAATGTCACGGGCGCTCCCCTTTGTCCCTTTTTTGTACACACTAGGTTCATTCTTATTTTGATAAAATCAAACTCTTTTGATTGCCTCATCAAAACGAATGTTTCCATATTTGAGAAACTTGCTTCAATCCATTTCTCGAAGTGTTCACAACACTTACCTCATCGTATATGTAATCGGAGCATCACCTTCTATGATGTGTACCTCATCATTATCATCTATGATGAATCCATACCTCCTGTGTGTCTTGGTACTATTCCGAATTACGATTCTGGTTGTGGTATAATAGAATCATCTACGGGTTCCTCTTATTTGATTTATAGTGTTTTGTGGTTCTTGAACTCTTCAAGATCTATTATCCTCTCACTAGCCCTTTCAATGATAAACACCTTTATCTTAGAAGGCGCGTGTTTCATAACAAACACCTTTTGCTAAGTAGGATTATAGAACATATACCCTAAACTTACTTTAGGATGTCCCACAAATCGACACTTATAAAATCTTGTCCCAAGCTTATCCTTTGAAACCTTTTCACATAAGTTGGACAACCCCTTATCTTAACATACTTAAGATTAGGAATCCTCCCTGTCCATAATTTTTATGGAGTCTTGGGGCCGGATTTTGAGGTTACCTTTTGTAGATATGCAGCCATTTCTAGGACATGATCCTAGAGGGATACTAGAATGTCGGTAAAATCATTATGGACCGCACCATGTCCAACAAGGTACGATTTTTCCTTTCAGATACATAAATCATTTATTACATATCAGGAGGCGTCCATTATGAGAAAACCATTTGAGATGATCAAGAAACTTATTGCACAAGTATTTATTCCTTGATCTAATCAAAGAATCTTAATACTTTGTCAATTTGTTTCACTTCTGAATTCTTTGAACCTTTCAAATAATTCACACTTGTATTTTAACAAATACACACATTCAACTCTTTGAATGATCATCTCCTTTTCTTATACTAGTTTTTTCAATTTACAAAATTATTTTCACGTAATCAAGTATACAAAATCCATTAAGTAATATTCCTTCTATACAAAATATTATTATTATAAATAATAGAACAACAATTGTTCTTAATTATAATACCAAAGATTTCATTGTCCAACAATAAAATGGAAATAATATTTTTAACAAGAACTGGAATACAATAACAACTTATTGACTTAATAGATTTGCCCGTAGGCATTGCTAAACTATAAGTTTCTATGGCTAATATGGCAACCTTTGCTACATTTCCCGCACATAGGATTACTTATATTTGTTTAGCTTTCAACTTCTGCTTGGTCCTTTCATAAATTTATATTTATGATAACCAAAGTCGGTATCCAATACCCAAGTTGAACCTTGACTTAAAGAAAAATTTATTTCAATCATGAACAAAAACTGTATTGTAACCTAAACTTCACTAAGCTTCTTTGGTTAGCCTCTGCAAGATGCTTCTCGCAGTTTCTTTCTAGTGTCCAGGCTTATTGTAGTGGAAGCAAACTCCTTTGCTATCCAGACGCTTTTGTTCTTATTATCCTTTGTTTTTGCCTTTTCATTTACCTTCTTTGAATCGTTCTTCTTTTCAGATGATCCTTTGGCCCCTACCAGTAAGACTTGATCTTTCTTGGTTGGAAAGTGACTCTCATCATTTTTCAACATGTTAAGCAAATCAACGAAGCTGATATCTAGCTTGTTTCTATGAAAAATTCACAACAATTGTGAAAGGAGTCCGGGAGTGAGTGCAAGATCAAATCTTGGCTCAACTCTCCATCCACGCATACAAAACCGTTGTCCTAATTGATCAATCAAATTGATTATGTTAAAAACTTTTTTCTGCATATTATAGTACCATTGGCCATTCTAGATCGGAAAAGCTCATTAGATATCTCGATATCTATCAATCCTACTTTCCTCACCATCAACTACTTGATGTGCGGGAATATAAGAGAGAGCATCCATAGTTTCATGCTAACGTCAAGCTCAAGCTTATCATGGATGCGAGCATGATGCATTGAGCCAATCACAGCATCATCTTGCCACTTTCTAAAAGTAGCAATCTCTTCCTCGAGGCATTATGCGCAACCATTGCGGGGATAGGCGTATTAAGGACATAAGATAGCTTTTTCAAACATGAGAAACTATTCTCAAATTCCTTAACCAATCCGCTTTAATTGATTCCTGTTAATTTAGCATCTAATATGCTTCATGATGATAGTAATTTTAGACATTGTAAAATTTCAGTAAATGAATTTGTAATTAACAACATTTTAACATACATTCTTTTATTAATTACCAAAATAAATTAGGTCTTGTTTTAAATTGGTATCTCCCACTATTTTCTTCAAACTATATTACCTCACTTATATAGTTCGGCAAAATCTAATTAAAGATTTGCTAGTGAGAATAAGGATCCCATTTCAAATGTATATAGCCTTGTGGTGACACAACAAACTATATATAAATAAATAGGTAGACAACTTTTGTCAATTACATCAACTATCTGAACTCCTTTTCTTTTTTTGCTCTTAGATTATTTTGATCAAGTGGTGGCACATCCGAATCAAAATTATCCAAGTTAAGTCCGACCTAGCACTCCATATATTCAAAAAGAAAATATCATCCTTGTGGTGACACAACAAAACAATATTGTTCAATTTTCTTTATAAGCATCAAATGTGATAAATTAACATCTTAAATACTTAATACTTGCCTTGTGGTGACACAACAAACTCATATTAAATATTTAATACTCTATTAATTTTATCATGCTAGAAGGCGACGTTTGATATTCCAAATATCTTTGAACGCTTAGGACTTAATATAAAAAATGAGGGGTTTGTTATTAATTTGTCACATCTTGTTTAGCGCGCATGCACACATATATATAAAATACGCGTCATATTAATGAACATGCGAAGCATGTTTGCATAATATATAATATATATATATATATATAGTATAGCATGCACATATAGAATACTATATTCTACTCGGATTGATTATGGACTTTTATTCTAGATTGGTTCACTAGAGCCACCAAGTGAACCAAAAGGTCAAACCGTAGGGGTGCAAGAAATTATATTTAAATATAACTATTACATTTAAACCCGGGCTTCATTACAAACGGGTCTTCAAGCGCTCCTTGCTCCTTGATCTCCAATTTTTCAAAATTAATTCTAACTATTCCTATTACATAACTATTTAAAATAAATAGAAACCTTGATCAGCAGTCAAGGGGAAGTACATAGGAGAGAGATATAATTTACATTGAGAAAAATTAGAGAAGACGAGGTACGCAGACCCCATTTAATAAAACCCATACATTCTGCTTCCAACTAAAATAAAATCCAATCACATTGGTCAATAGTCCATAATCAATCCCATTTATTATCATACACATCATCATATGCATCAATAAATAACATTCATCTTATGAATAATAAACATTTAATATATATATTGATATCATTTAATGGGCAAATTTAGTTAGTATAAAATCTAATTTTGAATCAAAATAAACTCCTTTATTTTAATCCAAATTTAAATCAAAATAAAACTATTTTATTTTAATCAAAATCTTTAATCAAAATAAACTCCTTTATTTTAATTAATTATGGAATCCAATTCCATGTAAAAAAATAAAACTCCTTTATTAAAGGAAACACCGATTCTTTTCTTATTCAAAAATAAACTCCTTTATTTTGAATAATATGAAATCTTATTTCATATTTAAATAAACTCCTTTATTTAAGGAAATTAGAATTCTCTTTCTATTCACAAATAAACTCCTTTATTTTGAATAATATGAAATCTTATTTCATATTTAAATAAACTCCTTTATTTAAGGAAAACATAGAATCCAATTTCAACTCCAATTAGTTATAATGGAATCCAATTCCAACTCTAATTAGCTAGCATGAAATTCTAATTTTAAAATTAAAATAAACTTTTATTTATTTTAATATTAAAATAAACCTTTTATTTTAAAATTAAAATAAACCTTTTATTTTAAAATTAAAATAAAATTTTATTTTAATTATAAAATAATTAAGGAAATTATATATATTTAACGTTATAATAAAAATATATATATATATATATATATATATATATATATATATCTACCATGAAACTTTTTTATTTACGGTACGGTAGTAACCATAATAACATCCTGCATGTTCGCATGTTCCCTTGAAAAAAAAATTCCTTGACAAGCAGGTTATCATATATATCATATATATATATATTACTTGTAACTTTTGTTTCCTGCAAAGTAACTAAAACTTTTCGCAAGCCTGCACTTTTTTTTTAATTCTCACGTGACTAAGATAACCTGCTAGTAACCGTGAATCACAAAGTTGCAGAAGGAAGAAGACGTACGCTATGCTTGGGTCTACTAGTAACGCAGTAGCAGTAAAAGTAAAGCCTCTTTAAAAAAAAATTTGCGTTTTTTTTATTAAATAAATTTTATACAATAAAATTATGCCCAATTAAATTGTTCTAATCACATATCAATATGCATATCAAATCTGAACAATTAATAATTCGCATAAAGGTTTGGCTCTGATGCCACTGTTAGGTTTGTAATATTCTAGAACACAATCAAATTACAAAAATAATGCGGAAACGTGTAAAAATCAGAGTTTAAAAATTTTACAAACCATATACCCGGATCACCCTTTATGCACAATTATTAATTAAACGAAAAGGATGAATAAAACATACCCTTGAAGATCCGAGCTTCCTCAGGTACAAGTTCACCTCCAATCCTTTTTGCGTTCAACTTGAATCCACCGGGTTTGGTTCCTTCTTTTGATCAACGTTAGCCACCCAAGTGTTTGGCCTCTAGAGGTGATCCACCAAGGAAGAAGAAGGGATTCAAGAAGATGGGTGGTTGGCTAAACCCTAGTTTTTCTATCTCATAGAAAAGGAGCGTCTCTCCAACTATTGGAATTATTACGTATATCGTAAAAGTCAACCACCACATCACCCATAATAAGACTCCTCTTATTTATAGATGTGGGCAACCCACCTTAACAATTAAGGAATTGGGATTTATTTAATTAATTAAATTCTTTTAATTAATTAAGCTCCCTAATCTTATTAGGATAATTAATTAAACTCCTTTAACTAATTTTCCTTCCTAATCCAATTAGGAATAAATGAGAGTACTTATATTAAATTAATTCCTAAACTCTTTTAGAAATTAAAATAATAATAATTGTAATAATATTAAAAGACTCTCTTATTAATTTATATTTAATATTTCTAAAATATTAAATAATAAATATTAAGCTATTTAATTTATTCTATCACCATAGATTAAATTAAATATACATAACATATTATTACGATTATGCCATTAACTTCTTAAATAATTATTCTTCCTTTTATGGTGTGACCCTTTTAGGTTCTCCATATTAAACCTAGGTTGTGAATAAATCAATTAGAACAATTCTAATCTTATTTAAATAAATAAATTAAATAATTAATTTATTTAAATAAATAATATTTATTCTACATAGGGATAAGCCTCCCTAGCGATCAACGACTTTCCGGATAATATAGATTTCAACATTAATCATAAAAGAACCTTTGAGTAAATAGTTACCGCATAATTCAATCCTTCCACCATACTGATGTCCCAATTAAATATAAGACATGGAATTACCGTCAAGTCTTATTTTATTTAATTATATGTATTTCGATCCTTAAATGCACAACTCCAAATAATGCAAATTAGAAACTCCTTTCTAATTTCATTCGCTTTAACCAAGGACTACTTTGGTTTGTCATTTATCGAATCACATAGGACATTTCTCTTCTTTTATTAGAAGTGATAGATTCTTTATTGATCATACATTATCTCCATATACAACTTATTATACCCAAGCATACCCTTTGATATACCCTAAGGGTCTTAAGGAATAAGTCAAAGTATAACTCATCATACACAAGATACTATGATGATCTCAAGTCCAAGGATTACTTGTACTACTATCACTACAGAATTCCTATTGACAGTGCAAGTAAAACTCCATTAGGTATTCCTTAGCGAGCCACGCTCAAATGAACTTATTCTCTAATAAGCACCTACATACTTGCTTTAGTGTCTCCACACAAATGATTATGAGATCAATCATCCTCATCCAATGAAGCAAGCAACGTATGTACCAATCTATCCTGGATTCACTAATCCCCAATTTAGTAATCCAATGATTGGGAACTATTTTAGTTTTAAGCTTTCTAAGAATTTAGATCTCATTAGAATGATCATCATCATTATTCTAAAAGCATTGCTTAAAACTATGGGTTTATCATATATTATAAAACAGCATCATGTAGATAATTAAAAGCCTTTAATAAATTAATACTTTTTATTAATAAATGAATAAGATTGTTACAAAGTATATGCTTTATCATCAAACATGATTGGCTTGTGTGGATACTACTTTCATTGTGGGCCTATCGGACTACTCCGAGAACAACAACTGGGGACTCGTCGTTTCGATTGGCATATAGGACCGATGCACTCATACCTGTTGAGATCGGATCTCCTACCTTTCGGGTCAGCCAGTATAACGAGTTGTACAATGACCAGGGTCTACGTTTACATCTGGATCTTTTGGAAGAAGTACGAGACTCAGCTCGGATAAGGTTAGCAGTTTACCAAAAGAGAACAGCCCCACACTATAATCAGAAGTTGAAGCAGAGGAGGTTTGAAGTTGGGGATTTGGTCCTTCGAGAATCAGAGGCATCAACCCCGGAATCTCTTGGGTGATGCCTAACCGGGAGGGACCCTATGAAGTAGTAGAGTCTTTGAAGCGGTGCACATACCAAACTTTGAGCAATGGATGGTTCGGAAGTAAAGAATACATGACATGCTGGAATACTTAGAAAATATTACCAGTAAAAGCCATGTCATTCTTTCCTTTACTTATGTAAGCCATACTATTTATTAATGAAATAAATGAGATTTTACTTCGGATGCATTCATACTCCATTTATATTCATACGCTTTTATATACCCGATCAGATAAGCTTTGGGATTAAACCTATCATAAAGTCAGGAAGGACATAACTGATCGGTAAAATTCACAAGTATAACTGATCGGAAAGCTATTAGATCGAGTCAGGTAAGCTTTGGGATTAAACCTATCAGAAAGTCAGGAAGGACATAACTGATCGGTAAAATTCACAAGTATAACTTATCGGGAAGCTATTAGATCAAGTCAGATAAGCTTTGGGCGTAAGCCGATCAGCAAGCTCGTGATCGGTAAAAGTCACAAGTATAACTGATCGAGAAAAATACTATCAAAATTTTGATAATTATTTCATATTTACAAATTCTTACAAAACCCGATCAGACAGGCTTTGAACAAAATCAATCAGGAAGTTTTATATAACATAACTGATTGATTAAGTTACAAGCATAACTGATCAAGACTATTACATTTGAAGAAATAAAAGGTAAAAATTTACAAGTCCTAAGGAAAAAACTACTATAGATCCCCATCTTCAGCTCCTGATTCATCATCCGAAGACTCGAGGAGGGAAGCATCGAGCCCGACAGCTGTCAGCTTCGCCCGAGCCTTTTCTCGATAAGTTTCATACCCTTCACTAAATTGGGCCATGACCTTATCGTTCAGGGCATCCGACTCTTCATATTCGGCGATAGCTTGCTGTTGATCGATTTCACAATCAATGAATACGTGTAAGTATACACGGTCAACAAGTAATAAAGTTAAAGTAGAGTATCGTTCCCACGAGAAATTATTTAATAAAAATCACCAAGTACTAATTCTTAACCAAACTAATTTTATTTAAACAATCTCAAATCGTGATTTTTCTAATTAACAAAACTAAATTAAACCAATTAAAAGAGATTATTCTAAAAGAAAGCAAATAAACAAAACTAAGATTTGATTGAATTCAGATAAATAAGGATTAAGACTCCAATATCCCCAATTATGAACTATAAATCAATTATCCAATTATCTCAATTATTATGCCTACTGAATTGTTAACAGGAATTCTCAAATGACAAAAGCCCTTTCTCAAGTGATCATTTCCCTTCTATTTAACCCAGATTAATTTTACTATATCTCTATGCAAAACAATTGAATTAAACTCGTTACAATCCCAATTCCCTATGTGTTACATGCGGCAAATAGATATTCTCATTCTATTCACAAACCTACTTATTCACTGTGCAAATAACTAAGTCACATGTCACCATGCCCAGTTCTAACTGTATAATTCCTTTCTCAATTCCTTCTAGAGTAACAAGGTAATTACTGATCAGATAATTAATCAATAAGATCAAAGCAAGATGAACAATTCACTTTGACACAAATAATTGGAATAAATCAAATAATCAATTCATAATCATAAAAAGTTCAATTGAAATATTAATGAAAGAGTTAGTTCATAATTAATGAATTAAAATCAAGAATCCAAAATTGAATAGACATTAAAAGATAAAAGTATGATAAGAGAAGAGAATATAATCTATTGTCAGTAGCCTTGAGACTCCTCTTTCGCTCCTGCTTTGAATCTTCAATGGTCTCCAAGTTGCTTCAATTTCCAAAACTAATAAGAACTAGGGTTATGTTCTAATCTAAAGGAGTGTTTAATCTAGTCTAATCTATGTAATCTCCCTTTATTTTATTCCTTACATCATGTATTTATAGGTTACAAGTCCAATTTTTAGTTTAGGAATAAACCCAATCCAATTTGGAGTCAAAAGGTGTCAAAATTAAGCTAAAAAGCAGCGTCCAAGTACACTCCAACCTCTTCCCGGCTTGTCAAATACCGGGCACGATCTTCGAGACAACGCCTTATAGCACCCCGACGCTGAAATTAAGCCTAAAATTAGCGCCCCGGCGCTACCACTTTTTTTGACATTTTCTACTCCAACGTCCTTTGGGAAAATGGCCATAACCTCTTTGTCCGAACTCCGATTTCAATGATTCAAGATGTTCCGGAAAGAGGAGAAGCAGATCTACAACTTTAATTCTTTGAGTATTTCGAAATAAGGTCTGTAGCAATACTCAAATTGGCTTTGAAGTGACTGCTGTGTAAATGGCAAGCCAAAAATGCGAATCTAGCCACCCCGAACGTCGATCCATGTAACTTTTGTCCCAAATCCTACAAAAAAATGTAAAACAAGCATTAATAGACATAAACACTTAAAAACTATTATAAAAGACTTGAGAACAACAATAAATTAAGCCCGAATGTATCCAATTCATGTGTATAAAACTCACTCATCACTTGCTGCTTGGCCTCGAAGAGTTTTTCCTGTAAGACGTCGACTTCAGAGGTTAAGGCATTGTTCTCCCACATCACAAGCATCATCTTCTTATGCATCTCAGTAAATTTCTCAGTGATAGCGTCGATTGCCTTTTCCCGATTCGTGACCTCTACAGAAAGATGCTCCTTCACCTCGATGAGCTTCTTGGCATGATTATTGAGGCCGGCAAACTCCTGCTGCAGAAGGGAATATTGGACTTGGAGCTCTTTGGCATGACAATCAGCCTGGGCCGCTTTATTCTGAGCTTCGGCCTGAAGCTCCTTTTCTTTCTCCAAGTCCGGCCATGAGATCTTTAACCTCACCCCGATCACTCCATATCACCATAACCCGAGACTCATTTTTTCACAGACGAGAGCCACGGCACACACACGGTGCGGGCGAGGATAACGTTGGCCTATAAACACCAGAAGAAATATATAAGTTACGAGGAGTCAAAGATTGACATGAATAAGAATGTTCGGAGATTCGGTGTACCTGACATTGGGCCTTGACATAGGCCACAAAGAGCTCCTCAGAGGAAAAACCCTTGAACCGCTCGTCATCCCCCCACAACTTGAAATGATTGAGCATGGTCAAGGGAAATACCTCAGAAGGACTCTTTGGCCAAAATGTGGTCGGCGTTCCGTGTGATGACCCGGCTACAGCAACAGACCGGGATGTTGGGGCTGCATTTGGGGGAGGATCGGCATCCACGGTTTGAAGATCCGGATCCTCGGCCAACCGAGATCTCTTCACGCGGTGATCGAGAGGAACCTCCTCGGTTTCCTCTGAATCCTCGCGGATGATAACGAGATGAGGAGGAGTAGGAGAGGGCTTCGCCGAAGGAGGCTTCAGAACCGCTGAAGACGATGGCTTGAGGGGGGCCCTGATGGAAGGCTTCTTCTTACTCTGCTTGAGCAAAGCCATCTTCTCCGATCGATTCATCTTCAGCACATTCTTGGTAGAAGTATCAGCGTTGGAGTTAGGGGGGCAGGATCCGATGCAGAACTAGTGGAGAGCTTCGCGATCGGAATGGTTTCTTCCTCAGTCGCCTCGTCAGTGATAGGAAGATGAATCGGCTTGATTGTGATAGAAAGAGGAGCTAAGGACTCAACGGCCCCTTCGGGCTTGAAAATTGTCACTGCGTAACAAGGAGTGAGTTAGAAAATCAGTTAGTACAAAATGGCTGAAAAATAATCAAAGTTGGCGAAGGTATGGAGAGGTTCGAAGTGGGACACTTACGCCCGTGTTGGTACAGCCAGCTTTCATTGGACAAAACCCTCAGGTTTTGTTCGGTCTTGCTCCATTTCTTGTAGAACTCTTTGAAGGCACCAGCCCGATCCTTCGGGAATTTGGACACTTTGGCGATAGGATCTTCAGGGTGGGCCCAGTTCGGGAGGAGTTTGAGGTCGGTCCCTTTCACGAAGATCCATTGCGGATGCCAACCCTTGTTGCTCGAGGGAGTTTTGATAAGGACGTTTCAGTTTGGTTGCTTGTTTAGTTGCCGAAGGCCGGGCTCTTTGGATCGACTGACGGTGAATAAAGCGAAGAAAAAATCAAGACCGGGAGTGATCCCGATCTCCTGATACAAGGCTATGAAGGAAATCAAGTGGATATACGAGTTCAGCACAAGTTGTACGAACCCGATCCCCAAAGCTGAGAAAATTTGAAATGAATTCATGAAGTGGGAATCAAACCCCATATTTGAGAAGATATAGGGGTACGGCGACCCACCCACCTTCGAGCCTCTAAAACATTCTCTCTTCTGGGGTAGGCACCCGAAGCTTGTACTCCCTTGGGATGTTGAACAAGGCGCAGATGTCTAAAATTTTAGAGGGAAGGACGGTTGATTGGGTGTTAATGTGCGAGAAGTCCGTGGCTGAAGCATAGACACTTCAGATTTTATCTTCAGTATTCTCCTAGGTGATATCGATAGAGGTCATCGGAAGTTCTACCGGGACTAGGTCACCGGTAGTGACTGAGGCTAGAACTTGCTCGATGGTGGGTGCAATGTTAGAGTCTGCCATTTGAAGTGATGGAGATAGGAATGTAGAGTTTCAGAAGATAAAATGAACAAAAAGAGGCTGGAAATACGCCGATTTTGAACAGAAAAATACGAACAAAAAGGAGTTTGAATGGATTGATTGCTTGCTAGAAATCGCCTTCGCCGGGAAGTTTGGGTGAGAAATTTGAAAGGAGGAAGATCTGAAAAGGGTGACAGTGACGGCTGGGATGGAGATTTTATAGGAAAAGCTGTACAAAACCCAAGGGCGACTATTTATGGCAGGTGGGACCTAGTCCTGGGGAAGCGTGTGGCATTTCAAAAATCGAAGAGAAACTGTTTGGGTTCCACAGACACTTCATCATTAGTTGTCATGACTTTCCGAGTTCGTGTCTTTTTAAGTCTCTAATTATAAATGAATTATAACAAGAGACTGGGGGGCAATGTTCGGGAGCGTTTTAGCAACATGCAAGAGGGCTGAAGGCCTGATGCCAGAAGGGGATGTTAAGCCCATTGGGCCGAAGCCCTCAGGGGTGATGAAGGAGTTCGGGCATCCAAGTCCTCTGGACCGGAGTCCCATTCGTGATATGGCGTTCGGGTTCGGGTATCTGAGTCCTTTAGGTCGAAACCTTACTCTGGAAGGATGATGTTCGGAGTCGGGCCTTCGAGTCCTTTGGTAGAAGTCGAGGGCGAGATAGTAGTGAGCTTCGGTTGGATTGGGCTCGCATGTCTGATGGGATGTCCTGCGTCTGAGGTGCTGAGCCCTAACCATATTTGAATAAGGTAACTCTAAAGGTAGTGTTTGAATTGGATTCCACTTTCACCTTTTAAGGAGATTGTGTTAGACCCGAATTATGGTAACTACCATAATTAGGAGTCCTAAACCGACTCGGAGAAGGATTCTAGGGTGATGAGAGTACTATAAATACAAGGCCAGTGTTACAATTAAGAGGTAATACTTTCTTTGAGCATTAAACACTTAGCCTCCATTGTTAAACTTTGTGAACGGCCTGTACTTATTCTCACACCGGAGTTATCCCCCGGCGGCACAAGCCGTTAAGCTTCGCGTGTGATCTGTTATTGTGTAGGTTCGAGCGCGTGGATTCTATGATTGGACGCACCGACGAAACTTGGCGTTAACAGGAATGATTCATAACCATTAGTTGTTATGAACCAAAAATTGACATACACCATCTATACAAGAACCAAGAACATACACCATCTATACAAGAACGAAAACTGAAAACCGTTATTATTAATAGCGGACGCAATTTTGATCCTAATCCGTCCTCTACTAAATAGTAGCGGACACAATTTTGGTCTACTTATGGACTAAATTAGGGGCAAGGAATCAAAGGTTTGACTAATACGTCCGCTTCTACAAATTCATTATCAAATCCTTTACGTTCACTGATTTGATAAATTAGTTAATATTCATTGCACTACTTAATTAGTAAATTATTCAAACTTAGTAAAGTTAACAAAAGTAGTATAATTAATAAATTATTAAAAATTAGTACATTTTAATAAAATTTTCAAATTTTGTTAAGTTTTAAAATTTAGTAAAAATTATTAAATTATTCTAAATTATTAAATTATTGAAATTTAGAATAATACTATTATTAAGTTTGTAAAGAAGTACTTAAAGATAACTCTAATATCGTTGAGTGAAATACGAGTTCGCAGAGTTAATGTGACGCCCCATATTTAAGTATTCGCTATTACAAACATGGTGGTCACTACACATTACTCTACCCAAAATCTACTAGTTATATTACATATTCACTAGTCTGTTACCCAATTTACATCAAGTATATAAATACAACCTAGGTCCTAATCTATTATCTACTTCTATCAACATACATTTTTTAAATTTATACAATTTATACGATACATATGACTTATCTGCAACTTTATTTAATTTTTTTTTCTTTTCCCTTACTGTTATTTTGTCTTTATATGAAAAGAATGTATATATAATTGCAAGGGTGAACAATTAGTTTGCTGAGTATATGAGATATCAATAACTAAATTATGTTGGAATGAAATAACTGAATGCGAATTAAATAAGAATAATGGCTGAGAATTGTGACGCCCCCAAATCCGGGTTACTTTTACCTCGGGTTTAGTGCTCACGATACTAACATAACCATTCATACTATCATAAACCTGTCTTAGATTACATAAATATTTTACTTAAATCCCAGGTTCTATAGACCTTTACATGACTTAAATACCAAAAAGATTACAAAACATAATACTAAAATTATTTATTACATAAATTACTTAAGTTCATATAAGCACATGCGCTTAATAAACCTTTATTCTGCAATTTTGCCTTTTCCCTTATCTTTCTCGGACGTACCGGCGTTCTCGGTTTTAACTGAAAGCATTATATTCAACGCAAGGGTGAGCAAATGTTTACTCAGCAAGGAAATAATCAGTTGAATATAATGAAACATAAATGTTTATAATAAAGAGGATATCAATCAATAGATACTGAACACGACATTTCTTTCAAAGTTTTGAGTCTGTAAATCAGGCTTTAGCATGCTGTAAGGTCAAATGACTAGTGAACTCTATACTGGAATTGACAGTACCAATACTGCAATCTATGGATACAAACAGTTATTAAAATTGATCTATATCCTAGACTTGTACTTTAGGGGATCAACCTAAGTACTCTATATTGTCAAAAGAAGGCATTAACAACTTTAAACTTGGCGTAACAACCTTTTTGAAGTAATATCAGCTCTTTACTTACCATGTCCCTCCTTTGCAAATATCATCTTTTACATTACCCACTTTGTTGAATTGTAGATTTGCTATATATTTTACACACCTGTTTAATTAGGAGTTAGAAATCAAGTTTTTATGGTTAAACTTTTGAGCTATGCCATAAAGCTAAAGCTATCCCACTAACACTGCTGTAGCAGCTGTTAGTTGCCACTGTTGCTGTCAGTGGGCAGCAGCCCTGCCTTGGAACACATGAGTTAGCAGTCCTTGTTCCTCATATTTTCAAACCCATTCATGCTTGATTTTAAAATCCAAAATAGATGATACTTTTGCTTATAATAAAGACCCATCAATTGAGCATCTATAGGCATATAAGCGTACCAACTGAAAGCCAAAATAAAGCTCCCAGCCCATAACCATCATGCTCATTACTGCTGGTACATGTTGCTGCCGCTGGGCAGCAGCTTATTTCTGTGCCTTACAATTTGCTGCACCTTATTCCCCTCCTTCTTTATTCTCTTTCACTAAGCTTTGGGTATTACATAACTAGTATATACGCTTATTGCAGAGAAGAACTACTTGGGCAGACTTAGATGTCTAACTGCGCTAAACCAGAGCTCAAGGGAAGCCCCAATTGATGCTATACATACCTGTTGCTGCTGTCGTGGGAAGCAGCTAGGCTCTTTATTTCATGCCATCTTTGGCTTCTCATTAGGTAGTCTATTCATAACCTATTTTAGAATTTGTATAGTTGGTACATCCATCTTCTAAGATAGTCTACCACTGCATCCATGTAAAAATGAACAAATCACACTTGTGTCAAATTGACTGCCTGGCTCTGCAGCACAGCGCAACACAACGCTAGGCGCTGGCTGCTGCTGCCTGCAGCAGCTTCGGCAGTCCCCAACTTCTATAAAGCTCGCCCAGGTTGCAAGTTTAGTAACCATTGATTTATAGGTTTTTTCATACCCATTTTTAGATATATAACACATAGCACAACGAAGTATTTTATGCATATATAACCCTTCCCTTTCAGTCTTAATATGCTGCCCAAAACAGTACCCAAAGTTGCTTTGACATATCAAAATCCCTCTTTTGGTTTTATCTTAAAACTTGTGTTTTCATTTCCATTTAATATGTCAAAACACCTTTCCTAATATTATTTAAGATGTACATATATAATCCCAACTTTAATTCCCCCTAGAATTCTCTTTTTAGTTAAAACAGTCCACTTGGGAATTTTAACAAACATGTGGTGTGCACAGTTTTAATTCACTCTTTTCGCAGCCATTTACTTGTGTTATAAACCCATCTTCTATCTTCCTTATTACTCCTCAGCCCAAGCTATCTCCTTGTGCCTAAATTCAGTCCATAACAATATAACAACAGCATACCAGTCAATTTAATCCTATAGTAGTTAACATAGCAACTAAAAACCAACATAACAGTCATCCAAATATATTCCACGCCATCCGACCATTACAGTCCACTATTAGCAAGAAAAAGGAATGGAAAAAGGTTCAATTTAGTATACCTTGTCGGGCTGCTTGTTTATAGCTTTCAAGATAGAGAGATTGATGGGTTTTTCTATTGATCAATTCTTTTCCTTTACCAGTCGGATTCTTATCCTTTCACCATAAAACGTCTTACTGATTTTAGCATTTAGTATATTGGTATAGCTAGTGAACTTGGGTGTAAGGTGTGGGCATATATGGCTGGACTTTGGCTAGCCATCCTGGCTCTACTGCTGGCTTTCTTCAGCCGCTATCCGGCTATTTTATGGCCTCATTCATCCCCCTGACACAGCAGTCAGTTGGCCTCTATTAATCTTAGTTGATACACCCTACTTGGCCCTATATTAGCTACCTTACCCCCTTAGCCTTTGCAGAGTACTTGACCCCTAATAGCCAACCTCTACATTCTAAGAGTCAACTAACTTATTAACTGATTTCTAACTGATAACTTGTTATATTTCAAATAACTAACCAGATTCTCTCTTCCCCCAAATGGGGCTGCTGAAATAGACAATGAAATGGGTTGAGCATGGATTTTTAATTGGGCTACATGTATTAGTCCTTTACATAAGTATACAACAAATAGAAAGTAATTACAAGAAAAATGCATCAACTAAATAATTACAAAAAGAATGTAATTATTACAAAAATAGTACAATTCACATTAATAAGGAAACCTAAAATCAAGGATAACTAATAATTCAAATTCAAATTCAAATCTTGTCTCTAACAACAATTTCAAATCCATGTTTCAAAATTCAAATCAAAAAGAAAATTAAAATAAAAATTATGAAGGAGCTAATGTTCATCATCCTCCTCTCACGCCATCACCATTATTGCCACATCCATGCATATGCATGCCATAGGAGTTCTTATTCAATTTCTTTTGACGATATGGTTACCCACAAAAATTGAAATGGTTACCTTTATACGAATTTTGACTAGTAACTGCATCACATTAAAAATAAAATTGGTAATCAAATAAAACTGAATTGATTACCTTATCAAATGGTTTGGTAACCAACTATATGAAATTTGGTTACCAACTGCATCACATCCATAATAAATTAGTAACCTAATAAACTAAATTGGTTACCTTATCGGAAGGTTTAGTAACCAACTGCATAAAATTTGGTTACCTTATCGGAAGGAGCTAAGATTTGGTTACCTTAGTATGCCTATTTGGTTACCAACATATTAAGGTTTGATTACCGGTAGAGTTGGAGAACGGATCGGTGGTGGAGGGGAAGCAAAGGGTGGTGGAGGGGCCTCCATCGCGGGCTAGTGTGGGTCTCCATCGGCATGACCATCTTGAATCGATCTGGGGAGGAGGAGAAAGGGGCGGGAGGCGGAGGAAGAGAAAGGGAAGGGAGGGAGGGGGGGGTGGAGAAAGGGAGGCGGGAGGAGGGGATGGCGGTGGTAGGCGGATGGAGGTGGTGGGGCGTGGGCGGGGAGGAGAAGGAGGCGGAGGAAGGGAAGGAGAGGGTGTGGAGCGGCGAGGCAGGCAGGAGGCGAGGCGGAGGCGGGGCGGGGCGGGGCGGGGGCGGGAGGAGGGTGGCGGTGGGAGGCGGATGGAGGTGGTGGGGGCGGGGGCGGGGAGAAGGAGGGCGGGGTGGGGTGGGGGCGGGGGCGGGGGTGGGGTGGGGTGGAGAAAGGGGGACGGGAGGAGGGGGATGGCGGTGGGGGCGGATGGAGGTCTTTGGGGCGTGGGCGTGGGAGGAGAAGGGAGGCGGAGGAAGGGGAAGTAGAGGGTGTGGAGATAAAATGGAGGTTGATGAGAGAGAGATAAAATTTAAATCCCTACAAACATGGCCATTATCAATAACTCATTAAATCACTCAACTAAATAAAAGGGATAAGATTGCACTCTTTTTTGTAATTAAATATTGCATATGCACTTTTTTTGTAATTATTTTATTTGTAGACTTTTTATGTAATTATTTTTTAAAATGTAATAGAAAATGTAATTGTCCCTTATTCTAATCCTAGAAAAATCCATACCTCTAGAAAATTATGAAGGAGGCTTGCAAGCATATATATAATACAATTGGGTTAGCCCAATTTATATATCTTGGACTTTTAAGTTAAGTATGGGTCCAAAATCTTAAAAACCAATGTAACACATTTGCAAGCATACATAACAAAATTTAATATGGCCCGATATTTCAATATAGACTCATATTAAATATAAAACACATGAGTTTTATCTATCACATTCACTTAAGCTAGCAAATTTAGTTAGCACAAATTATTAAGATAATGGTTCCATGCCATTTAAGGTTGTACCCCATTTATTAATTTACTATTAAATAACACTTTCCATCACATCTCAATATAATTAATTCTTTGAATACAAAGATAGCTTCATATCAAGAATCTCTCTTAATCAAGCCATGTTGGCTTTTCTTTTCATTCTTGATATTTATATAATATTATATTAATGTTTATCATCATCTCTTTCTTTATCATTCATAATCTAAGATACTTAACAAACTATTAAGTAATAATTAGTTATAATGTTATAACAATTTAAAAAATTATACTCAAAAATTAACATTATAATAACTGAATATTACATAGAATTTTCTCGAGTCATTACAGAATGATGAACAATGAAATAATGAACAAATTTATATTAACGAGTATCAAATAATTTTTTTTGAGCTGAGTGGTCATAAGGACCAAGAACATAACTGTCCCATAGTTATATAAATTGTTAACTCTCCACATGTAAGACCCCAACTTTTATGAATAAAGAATAATTTTCTCTAAATATCATTTTGAATATTATGGTGTGGATTTGATATAATGTTATAATTGGGGTAATATTTATAAATTTTGCAAAGTAAGCAAGTTGTTATAAAATATTCAATTGGTCGGGGAATATTCGTTTCAATAGGGAATATTTGTACGATGACACAATTATTGGTGGACCCCACAACGGAATTATTTTCGGAGTTAGAAAACGACAGAAATGACTTTTTATAAAAATAACGGCAAAAGTTTTACCGTTAACTGCTGAAATACCCGGTGATAGAAGTACAGTAATACGCGTGGTTGTATAGTAGCACACAATATTTGATGCTTGCGTGAGAAGCCACTCAGTTTTATTCAATTATTACCACAGTAATTGCTGCATAGTATCTCACGTTAGTAATTCAATTATTGGCACAATATTTTATATTATTAAATCAATAATTGAGATGACAAGTTATTCATATTATTATTTATATTATTGACAATGTCTAGAAAGTTCTGTCGAGAAAAGGAGTTTGGTCACCTAATTGCGCGCCAATAGGGAGAAATCTTTATCGAAAAGCCCCCTCTTTTTTGGGAATGATCTGGTTGTTAATATTGCAAGTTATATTATTGATGAATAAATGTTGTTAAAAATATTGATGGGATTTTTTATGAAGTATTTGTTGTAAATGTTGTCAGGGAAGAGAAAAGGGGGGGGGGGGGTGATTGCGTGGAGTGGAGGGATTATTATTATTATTATTATAATATATATATATATATATAATAATAATAAGTTTTGTTTTTTTTGAAAAAATAGAATATATTATATTTTATTATGCATAGTATTTGCATAGTAAATCATGTGATTTTCGTGTGAATTATTCGTCGTCAAGTGAGAAAAAAATCTTTGTTCACCGTGATTTTATTAAATAATATCCTTTCCATTCTTCTATAAATAGGATGCTTAGTTTAGAATTGAAAATCACACCAGAATCGGAGAATTCTTCTTCTATAATATTAAGCGTATTTCTTTCGAATTCTAAGAAGCTTTGAGTGTAGAAAACAGTTAATCGCCCTACAAGAATATCCTCGCCCTACCAGTTAGAAGTACTCTGTTTTTAAGGTAAGAGATTTTATTTTTGTTCAATATTCGTAAAAAATAATATTTTCTTCCATACTCTGTAGTATGTAAGTAATATTATTTCGTTTTTGATTCTAAATTCTACACTCATTTTGTTAAAGTATGACTTCTATACTCCTTGAAATTAGTAGAATATCCTTGAAATTTGCGTTTCATCTAGTATCTTTTCATGGAAATATTATTCTGAGCATTCTTGATAATTTTTAATCTTTTTTATGACGAGGTACTATTCATGAGGTACTATTCACCCGGGGTACTATTCATGACAAAAATTGATTTCTTTTCGGTCCAAATCATTTTTGATAAAATATTATTCCTGAATTTTACTCCACAAAGCAGTATTATGTTGACAATTTGGATATTATTGAGTTTTGGATAAATTAAATTATAAATTTTATCCTTACTTTCATTTAATTGAATTCTTATATCATTGTCATCATCCCCATGCTTATATTGTGATGAAAGTCATCTTTGACCCATACTGCATAGATGGACTGTTGATTGGTATGATTATGACCAGGGATTATTCGGTATAATCATGACCTGTAATGTTACAAATTATTTGGTAAAAGTCCTCATTGGCCCGTAGTACATTGATGGACAGTTGTTGGCATGATCATGACCATTGGTGATAACATGAATATCCTTGGCCCGTATTGCATGGATAATTCAGTGATGTGGATTATTTATTAAGCTAAGTCTCAGTGATAAAATTGATGATAAAATTTTTAAATCATAGAAGATAGGAGATATCATGCTCTACTTGACTCTTCTAATGGATTGCTTGTTCTGCTGCAGTTAAACTTGATGTTTATTATATTTTATCAATTTAACATTGTTGAAGGCAAACAATAATTTATTCTGCATTATCGTAGTCATAATATTTCTTACTTGGCTAGTTGAGCTTACCCTTTTGCTTTCATTGTTCTGTTCAGGAAATGAGAACGTAGCCGGGACTAGTCAGGGAACGGAGTGATGGTCCGAGATGGTGGCTATAGTAGTCCTCACTATTCTATGAAATAGTGTGATAATAAATGTAATGAGAACTCCATTTGAGTTTAGATATTGTCTAGAAGACAATATTCATGTTAAAACTGTCAGCTACGTTTTGTCGTATTGTATAAATTAAGTTTGTATTTGAGTTCTGTACCATGTATTTGGAGACTCAGAATGGGTGATGTATACCTATTTTGGGGGCATCACAGTTGGTATCAAAGCTTAGGGATATGATCCCTGGCTGAGATGTGAGACTAGAACTAGGAGGGGAGAGACAGGTAAATGCTTCGCTAGTATGACCTACCTAAGTTTATTTGTTATTTAATTGGTCGATCAGAATATAGGGATAATATGTGGCATGTCAATTAACCCTTTTTTGTGGCAGTGTTTGAAAATGACATCTGCGAATGTTGAGATATGCAATGGAGCACATAAGACCGTTGAGTCACCGATGATCAATAACCAGGATAATGTGCATCAGAGGAAGGCGATAATCCTCATGTACACAACAACACCGACCAAATGGTGAACGAAAGAATGTTTAGGAGCTTTCTGCAATTCGTGCAACATCAGGCAAGAAAGACTCCTGTTCAAAATGCAGGTGGAAACACTGGCAACTCTCGGACGGTCACCGCTAAGCAGTTCAAGGAGCTGGGACCACCAGAGTTTTTTGGGAAAGCCAGAACCATTTAAGGTGGAGACGTGGATAAAGTAGATCACCAAGAAATTTGATGTCTTGGGATGCTCCGAGGAGAAAAAGGTTCCCTTTACCACCTTCATGTTGCGAGGAGAGACATATTACTGGTGGGAATCTGTAAAACGTACTCAACCTGCCACACTGAAGATGTCTTGGGAGAAGTTCCAAGAACTGTTCAACGACAAGTACTTTCCCGAAAGTATTCGTCACATGAAGGAGGTGGAATTTATCAAGATGGAACAAAATAATACGACCATGTCGCAGTACGAGGCTAAGTTTGCCGAGTTATCTCGGTTTGCATCCCATTTGGTTGATAATGATGAGAGAATGACGCGAATGTTTCTATGAGGTTTGAAACCCAAAATACGTTAATACCTCATTTCTCACAAAATGTGTTTGTATTCAGAAGTTGTAAATAGGGCTCAGTTATTGGAGCACGATAATGAGTCAACCCAACCAAGAGAGAGTAGCCGACAAATTGATAATACCAGTGGTAGCAGTCATCGAAGCGGTGAGAACAAACGTGGAGGGAATCGACATGCCAAAATGGTAACCACTTCGGTGGAAATCCTGGCCAAGATAATAGAAGCGGAAATTTTAAGAAGAGGAGATTCAATAATGATGGAAAGACGTCAGCACAAGCAACCAATGTTAAGGAAGGAGAATGACCACCGATCGTATGCTACAAATGCGGAGGGGATGGACAAATCAGTCCAAACTATACATAGCAATCCAAAGCGTGTTACAATTGTGGAAGAGAAGGTCACTTAGCTCAATTTTGTCATGTAGTGAAGCCAAGTCTAGTTGGGATGGTGACACCAAATGCCGTCCCAGACAAGTCAAAACTGGTAGTTCAAGGGAGAGTGTTTGTCGTGAACTTCCAAAAATCAAGGAAACCGAACGTTATCACGGGTAAGCTAATCATAAACTCTTGCGAAGTTTATACCTTATTTGATACCGGTTCTACCCATTCTTTTATTTCTCCTACTTGCGCTCAATGTTTAAAGTTAACTTCAGAGAAATTAGACTTTGATTTATCTGTTGAAACTTCGTTGGGAATTACATCCACTATTTACTAGTCTTGTTTGATTCAAATCGGCAACTGCACGTTACCTGTCGATCTTATATCTTTGAAAATACTTGCATTTGATGTGATTTTAGGAATTAATTTGTTAACTACTCATCAAGCTAAAATTAATTATTTTCGTAAGGTTGTTAGCTTTCATATTCCTAACGAACCTATTATGCGAATTCAAGTAACCAAATCACTAAAGTCAATCACTGTCATATCAAGCCATAAAGCTATTCATTTATTGAAAAATGAATGTCGAGCTTTCTTAGCCCATGTCACAGATTTAAACAAAAATACGTTAGATTTGAATGATATTTCTATTGTTAATAAATTTCCTGACGTATTCCCTGAAGAACTTCCTGGCCTACCCCCAGAGTGTGAAATCGAATTTTGTATCGACCTTGAACCCGGTACAAAACTTATTTCCAAAGGCCCATATCGAATGGCTCCTACTAAACTTCAGGAGTTAAAAATCCAACTGCAGGAATTATTAGACATCAGTTTCATTCGTCCTAGTACGTCTCCTTGGGGTGCTCCTGTTCTATTAGTGAAGAAGAAATATGGAAGTATGCGACTTTGTATTGACTATCGGGAGTTGAATCATGTCACCATCAAAAATAGGTGCCCGTTGCCTCACATTGATGACTTGTTTGACCAGTTGCAAGGTGCCAAATTCTTTTTAAAGATTGATCTTTGTTCTGGATATCATTAGTTAAAGATTAAAACTGATGACATTCCAAAGACTGCTTTCAGAACTCGGTACGGGCATTATGAATTCCTAGTCATGTCTTTTGGACTGACTAATGCTCCTGCTGCCTTCATGGACATGATGAACCGAGTATTCAAGGAATATTTGGATCATTTTTTGGTTGTCTTTATTGATGACATCCTCATATACTCGAAAAGCCGTCAAGATCATGAGCAACACTTGAGGCTGATACTCAAAAAGCTTCGAGAAAATAAGTTATATGCCAAGTTGAAGAAATGTGAGTTCTGGCTTGAGGAATTAACATTCTTTGGGCACATGATATCAAATCACAGAATATCTGTTAACCTAACAAAGATTGAAGCATTACAAAGTTGGGAACAACCTAAGTCAGTGACCGAAGTACGTAACTTCTGGGCTTAGCTGGTTATTATCGGAGATTCGTGGAAGGGTTTTCTTGAATCGCTACTCCATTAACTCAGCTGACTCGGAAAGATACAAAATTCAGTTGGAGCGAGGATTGTGGGAAGAGTTTTCAAGAACTTAAGAGGAGACTCATTTCAGCACCTGTTCTGACAATACCATATGGTTCGAAGGGATTTGTCATCTACAGCGATGCTTCAGGTAGAGGGTTAAGATGTGTTCTCATGCAACATAGGAAAGTCATAGCCTATGCCTCATGACAACTCAAAGAATATGAGAGGAATTATCCTACTCATGATCTAGAGTTGGCAGCAGTCGTTTTCGCACTAAAGATCTGAAGACATTACCTGTATGGGGAGAAAGTGGAGATCTATACGGATCTTAAAAGCCTCAAATATTTCTTCACCCTTGAGCTGTTGAAAGATTATGATCATACCATTCGATACCATCCTAGAAAAGCGAACGTAGTAGCTAACGTGTTGAGTAGAAGATTATATACGGGTACAAGTGCGATATTGTCAACGCAAAGACCCATTTTGTATGACTTACAAAGGATGGAGATAGAGTTAAAGAGTCTAGGGACCCACGTGATGATGTCAAATATACGAGTAGAACCGACTTTAATCGATAAAGTTAAAGCTTCTCAAGATACGGACCTGGAGCTAATGCATATGAATAAGAAAGTACAAGAAGGTGCTATTCTGGAAGCAAGAATCGATGAAGAAGGAATACTTCGAGTTAACTCTAGACTTTGTATTCCTAATGACTCTAATTTGAAGTATAAAATCATGATGGAGGCGCACAACACACCGTTTGCAATCCATCAACAAAATGTATCATGATCTTCGATATACATTTTGGTAGAACAATATGAAAAGAGAGATCGCAGAGTTTGTCTCAAGGTGTCTAACTTGTCAACGAGTCAAGACAGAGCATCAAGTGCCAAAAGGTCTATTGTAACCACTTGAAATTCCAGAATGGAAGTGAGAGCACATTCCCATGGATTTCGTTACTGGTCTTCCCAAGGTTTCTCAATGCATAGATGCAATTTGGGTCATTGTTGATAGATTAACCAAGTCTGCTCATTTCTTGCCTATACGAGAAACTTATTCACTTAAACGTCTTGCTCGTACATACATAAATGAGATTGTAAGACTATATGTTATGTCAGTATCCATAGTTTTTGATCGAGACCCAAGATTTACTTCACGATTTTGGTTTAGTTTGTAAAAAGCTATGGGCACAGATTTACGATTTAGTTTGACATATCATCCTCAAACGGACGGGCAGTCAGAGAGGACTATTCAAACTCTTGAAGATCTATTAAGACTCTATGTCCTTGACTTCAAAGGAAGTTGGGACAAGTTCTTGCCATTGGTGGAATTCTCCTACAACAACAGTTATAAAGTAAGTATCAACATTTTTCCATTCGAGGTGTTGTATGGACGCAAGTGTCATTCTCCAGTATGATGAGATGAGGTGGGTGAAACAATGCTTTTGGGACCGAAATTGGTACGCATGACAACGAAAAAAATTTAAATGATCCGATAACGTATAAAAACCTCACAATATCGACACAAGAGTTATGCTGATCTTCATCGAAGAGACGTGGAATTCAATGTTGGAGAGCATGTGTTGTTACGTGTTGCTCCATGGAAAGGAGTTACAAGATTTGGAAAGAGAGAAAATCTTAATCCTCGATTCATTGGCCCATTTGAAATCCTTGACCGAGTAGGAACTGTGGCCTACAGACTCGCTTTACCGCCAAGTATGTCTCGTGTTCATAACGTTTTTCACATATAAATGTTAAGTAAATATGTGGAAGACCCGAACCATATTATTGAGTTAGAACCAGACGATATAGCGGAAGATTTAATGTATGAAGAGGTACCTATTAAAATCTTGGATAAGAAAGAACATGTTCTACGCTCCAAGGTTATACCTCAAGTCAAAGTTTTATGGAGAAACCACGATATTGAGGAAATAACCTGGGAGTTAGAATCTGAAATGAAATTAAGGTATCCTCACCTCCTCGACATACCAGATACGTACCCTAATTTCGAGGATGAAATTTCATAAGAAGGGAGGTTGTAAGATCCCAACTTTTATGAATAAAGAATAAATTTCTCTAAATATCATTTTGAATATTATGGCGTGGATTTGATATAATGATATAGTTGTGGGTAATATTTACAAAATTTGCAAAGTAATCAAGTTGTTATAAAATATTCGATTGGTCGGGGAATATTCGTTTCAACAGGGAATATTTGTACGACGACACAATCATTGGTGGACCCCAAAATGGAATTATTATCGGAGTTAGAAAATGACAGAAATGACTTTTTATAAAAATAATGGCGAAAGTTTTACCGTTAACTGCTGAAATACTAGGTGATAAAAGTATAATAATACGCGTGGTTACATAGTAGCACACGGTATTTGATGCTTACGTGAGAAGCCACTCAGTTTTGTTCAATTATTGCCACAGTAATTGCTGCATAGTATCTCATGTTATTCATTCAATTATTGACACAATATTTTATATTATTAAATCAATAATTGAGATGACAAGTTATTCATATTATTATTTGTATTATTGATAATGTCTAGAAAGTTCTATTGAGGAAAGGGGTTTGGTCACCTAATTGCTCGCTAATAGGGAGAAATCCTTATCGGAAAGCCCCCTCTTTCCTGGGAATGATCTGGTTGTTAGTATTGTAAGTTATATTATTGATGAATAAGTGTTGTTAAAAATATTGAGGGAATTTCTTATGAAGTATTTGTTGTAAATGTTGCTTATTATTTGGACCACCATTTACCCATTTTTCAAAACTTTTGATAGAAGTTATCTTAGTTTTATTTTATATATATATATATATATATATATGTTGTCAAGGAGGAAGAAAGGGGGGAGTGATTGCATGGAGTGGAGGGAGTATTATTACATATATATATATTATAATAAGTTTTGTTTTTATATGAAAAATAGAATATATTATATTTTATTATGCATAGTATTTGCATAGTAAATCATGTGATTTTTAGCTGGCTAATTCGCGTTCGTGAGAAAAAAATACTGTTCACCCGTGATTTTATTCAAATAGTATCCTTTCCATTCTCCTATAAATATGATGCTTAGTTTAGAATTAAAAATCATACCAGAATCAGAGAATTCTTCTTCTATAATATTGATCGTATTTCTTTCGAGTTTTAGGAAGCTTTGAGTCTAGAAAACAGTACAAAATTTCTTCAAAAATATTCCCGCCCTACCAGTCAGAAGTACTCTATTTTTAAGGTAAGAGATATTATTTTTGTTCAATATTCGTAAGAAATAATATTTTCTTCCATACTTTGTAGTATGTAAGTAATATTATTTCATTTCAGATTCCGAATTCTACACTCATTTTGTTAAAGTATGGCTTCTATACTCCTTGAAATTAGTAGAATATCCTTAAAATTTGCGCTTCATCTAGTATCTTTTCATGAAAATATTATTATGAGCATTCTTGATAATTTTTAATCTTTACATGCCGGGGTACTATTCATGGGGTACTATTCACGGGATACTATTCACCCGGGGTACTATTCATGACAAAAATTGATTTCTTTTTGGTCCAAATCATTTTTGATACAATATTATTCTTGAATTTTACTCCACAAAGCAGTATCATATTGATAATTTGGATATTATTGAATTTTGGATAAATTAAATTATAAAATTTATCCTTACTTTCATTTAATTGAATTCTTATATCATTGTTATCATCCTCATGCTTATATTGTGATAAAAGTCATCTTTGGCCTATAGTGCATAGATGGACTATTGGTCGGTATGATTATGACTATGGATTATTCGGTATAATCATGAACTGTAATGTTACAAATTATGTGGTAAAAGTTCTCATTGGCCCATAGTGCATTGATGGACTGTTGTTGACATGATCATGACCATTGGTGATAACATGAATATCCTTGGCTCATAGTGCATGGATAATTCATGGATGTGATACTAATGAATATCCTTGGCCCGTAGTGCATGGATAATTCAGTGATGTGGATTATTTATTAAGATGAGTCTCAGCGATAAAATTTATGATAAACTTTTTAAACCATAGAAGATAGTAGATATCATGCTCTACTTGACTCTTCTAATGGATTGCTTGTTCCGCTGCAGTTAAACTTGATGTTTATTATATTTTATCAGTATAACACTGTTAAAGGCTAACGATAATTTATTCTGCATTATCTTAGTCATAATATTTCTTACTAGGCTAGTTGAGCTCACCCTTTTGCTTTCATTGTTCTCTTCAGGAAATGAGAACATAGCCGGGACTAGTCGGGGAACGGGGTGATGGTCCGAGATGGTGGCTATAGTAGTCCTCACTATTCTATGAAATAGTGTGGTAATAAATGTAATGAGGACTCCATTTGAGTTTGGATATTGTGTAGAAGACAATATTCGTGTTAAAACTCTCAGCTACGTTTTGTCGTACTGTATAAATTAAGTTTGTATTTGAGTTCTGTACCATGTATTTGGCGACTCAGAATGGGTGATGTATACCTATTTTGAGGGTGTCACACCATAAATATTTATCAGTCATAAAGATCGAAAAATTCTTGATGAGTAGGTTTCTAACCTACGAATTGATCTCAATTAGCTTGATAAATTGTGATTTTTTGGGTATATTCATGTTACATATAATAGGTCTTGTTTCATCTTGCAGGAGAATGGCTTAGAGAGGTTAAAGAATAGAATTTGGAGAAAAATAATGAGTTTACAGACTTTTTTGTCTATCTTGTGTGAGGGCGCCACTATTGACCTAAACGACAGCGTGCACTGTTGGTGAGGATCTCGATTTGCTTACTTTAGCGGTATGGTAGCGGATCTAAAGACCTTGATGCTAATTTGGTTTCCTTATGCACATAAGTTGACTTAATTAAAGATTTGTAATTCTCTTATGTAATAGGGTTTGGCTAGGAGTATAAAAGGTGTGTTCTTTCTTAGTTTTAGGGATTCTTTTGACTAACAATTATTGAGAGCCACCTTGTGGAGACTTGGAAATTTCACTAGAGAACAATGAAGGCAGAGATTGAAGCTTGGAGTTTGGAGATTCCTTGACAGAGTTTTTCTTCTTCTCTTAAATTAATTATTTGTACTTATGATGCTATTTAATTTTTATCTTCTTGTTTCTATTATGATGATGAATTAATTTCCTTATTAGGGGTACAATGGAAACTTTTGCAATTCAATAATTTAATTATCATTATTTTCACTTGTTGATCCTATTGAGTTGATTATTATATTTTGTGCTTAATCTATTAATTATTTAGCTAGCAATTAATTTGATATCTTTGATGGAATTGAAAGAGGAAATTTTAGATTAGATCTTAATATAATAACGCATGAATTTGTTGATTCTTCCTAAAGATAACATAATAGTGTATGAGACGAAAGTACTTGTATGCCATGTATAATTGTGTTAGGAGTTTGCGCTTAACTAATCTGTTTGAAGTGTCTTGCACGAAAGTTGCAAAATAACTGACATAGGTTTTTTTTTATTAATCATTGAAAGATGCTAGTAAATTGATAAGCAATCCTAGTTAGCAACTCATTGGATTAATTAAGTGGGAATAAGATAAAAAGATTATTGTAAAGCAACTAAGGAAATTGTATTCCTATGTTTTAATCATCTGGTAATCAATATTTGTCAGTCTAATTAGTTTTTAATTATATTATTTTAATCAACTTTTACAAAACAATTGGAGTGACTGTTTAAGTGAATTTGAATTGATAAAAACTTGTTAATTAGATTAATTGTTAGTAACTGTTCTCTATGGGTCCGACAACCTTTCTTATCACTTTATTACTTGATTGATGGTAGTGTGCACTTGCGTATTTGTCATTATATAAATCCAGGACAACAAGTTTTTAGGCGCCATTAATAGGAAACGGTTCTAATAATTATTTTGGTAATATTTTTATTAGTTTAATTTATTAAAACAGAATTTTCTTATTTTATTTTTGTTTGCTTTTACAGGCTCCCGATTGTTCAAGTCTGTTCAAGCAGTGATCCGGGAATTGTGTGTGCACGAGGGTAAGTTCACTGGTTTATGCAATCACGTTCCAAGGGTCTAGAGTTAGTTCCGTACGACAGTGAGATTGAACAAACTTTTCAGAGGAAACTAAACTTTAATCAAGCTACCACGGACAATCAGATTGGTATGGAAGAAGAAGAACACAAACCGCTGTGAGAATATGGCATGCCGAAAGTTACAGATATCCAGTCGAGCATAGCACGACCTACTATTATAGACAGTAGTTTCAAAATCAAATGAGGCACAATACATATGATCCAGAACTTGTTCCAATTTAGCGGAGCACCAACTGATGACCTTAACGATCACATTATCAGCTTCTTGGAGATTTACGATACATTCAAATTTAATGGAGTGTCGGAAGATGCAGTAAGACTAAGACTGTTCCCGTTCACCTTGAAAGATAAGGCTAAGAATTGGCTACATTCATTTCCACCAGGGTCAATAAAAACCTGGAATGACTTGACGCAAAAGTTTCTCGCTAAGTTTTTTCCCGCCCCAGCAAAAATGGCAAGAATGCGAGACAAAATCTTATCATTTAGGCAATTTGATTCTGAATCTTTATATGAGGCTTGAGAGAGATACAAGGATCTGCTGCGAAAATGTCCACATCATGATCTACTATTGTGGTTGCAAGTGCAAACCTTTTACAATAGTCTTAATAGTCAAATAAGGACAAGTATCGATGCCGTCGCATGTGGAGCTTTGAATGCAGAAATTTGTGAAGAAGGTTATCAGTTATTGGAAAACATGGCAGCCAATAACTATCAGTGGCCTACCAACAGATTAACTCAACCAAAACTGGTAGGAGTATATGAATTGGATGCCGTAACAGCTTTATCCGCTCAGGTAACAACATAAATTTCAGTGTTAACGAATAAAATTGATGCACTGGGGGTGCAGAACGGTTCGAAAATAGAACTAGTATGCGAATTATGTGCAGGGGCTCATCCACCGGAGCTATGTGCCATTAATATAGAATCAGTACATTTTATTGGAAATTTAAGCAGGCAAACATATGGGGTGACTCAAATAGTTACAATCCGAGGTGGAGAAATCATCAAAATTTTTCTTGGAGCAATAATCAAACTCAGCACCAAGCTCAACCACAAGTTCCACGACAACCAGCACCACCAGGATTTCAATAAAAGTAACAACAGCAACTTCCACTGCAAGAAAAGTGACCAGAACTTGAGGAATTATTGGTAAAGTACATCAAGGATAACGAGGCATGGAATAGCACACATTATGTGACTTTACGGAATATAGAGAACCAGATCGGGCAATTAGCTATAGCTATGAACACTCGGCCTCAAGGATCATTGCCACGCAACACTGAAGCAAACCCGAGAGATGTAAAAGAACACTATAAGGCAATTACTTTGAGAAGTGGGAAAGATCTAGAGGATTCAGCTAAACACAGTGCAACTAAGCAATGACTTAATGATGAAATCATCAGTGAACAGTTAGTACAAGAGACAGAGGCTTCAGATAAAGCAGCCAAGGAGAATTTTTAAAACATCAATAACATCACTCTTCACATAACAACATTTCTTATAACACTTCTAGGATTTAACTCATCCTACATACATATGTGAAAAGAATCACATTTTTGATATATATATATATATAAAACACAATATATAGAACACACCAAGTTCTCAACAGTTATCAAAATAGCAAGCTAAGTGGCTCCCCACCTAAAACTAATGAATTATTTATCTTCTCCTCCAAATTATCTTAACAGTGAGTTAGATTAGTTATTAGCTCATCTTAAACCTTAGCCCATACAAATGCATTGTTTAACTCAGTTACGACAAGATAAAGATTAAAAAGCACGATTGTACAGACACCTTAAACTCAATTAACATATTAACATCTTTTATAGCTAAAATAATTAGCATAGACTCATTCTTAACACCGTTCATGAATTAAAAAAATTCTTTCAACTTGAACAATTCAATCACAAAATAGTTCATCTTAATAGCACATAAGTGCAGAAAATTGGCACCTTAGGGGTGTTCAACCGATTTTTACCGGATCGAACGGAACCGAAACCGCCGAAATCTTGATACCGATACTGCAGTCTTTGGTTGGACCAGATATCTTAGAAACCGGCGATCTTGGTTCAAGATCTGGGTTTTATCGAAAATTAATATAATTATTATTTTTATTATTATTTTATTATTTTTATTATTATTATTTTTATTATTATTTTTATTATTATAATCATTATTTTATTATTATTATTATAATAATAATTTTATTATTATTATTAATAAATTATTAATAATAATAAAAAATTAGAAAACCGGTATATACCAGTCCGGTTCGGTTTTTACCGAACCATAAAAATATCGAACAGAAATCGGTACTGAAAAATCGGTATATACTGAACCGGACCGGTTCTTTTGTACCGAACCAGATTGGTTCTTTTTTTATACTGAACCGACCGGTTCGATCCGGTTTGAAAAACCGAAAAACTGAAAAAATCGATCGAAATGAACAACCCTACATGACCTTATTCATAATCAACATTTTGTACAAATATAACACATTTACACATAAATAGAAAACTTTATCAATTAAAACTCGAGTAAGTTAAAGAAACTAGAATTCATTTCATCAATATGAATGAAGTTAGGAAACTTGCATTAAACATTACTTACTGTGACATCCCCAAATTCGGGTACTCCGATTTCCACAGATCTGGTGTTCACTATCCATTAAAATCATATCTATTTACCCAAAATAAAGGATAAAAAATTTACATAAATAATAATCCCATCAAAGGATTTACATCGTCAAAAAACCCCCTAGGTTTTCTAACCTTAACCGTTACATCATCAACGAAATAATAAAATAAAAACATAATTAAGTCTATTACACAAGCTTGATAAATAAACAGTAGACTAAACATCCTCTATTCAAGCATCTCGCATTTGCCTTTGCTTGTAGAAGGCTCTTTAGACTCCTTGACCTCATCTGTATTGTTTTGTGGAAGAGTGAGTAAATAATTGCCCCCAAGAAGAACATTTGCCAATAAAAGTCTACGAATGACAATTGACTAAGCTTTAGTTGGTAATATATTCTTACCGGAAATAATAAGCTTTACTTCAAGAGCTATGAGTTCAAAGGGATAATGAACTTTTAAATTAAACAACAGATATCAATATCAAAGAAAATACACTGAGGGTCACAAGACCATGAACTATGTTCTAGGTTGTCAAGTATTTAAAATTTAACCTTTAACGGTCTAAGAGACCATTATCATCATCTATGTCCTAGGTTAACAAGCGTTTATACTGTAACCTTTAACAGTCTAAACGACTATATGGACCAACATTTCATACTCCAGGTGATCAGCCCTTTGTACTATGTATTGCGCAAATATTTTAACGCTATTGCGTAGCTTTAAAATAATCCCCTGATATAGGGTTGTTCATCTCAGCTTAGATCATTAGGTTTCATACCAAAGGAAGTTTGGTTTGGAATTAACTTCAAAGGAATTCTAGATCTTTAGAATGCTCATCAACTAAGTACTGGTTGAATCAAAAAGGGATCAATAACTACTCAAGATTTTGATTACAATATCATCATGAACAAAGTATAACCATGAACCAATAAGAGATAAAGTCTCAGTGAGTTATAAATGAAGAAGTGTTAATCATCGAGCACATACTTTCTAAACTATAAAGGTACATAAGCAAACCAAAGAAAGTTTGGCTTGGATTTACTTTAAGGGTAATTTAGTTTATAGAGCATTCATCAACTAAGGATTAGTTGAACCAATAGAAGGATCGCTAGTCAACTAAGAGTTCGGTACAACAATGTAAGATTGTACAATGACATTGGTTATCAAAGATAAAACAATAATTATTCGCAGCTGAACAAACACTTTGCAACAAGATAATGCTTACAATAAAATTACAGACTTTAAATGACCAAAGCAATCTGGCTTAGAATGAGTAAGCAAAGATTAATTAACTTATTCAACAATAAATTAAGGTCAAAGAACTTGCATAACAATAACAACTTAGGAATAGAAACTTGCATAAAGAAGGATTATATGACGCCCCCAAAATAGGTATACATCACCCATTTTGAGTCGCCAAATACATGGTACATAAATAACTACAATTTCATTAATACAATTATCGTGCAAAATACGACAACACATAAACTATGAGTTTAAATACAAATATTGTCTTCTAGACAATATCCACACTCTAATAAGTCCTCATTATAATTATTGATACACTATTTTACAAAATAGTGGGGACTACTAAAATAACTATCTTGAATCATCATTCCATACCCCGGCTAGTTCCTGCTAAATTCTCACCTCCTAAGAAGAAAAATGGAACAAAAAGGAAAATGGTGAGCTCAACTAGCCCAGTAAAGAATATTATGACTAAGATAATGTACAAAAAATTATCCTTAGTCCTCAACAGGGAAAAATCTGATAGAATATAATAGACAACAAGTTTTTGATTAACAACTGCAGCGGAAAAAACAATTCATTAGAAGAGTTAAGTAGAGAATGAAATCTACTATCATCTATGAATTTTAAAGTCAATCATCAATATTTTATCCCTGTAACATCAATCAATATACATCTTGAATCAAATATTTATCTTTTCACTACGGGCCAAAGATATTCATTCGTATCACCAGTTGGTCATGTTCATCTTAACACCTGTTCATCTTTGCACTACGGGCCAAAGATATTCATCAGGTAATCATTCATCTTTGCACTACATGCCAAAGATATTCAGTTATATCATCATTTAGGACTGAGGATGATGAAAAATATTTTTAAGAAATGAATTCAGTGAGACAAAAGAACAAAGATTAGGGATTCATACTTTAGATAATCCAAGTTCCAAAACACTCCATAATAAACCATAGTAGAGTAAATTCAAGAATGAAGATCAAAACATGGATACAATCAAAGATAGTAACCATAATAGACATCTTGGACAAAGAAGAGAAACTTTCATTTTTTGGTGAATAGTGTCGTATACGTGAATAGTAACCCCGACACAAAAGGGTAGAAATTCCACAATAAAATTCATACAAATATTTCAGCATAATGACATTGAAAGAAATAATATCATTTACGAAGAAAATAACATCCCTTACCTCAAAAGAACGATGCTTTCATTTGGAATATTGGATATAAATTTGTAGAAAACTTGCACTGAATAGAAATTCTCAAAGTATCTAAATACTCACAAAATAAACCGATAATATAGAGAGAAAACTTATGATTACAATGTGATTTTTTTTAATTCTAACTAAACACCCTATTTATAGAAAATGTTAGAACGCCAAAGGAGACTAAATTAATAAAATATTATTATTTTAAACAAAATTTCCTACATGCCACTTTTGATCAAATGTCAACACACCACAGTGGGGCCCACCAAAATAAGCCAATTCCACACCAACCAAAAGTGAGCCCCACCATGTTTTTTAATAAAAATATTTATTTCTTAAACTTCAATAATTCATAATAAATAGCCCTTTTATCAGAAAAATTCAAATCACATGTTTATTCCATAGGAAATTTAATTCTCTACAACTTTGTAGAAGGAAGTTTTTCTAAATTCCAAACAGAAAATGTCCGAAATCCATATACGGATGATTTTTAATACATTCATTCTGACAAATTACTGGTAAAATACATCAACATTAATTCCTTCATTTATATCCACACAAAATAAATATTTCCCTATCTATCATTTATATCCACATAAAATAAATATTTCCTTATCATATAAATCAATAATTAATTATTCACAAATAATATTACAAAATCTCAATTATGACAACTAGGTCGTTCATAGAAAATAGGGGACTTTCCGATAAGGATTTCTCCTTACTGGCGCGTAATTAGATGACCAAACCCCTTTCCTTAGATATTTCCAATAATGCTATCTAATAATATTATTTAAATAATATGAATTATTGATCTGATAATGGAAATACTGTGCAGTGACAATTATTGAAACAACAATAATATAAAATATCAACGCAATAATTATTGAATAGTAAATACTGTAACAATTATTGAGTAGTGCCTTCTTACATAAAAATCAATAATCCAATAATATTGTGCAACATCTGGTGTCTACTATGCAACCAATGCCAGATTCATCAACTACTTTAACCAAGGGTATTCCAATAGTGTTAACGGTAACAATTACACCGTTATTTATAAAACTCAAAATTGTCATTTTCTTCATCCGATTGTTTTCCATTATGGGGCCCACAAATGGCTGCGCCGTCATATGAATATTCCCTGACAACAAGAATATTTCACGACCAAACGAATATTCCCCGACAACAATGAATATGTTATAACCACTTGCTTATTTTGCAAAATTTGCACATTTCACCTATAACCAAAGCATTATATCAAATTAACTCCTTATTATTTCAAGATAATGAATAGAGGAAATTCAATTTTATTTATAAAAAGTTGGGGTCTTACAACCTCCCTTCCTTATGAAATTTCTTCCTTGAAATTAACGTACGTACTTGGTGTTTCGAAAAGGTGAGGGTAACTCGCTTTCATTTCTGATTCTAACTCCCAGGTCATTTCCTCAATAGCATGGTTCCTCCACAAAACCTTGACTTGTGGTATAACCTTTGTTTGTAGGACATGCTATTTCTTATCCAAGATCTTAACAGGTACCTCCTCGTATGTTAAATCTTCGGCTATCTCGTCTGGTTCTAACGTAATAATGTGGTTTGGGTCTTTCACATATTTATGAAGCATAGATATGTGAAAAACATTATGAACACGAGACATGCTTAGAGGTAATACGAGCCTATAGGCCACATTTCCTATTCGGTTAAGAATCTCAAATGGACCAACAAATCATGGATTGAGCTTTTCTCTCTTCCCAAATCTTGTAACTCCCTTCCATGGAGCAATACGTAATAGTACATGATCTCCAATATTAAATTCCACGTCCTTTCGATGAAGATCCGCATAACTCTTTTGTCAATCCTGTTCCGTTTGTATAGGTTGTCGAATCGTTTGGATCTTTTCTGTAGTCATGTGTACCAATTCTGGTTCCAACAACATTGCTTCACCTACCTCGTCCCAGCATACTAGAGAACGATACTTTATTCCATACAACGCCTCGAATGGAGCCATGCCTATACTTGCTTGATAACTGTTGTTGTAGGAGAATTCCACCAATGACAAGTACTTATCGTAACTTCCTTTGAAATCTAGGACACAGAGTCTTACAAGATCTTCAAGGGTTTGAATAGTCCTTTCCGATTGCCCGTCCGTTTGAGGATGGTATGCCGAATTGAATCGTAAATCCGTGACCATATCTTTTTGCATGCTAACCCAAAATCGTGAAGTGAATCTTGGGTCACGATCCGAAACTATGGATACTGGCATGCCATGCAATCTCACAATCTCATTTACGTACATATGAGCAAGACATTCAAGGGAATAAGTCTTATGTATAGGCAAGAAATGAGCAGACTTGGTTAATATATCAATAATAACCCAAATCGCATCTATGCCTTGAGAAACTTTGGGAAGACCTGTAACGAAATCAATGTTAATGTGTTCCCACTTCCATTTTGGAATCTCAAGTGGTTTTCAATGGACCCTTTGGCACTTGATGCTCCGCCTTTACACGTTGACAAGTTAAACACCTCGAGATAAACTCCGTGATCTCTATCTTCATATTGCTCCACCAAAATGTATGTCGAAGATCATGATACATTTTGGTACTCCCAGAATGGATTGCAAACGGTGTGTTGTGTGCCTCCATCATGATTCAATGCTTCAAGTTAGAATCATTAGGAATGCTTCGATTCTTGCTTCTGGAATAACACCTTCTTGTACTTTCTTCTTCATACGCATCAGCTCTGGGTCTGTGGCTTGAGCAGCTTTAACTTTATCGATTAAAGTCGGTTCTACTCGTATGTTTGATATCATCCTTTAAATCTATCTCCATCCTTTATAAGTCATACAAAATGGGTCTTTGTGTTAACAACATCACACTCGTGCCGCAGACACGATCTTCCGAGTCAATCGTCACCTCTGACATTTTTGCTTTTTCAGGATGATATTGAATGTTATGGTCGTAATATTTTAACAGCTCGAGCCAACGTCATTGCCACATGTTGAGTTCCTTTTGGGTGAAGAAATATTTGAGGTTTTTATGATCCGTATAAATCTCCACTTTCTCCCCATACAGGTAGTGTTTCCAGATTTTCAACACAAAAACGACTGCTGCCAACTCCAGATCATGAGTAGGATAATTTCTCATATATTCTTCGAGTTGTCACGAGGCATATGCTATGACTTTCCCATGTTGAATGAGAACACATCCTAACCCTTTTCTTGAAGCATCGCTGTAGATAACAAATCCATTCGAACCAGATGCTATTGTTAGAACAGGTGCTGAAATGAGTCTCCTCTTAAGCTCTTGGAAACTCTTCTCGCTTTCCTCGCTCTATACAAATTTTGTATCTTTCTGAGTTAGCTGAGTTAATGGAGTAGCGATTCGAGAAAATCCTTCCATGAATCTCCGATAATAACCAGCTAAGCCCTTAAAGCTACGTACTTCGGTTATCGACTTCGGTTGCTCCTGTTAATGTTTATGCCCTAGAGGCCAATTATTTGATATAATTGCTTAACATTTTGATATTATATTTGATTGAATAAATAAATGATTTGATTATGGTTTTATTTACTGCATAATATAATTGTTAACACAATAAAATTCCTTAGAATAGTGATACAAATTATATAGTTTCAAGTATATGACTTGAACATGAGATTATATAATTACAATTAGTATCATTGTTCTTAAATGTCCCTAGTCGAGTATCATTGTTGATGGGACAACATTGATGCATTGAGACTAGTATGTGGATTAACTGATGACCAAATCTAATTGGTCATAAATATATGAGATATTAAGTCAATGCATAGGTACATGTTAGAGAGCGATGTACTGGATAGACCCACCATAAGAATTCTATGTGGAGCATTATGCGAAGTGTCATTAGAAATTCTCATAGTGACAATGATGTAATGGTCCTCCGACCTGAAATCACTATATTACTACACGAGAATTTATGTACTTTGATATCATCAAATGTCACCTTTAATAGGGTGGACTATAAAGATGATTATTGGGTACATCATGAATCGTGTGAGGAATATGAGTGATCTAGATAGAATTTAACCCTCCTATATATTAGGGATGATATCCATAGACCTCTTGATTGAGTAGGACTATGAAATGCATAGCCATGCTCAAATAGTGATTTGTTTCATATAGTCTACTCATTGATCAAGAAAACTCAGATTAAATTATGAAGAGTATGAAACATTCCATGAATTGAGTTTAATCTAGGATATTAAGGTTAAAAGGATTAAATTACATTGAAACATTGGTCACGAAAAGGTTGCATCGAATCATCAATCTTATTATTACTTGGGTAGCAGTGATGCATTACTAGATGCCGCTCACTGTTTATAATTTTATAATATGATTTTAAAATTATTGCTAACGTAATAATAACCTATAGGGTCACACACATATAACGTTATTAAAAGGGAATTAATTTAAATTGTAAGGATTTAAATATATCAATATGATTGATAGTATTTAAATCACGAATTTAAATTAAAAGGATGATTTGTATATATATATATATATATATATATATATATTAAGTAAGACTTAATTAAGATATAATATATATATACAAATTTGAATTTTATTTTAATTAGATTAGGGTTTTGATTAATTCCGATTTATTGCTATATATATATATATATGATATATTGGCGTTTAGGGAAGTTAATCATAACCAAAACCCTAGCCGCTCTTAGAGAGAGACTAGAGAAAATTTTTGAAAATCCTAATCCTTGGTGGCTAGTACCACAATTCTCTTCACTGCAGATCATGCGACGATTCGCGGGGCATTCGTGTGGTTACCGTAGAGGCGCGGTTCTGATTGGATTGCGTAAAGGATTCGAAGCTGTTTCAAAAAATCATTCATAATCGGTATAATATCTAAACTACTTAATTAATTCATTTCGCATGGATCCTGTTTAGGGTTTCGAATTTGTTTTAAATTGTTCTATTTTCGCTGTGCATTTCTGTGTCGAAACCCTTCAGCTCCTAACTTTGTATCAATCTTCGCCGGGTTAATAGATACTCCATGTTTTGACACCACGTGCGCAAGGAATGCTACTTCCTTAAGCCAGAACTCGCATTTCTTCAGCTTGGCATATAGCTTGTTGTCACGAAGCCTTTGAAGTACCAGCTGCAAATGGTGCTCATGATCTTCACGGCTTTTGGAATAGATGAGGATGTCATCAATAAAGACAACAACGAACTGATCCAAATATTCCTTGAACACACGGTTCATCATATCCATGAAAGAAGCAGGAGAATTAGTCAATCCAAAAGACATGACTAAGAATTCATAATGCCCGTACCCAGTTCTAAAGGCAGTCTTTGAAATATCCTCAGTTTTAATCTTCAGCTGATGATATCAAGAACGAAGACCGATCTTTGAAAAGAATTGTGCTCCTTGCAACTGGTTGAACAGGTCATCAATGCGAGGTAGCGGATACCTATTCTTGATGGTGACATGGTTCAATTCTCGGTAGTCAATACAAAGTCGCATACTCCCGTCTTTCTTCTTTATGAATAAAATAGGAGCACCCCAAGGAGATGTACTAGGACGAATGAAATCGATGTCTAGCAACTCCTATAGTTGGACCTTTAACTCTCGAAGTTCAATAGGAGTCATTAAATATGGGGTTTTAGAAATGGGCTTTGTACCCGGTTCAAGGTCAATAAAGAATTCAACTTCACGTTCTGGGGGTAGACTAGGAAGTTCTTCAGGAAATACATCAGGAAATTCATTAACAATAGAAATATTATTCAAATCTGACGTGTTTTTGTTCAAATCCATAACATGGGCTAAGAAAGCTTGACATCTATTTTTTAATAAATGAATGGCTGCATGGCTTGATATGACAGTGATTGGCTTTAGTGGTTTAGTTGCTTAAATTCGTATAACAGGTTGGTTAGGAATATGAAAACTAAAAACCTTACGAAAAATAATCAATTTTAGCATAATGAGTGGTTAACCAATCAATCCCTAAAATTACATCAAATGCAAGTATCTTTAAAGAGATAAGATCAACAGGTAATGTGATGGTGCCAACTTGGATCAAGCAAGATTTATAAATAGTGGATGTAATGAAAGTTTCTCCTAACGGAGTTTCCACAGATAAGTCAAAGTCTAATTTCTCCGGAGTCAAGTTTAAACATTGAGCACAAGCAGGAGAGATAAAAGAATGGGTAGAACTGGTATCACCTCGTTTGGGTTTCTCGCATTTTGGCCAGTCACGAGAAACAATCTCCCCTGAACCACTGACTTTGTTTTGTCCGTAGTCGCCTTTGGTGCCACCGTCCCAGTTGGACTTGACTTTGCTACCAGACAAAATCGGGATATATGACCATCTTTTCCATAACTGAAACACACCTTGGAAGGCTGTGAATAGTTTGGACTTATGTGTCCCTCCTCTCCGCATCTGTAGCATCTAACTGGCGGTCATTTTCCTCCCCTAGAATTTGTTGCTGGTGCTGTTGCTGATGTATTCTCGTCATTATTGAATCTCCACTTTTTGAAATTTTCACTTGACTCACATCTCCTATTATCATAGCCACAATTACCACCAGAGTGGTTATCGCTTTTGTCTGTATTTTTCCTTCTCCGTTGGTTATCATTGCTCCGATGACTGCTGTCACCGGTATGACCCTGATTGTGGTCCCTCGGTTGAACATACTCATTATCTCGCTTTAATAATTGAGCCCTGTTGACAACATCTGAATATAGAGAAAATTTGTGAGAGATAAGGTATTGACTAATTTTGGGTTTTAGACCTCTCAGAAATATCCGCGTCATACGTTCCTCATTCTCTACCAAATGAGTTGCAAACCTGGATAACTCCACGAACTTCGCCTCGTACTGGGACACCGTCATATTATTCTATTCCAGTCTAATAAACTCTACCTCCTTCATATGACGAATACTTTCAGGAAAGTACTTGTCATTGAACAGTTTCTGAAATGTTTCCCAAGACATGTTGAGTGCGACTGACTAGGTACGCTTCACAGATTCCCACCAGTAATCTGCCTCACTACGGAACATAAAGGTGGCAAATGGAACCTTCTGTTCCTCTGTGCATCCCAAGACATCGAATATCTTGGTAATTTTCTTGACCCACTTTTCCGCCTTAATCGGATCCGACTTTTCCCAGAACTCTGGTGGTCCCAACTCTTTAAACTGCTTGGCTATGATAAACCACGTGTTGCTATCATTTTCACCCGTATTTTGTACACGAGTCTCCCTCTTCTGATTTTGCATGAACTACAAAAAGCTTCTAAATATTCCATCATTCATCGTTTGTTCGGTAGTAATCTGATAGAATATAATAGACAACAAGTTTTAGATTAACAACTGCAGCGGAAACAACAATTCATTAGAAGAGTTAAGTAGAGAATGAAATCTACTATAATCTATGAATTTTAAAGTCCATCATCAATATTTTATCCCTGTAACATCAATCAATATACATCTTGAATCAAATATTCATCTTTGCACTACGGGCCAAAGATATTCATTTGTATCACCAGTTGGTCATGTTCATCTCAATACCTGTTCATCTTTGCACTACGGGCCAAAGATATTCATCAGGTAATCATTCATCTTTGCACTACTGGGCCAAAGATATTCGATTATATCATCATTTAGGACTGAGGATGATGAAAAATATTTTTAAGAAACGAATTCAGTGAGACATAAGAACAAAGATTATGGATTCCTACTTTAGATAATCCAAGTTCAAAAACACTCCATAATAAACCATAGTGGAGTAAAATTCAAGAATGAAGATCACAACATGGATACAATCAAAGATAGTAACCATAATAGACATCTTGGACAAAGAAGAGAAAATTTCATTTTTCGGTGAATAGTGACGTATTCGTGAATAGTGCCGTATACGTGAATAGTGCCGTATACGTGAATAGTAACCCCAATACAAAAAGGTAGAATTTCCATAATAAAATTCATACCAATATTTCAGCATAATGATATTGAAAGAAATAATATCATTTATGAAGAAAATAACATCCGTTACCTCAAAAGAACAAGATTACCCATTTGTAATATTGGATATAAAGTCATGTAGGAAACTTGCCTTTGAATAGCAATTCTCAAAGTATCTAAATACTCACAAAATACGCTCGATAATATAGAGAGAGAAAAATTATGATTCTGGTGTGATTTTCAATTCTTACTAAGAACCCTATTTATTGTAAAATGTTAGAACGCCAAAGGAGACTAAATTAATAAAATATTATTATTTTATATAAAATTTTTTGCATGCCACTTTTGATTATATTTCAGCACACCACAGTGGGCCCCACCAAAATCAGCAAATTCCACACCAACCAAAAGTGGGGCCCACCATGTTTTTTAATAAAAACATTTATTTCCAAAACGTCAATAATTCATACTAAATGGCATTTTTATCAGAAAAATTTGAATCTCATGTCTATTCCATAGGAAATTTAATTCTCTACAACTTTGTAGAAAGAAGTTTTTCCAAATTCCAAACAAAAAATGTCCGAAATCCATATACGAATGATTTTTAATACCTTCATTCTGACAAAATACTGATAAAACACATCAGCATTAATTTCTTCATTTATAACCACACAAAATAAATATTTTCCTATCCATCATTTATATCCACATAAAATAAATATTTCCTTATCATATAAATTAATAATTAATTATTCACAAATAATATTATAGAATCACAATTATGACAACCAGGTCGTTCCCAAGAAAGAGGGGGCTTTTCGATAAGGATTTGTCCTTACTGGAGCGCAATTAGATGATCAAACCCCTTTCCTTAGACAGAACTTCCTTAAATATTTCCAATAATGCTATCTAATAATATTATTCAAATAATATAAATTATTGATCTGATAATGGAAATACTGTGCAGTGACAATTATTGAAACAGCAATAATATAAAATATCAACGCAATAATTATTGAATCAATAAAATAAAATATTGAACAATAATTACTGTAATAATTATTGAGTAGTGCATTCTTACGTAAGAATCAATAATCCAACAATCTTACTGCAATATCATCGTAATAGCTATCATGCGAACCACGCCAGATTCAGTACTTTAACCACGTGGTATTCCAACAAAGCAGTTAATAATAATAATTATGTCGTTATTTATAAAAACTCAAACTTTTTATTTTCTTCATCCGATCGTTTTCAGTTATGGGGCCCACAAATGGCTGCACCGTTGTACGAATATTCTCCAACAACAAGAATTTTCCGCGACCAAATGAATATTCCTTGACAACAATGAATATTTTATAACCACTTGCTTATTTTGAAAAATTTGCACATTTCACCCATAACCAAAGAATTATATCAAATTAAATCCTTATTATTTCAAGATAATAAATAGAGGAAATTCAATTTTATTTATAAAAAGTTGGGGTCTTACATATTAGGGTTATAGAACTTGCTCAGTTGAATAATAGATTCAAGACTAGCATAACGTAAAAGTAAGGTTAGGAGACTTGCATAAGTATAACAAAATAATGGTTAAAAGAAAACCTTACTGAATAATTAAGTAGCAAAGGTTAGGGAACTTGCCTCTTGTGTAAGCTATAAAATTTACAATTCACGTTCACCTACATAAACCATCATAACATTAATCAATTACAATACCACTAACATCATTGTTTTCTCTTTTCACTTATCTTTATAGCTCTTAGCTATAAATCTGATTGTATTAGCCACATAACACAAGTCTTAATTCAGCAACACATTATCAACCCTACGGACAACAAGTTTAAGTCCTCACATACAATTTGTTAACTTATAACTTTAAAACCATCACACACTTGTTAACAATCTGTTTTAACATCTCATTATATGGTTAACATTCTATCTTGATTATTAAATAAGATTAAATTAACACTCCTTGAAGTTGTACACTTAAACACTCTTCTCTGCTTCATTTTGCTAAGTAGTGTTGCAACACTACTTTAAGCCTTATTCTCGGCGTTGCAGCGCTGCTGGGCGCGGCAGCGTTCCATTTGTATTTCTACTTCAGCGTGGCAGAGCCCCAACTATGCGTTCTACATGTGCTACAGTGCCGGTACACAGACACAGTTGCTGCACTTTGTGAAGAACACAACCAAAAACCCAAAAACTCCAATTTCTTCAATTTAACAGTAAGATAAACAAACCCATATGATATAAACTTTATAGAACCAAAACTAAACATACCAAGTATGATTCTAATAACTCAAACCACTTAAATTGTCAAATTAAAATTCCTAAATTTCAAGTTTACACCAAAATCTCATATTTTGACATCTTTAGCGTAATCATACACTACGGGCTCATTTCTCAAACAAATCATTTGGTTTAACTTGTATTATTTTCATTTCTTAACATATTAACACAATCTACTATCAATTTATAGATTACTACATGATTCAACCATCAATTTTGGTCTCAAAGTAAACTGTTTTATAAATATTCAACCAAAAACTTCAATCTTCAATTTAGAACATGTTTTTCATGGATTAATTCAACTAAAATCATTTCTAGATGACCATTATCAGATTATAAACATCTAATAACATATATAACAACTCGTCTCAACAAAATAAGTATAGAATCCAACTTTCAATGAAGAACTCAAGAGCGTAGAACTAAAATTAAGAACTTAGAGAATTACCTTTGATTCTTGTTTATGCTCAAATAATTTGCTTAGAATTGCATTGTTAATCTTATTCTTTCACTTGATTTCCAAAATACACAAAGAATCTCCTTCTCTTTCTCTCTCAATTTCTCTATTTTCTCAAAACTCTTAAGCTTAGGGAAGTTAAACACGTAAAATAAAACTGTCAGGACATTACGCACACTTAACCCACTCACCAGATACACACACACACACACACACACACACACACACTAATAGTTACAATATTTCAAAAGTCATAAGGCCATGTTTGGCTTGTTTCCTTTTAACATCTAATTTATTTTAATCTTTTGCTTATTATATAGTTCCCTTGTCACACCTTTTAATTAAATTCTAATATTAAATAATTTAATTAAGCGTATTTTATTAAACTAATCACACCTTTTAAACAATCAAATTATATTAATATTATTTTATTAATAAATCTAATTAAATCTTACTAATTAGAATTTTCGTTTAATCAAGATCAATTCTCTAATTCAATTATTAAATCAAATTAGAAAATCACCATCACACTATAATACCGTTATTTAACAATTCACTTATCCTTTAATTTAATTATTTAAATTAAATTAAAAAATTACATTACCAACATATTAGCGTAATAAAATACGCTTAATTAAATTATTTAACATCCATTTATATTCTAATTAAATTATTCCTTTAATTTAATTATTTTTGATTATCTCAACCACCTCCACACTTTAATAAAATTACTCCACAATAACATCCATTAGATTTATTCATTGACAAATAAACCATCTAAAATATTTATTTAATATGGATAACTATTTAATAAAAATTTACAAAATTCTCAACTCTCTAATTTAATTACATAATTAAATTAGAATAATATCAATATAATCACGTAATAAAATACACACCATTTATAAAATTATTTAACATCAAATGAATTAATACTATCGCACCTAATAAATTAATCCACAACAATTTCATCAATTATTTATTTTATTCAATAAATAAAGCAACTAAAATATTTATTTAACTCAATAAATATTTTAAATTAAATATAAAATTCCCGATCGTTACATCCTTCTCTCCTTAAAAGGATTTTGTCCCCAGAATCACAACATAATTAATTCGTCCGTTACACTTACACTTACAACTTACACTATACTGCTATTCGAAATCCCTATATATCATATAAGGACCACATATCAAGTAGTCATATATTGACCCTCATATTGGTTTATTTTAACTTACATTAACTTATTTCATAATTTACGATGTTCGGGTTTTATAACTCGAATCAACGTATCTAGCCTTATACACTCTGGTATATTCTTCGCTTAACCTCGTTCATAACTATGAATTTAATTTCAAAGTCCCTTTTTATGAACTTACTATCTTCATTTTGTTTTATATGGTTCACATTTTATTAAATTATGCGACCAAACTTTTAAAGTCGTTTTCTACAAATTCTGACGTTAAATACATTGTCTGTAAGACACATCTAACTTTGAACGCTTTACCGACACGCCATTCACAGTCGATTAACATGTCCAATACATATACCATTCCTTGGTTTACACTTCTCTAGACTATATTTCCAAAGTTAAATATTTACAAATCAGAAATACTAGTCCAACATGGCTTGGTGCCCCGACAATCCTAAGAAACCACACCAGTTTGCCTCTAATTACACAACAATCCTTGAAAGACTCATTTTAGACATTGATCCCTACCTCAAATCTCAAAAATTAAAACATCTTGAATCACCACAATTGGAGCTCTGAAGAAAGAGTTATGATGAAATTATTACAGGACGTCAAAATAGTCCAAATTTAACACTATTTAAAATAGCCATGCCTAAAAATGGCCTTGAGGGCGTGCTGCGCAAGGTTCGAAATTCGTCCCCACTTCACATGATTTGAGCGTTGCATCGCCCATAAAGCCTTAGAATATGGCGTTGCGGCATCGGTTCCTCAAAATTCAAGCTTTGCAATTTTGGTTCATCGCACTTACTTCCGCACCTCGTAACTTTCTCACCCGATATCAGAATGAGTCCGTTCTTAAGGCTATGGATAGCTTGTAACATCCTCTACCAATCTCCCTAGAAAGAATAATTTTTACGGGTCTTTAACTAGCCTTTAAATTGGCTCAAAAGTCTTCCGTCGCTCAGTTTTTTTCAACTTCATGTTCTTAACGTTAACTTTTCATTTCCTTGCAACTTACTCATCCGAACCCAGAATGAGTTCATTCTTGAGCCTACGACTCATGTTTTCTACGCTCTACACCATTTTCATGAAGCCTTAATTATTTGGAATCATTAACTTGCATTATAAATTTTTCTAGAAAGCATACCGAACTAGAATTTCAACGTTTAACGTCTTTTACTAAATTTTTTGCCATAACTTCGTTATATCATATTTTTACTCCGTTTCTGTTGGAACATTTTCATAACTCATACACTTATATATCCTCTTACTCAGATATTAAAAGTAACTTCCTAATAATAGTTTTCAATTTGTCCATTAACAACATACGAATGATGGTTTTAAATTTATCCATCAACAACTTTTAACACGTTCTTCGTTTGTTCTCCATTTTTTCTTCATTTTATATAGTTATTTTGATTACGATTACACTTTGCATACATATATTAGTGTTTTAAGTCAACTAATTCTTCCTTATTTTTCCAGATCACTCATGATTCACATGAATCATCCAACCACCAACAAAGCACTTCATAACTATGTGAAAACTTTAAAAGAAATAGATTAAATTAAGATTCTTAAGTAAATTTTACATACATATTAACATATTTTAACCATACTAATATCATTTTCCACCAAAATATACTTCTATATCAATAAGATATGTGCTTATACATATGATACTTAAAGGAAATGGATTAAAACTAGGATTTATTACCTTTCTTCTTTACTTATATAATTAGCTTGCTAATCTTATTCTTCCTTTTCTCTTCCAATTCTGAGCTCCCTCTCTTTCTTTGTAAATATATGAAGAGATTTTTTCTCTTGGATTATGAATTGGTAAGGAAAATAATGAAATTTGCTAGCTTTTTATAAGCTTTGCAAGACTTGGGGAATTTTGGTCATTTGGCTATCTTAGACATGGATTATTACCCTTTTACCCTAGCATATTCTTGACATATTCTTTTCTTAGCTTCTCTTGTAAGCTTCCTTAAATTAACCACACCTAACTAAATAACCATGGTTAACTAGTGTGGTTAGTTAGTGGGAAAGGATGACTAGTTAGGGTTTGGTTAGCCTAACCTAATCATCCTCACTCAGTTTGGTTAATCTAACCAATTAGTTAGCCTCAATCGTTGAATTTGACTTTCGTATTCATACCGTATAATTTTCTTATTATATGCGTATTATACTTCGTACTATTCTTGTATCATATGTTGTATTATACTCGTAAAATACTTTGTTAATTTTCCAAAATTCATTACATAGGTTAAAAGCTGCTTTTTTTGTTTCTAAATTTTATTGGACATTCCGTCTTTCCTCGTCATATTACATTAGCACATTCTTTGAAAAATCAAAAAAATGCAAAAGCGTTTTTGGGTGATTAATATTTTTACATCTTTTTCTCGAATAAATTTATTTTTTTATACGAAACCCTAGTTCGTATATTCTAACACGTAAACACATTCGAGGTCATAATAAGACATTTAACCACATAACACATAATATTATCAATAAAAACTCATTTTATTAATTAATAATACTTACATCTAATTTAAAAGGCTATCTGATTTCTCTAGTTGTCACATTCTTCCCCCTTATAATGATTTTGTCCCCGGAATCACTATTACAAAATTATGTTATACACCGATAACTTCTTCTTCCAACCTTGAACAAAGATATAATCTTACATATTCATAAACTTAGCAAGTGTTAATTTTCCACTACTCTTTCCACTTGTCCCTTTCTTTGAATAATTCTTCACTTGATGATCCACCGATCCACAAGTATAACACCCATTTTGCTTTGGATTGGAGAAATAATAAGAGAGATGTCCCTCTTGCCCACAGTTATAACATACCTTCTTAGCTTTCCTACATACTCCTGTATGGTTCTTCCCACAATTCTCACATCCTTCGACCATTTTCTTCGGATCTCCTTTTCTATCTTTAGATTTATTACTCTTTTTTTGGTTTGCAGCTTCCCTCAGCTTTATCTCTTTCCCTATCTTACTTACTTTGTCTCTCTTGACTGAATTGGCTTAATGCCTTAATTCCTCACTGGGTTATCATAGCCTTCTCTAAAATCACTCCGAATGAAACTATCTGAAAAATTGATATCTTCTCCTAAAGTGAAGGCTTCAAAACTTGTTCAAACCTACACGCCTTTCTCTCTTCAGTGTCCATTTGATGTGGAGCAAACCTCGCCAGTTCATTGAACTTGGCATCATACTGAGGTACCGATATGTCCCTTTGTTTCAACTCTAAGAATTTTATTTTCACCATACTTTGCATACCCTTAAGAAAATAGTTCTCGAAGAACAACTCCTTGAACCATTCCCATGCTACTACATTCTCTCCCGCTCTGTTCTGATTAGCCTCCCACCAGAAGTTAGATTCACCTTTTAACATATAGGTAGCAAAAGTTATCTTTTACTCCTCATCTACCTTGGTAATAATAAATGCCTTCTCAATCTCTTTAATCCATGATTGAGCCTCTATAGGCTCAGTGGTCCCCTTAAACTCAAGAGGTCCCACACTCTTAAAATCTTTAAAGCTTTCCATGGGCACGACTTGAGGATTAATGCTTACTCCGATGGGGTTTCTATTTATAACCCCTAGTAAAAGATCCACAAACTACTGTATATTGTTTGCTTGATCTCTATTCTCGTTCTCTGCTGCTTCTTGATCACTTTGATCTCTTCTTGGTGGCATTGTTCTATATAATAACATATGTTATTTTTTCATCCTTCATTTTAAATAATGATTTAAAATTTACTTATCACATAACACATATTAATACACACATTTATATTAATATGCATTTCATAATACACCATACTTTTCATTTTATTGCTTCCTGCTATTTCATACATAATCCTCTATTACTACGAAAGGTTCTATAATTCTTGGACTTAATCTTTCGTTCTTACACCCTTTTTACCCTGTAAGGACCTGAAATTTTACATGATTTTACGAATAAATTTTTTTTTAGGTTGATAATTATTTTGAGCTTGTAGGGTATGAATTCAATAGACTAGTCAATTTATTGAGTAAGCAGTGTAAATAAGGTAATAATAAATACTTGATCGAAATTCTATTATGACTTTGGTTAAAAATACAGGTATTATTATAATTGTATTCTAGAATATTTGGTTAAAGGTAAGTACTGATCAGTTAAGGTGCCATATTAGTAAACCCTAATGATCAATTAGGAAACCCTAATGTTGATTAGGAAATTCTAACTCTAGATTGTTAACTCTAAGCCCTGATAAGAAACCTTAACCTTAATTAAGGTTATAAATAGGGAGTTGTGACTTAATATACTGAATATTATGTATTCAGTACTAGGTATGATTATGTAGGATTAAGTATGAAAATTTATCAGGAAAATCAAGTTGAGGATTAAGAAACCCTAACCCTGAATATCAAACGCTAATTGGTAAACCCTAATTTTAATTTAGAAACCCTAAATTCTAATTAAGAAATCCTAATACTGATTAACAAACCCTAAGATTTTAATATTTAAGGGAAGCATGTGAAAAGACCACATTACCATTTGAATTGTAGGGGAGATGACCAAAATACACTTAGTGGGAGCAAAATTACCGAAACACCCTTTTACTTAATTTTTAAGTAAAAGATATTTTCAAATGTGTGGTGAACCACCACTTGAGCTTGACATGTGTTAAAGCAACTTGAATCAGCCACAATTGAACTCATAACATCATTCTTGTCCAAGGAAAACAAAACTTGGTGAAAAGTGGCCACATAGCCAAACATGCGGAGAGAAAAAGAGGTAACATGTCACCATTTTAAGCCACATGTTTCAAAAGATATTTCCAAAATAAGCTAGGTGTCAAATTTTGCAAGGAGCCAAATTACATACTACTCTCCCACATATATCAATGTCGTGATTAAGTGAGAGAGAGAGGGAGCAAGAGAGAATGTGGGGAGTAAATGTAGATATACAAAATATATCTATACATTAATCTACAATAAACAAATATCTAACTTATTTCTTTCATCTCTTATTTTCTAACCAAAAAGAAAACCAAGAGAGAGAGAGAGGAGCAATTCGACAGCTATAGAGGAGAGAAGGGAGAGAGTTTTTATAAGTTTCAAAGCTCCATAAGCAAATCTAGGAAGAATGAGAAAGAAAATCAAGCAAAGGTATAAACTCTATCTAGTTTATATAATTTTATTTTGATTATTCTCAATCAAAACTTGGATCTATGTTTCCAAACATTAAAACTCTAGATTTACACGTTAATAAGTGTTTTATGTTTATTTCTAACCCTTTTGTGTATCAAAAGTTAGATCCAAATTAAGGAAATGAAAGCTATGTTTTGAAAGTTAGAAAATCTTAATTTTTCTTTACTACTTTGTAAGCTTATAACTTGAGATCTACAACTTTGTTTTGCGATCTGTAAAAAGGGGGTACTAGATATATAAGTTAACTACTAAAAACAAGTGGTAGAACTCAAAAATGTTGAGTACACAATCCGTAGTGGTTGTTTTAGCCAAAATAGTGTTGTTTTTGTTAAAGAAAAATAGACTGTTTTGGTCCAGTCATTGCCAGGGGTAGTTTTGTTAGTTTTCTGACATTCAAAAATTCTGAAAAAAATTGGGATGATAATATGATAAATTTTTTAAAATCTCTAAGTGGAATCACTAAAAAAGAAGTTGTAAATTTTCGTATGGACTGTTTTTAGCAAATTGGGAAAAATTTGAAAATCTCAAAAACATACTGCCCAGATTTTGGAAGGGCAGTTTCGGCCACTTAAATTGTGAAATAAATTCCGGCCTTTTGGGACATAAAAATATATGATATATTGCAATTTGGTTTGCTAGATTGTCCAAATGGTTGCTGAATTTGGAATCCAGTTTGTTGGATTTGGAATCCAGTTTTGTTGGATTGTAATCTGGGTTGCTGGATTGGTATGTTTGGATAATCCAGGTTGCTGGATTATTATTTGACTTATTAGATTTTAAAGAGGAACTTATAATATGTAAGATTAAAGTTTCAAATCATAATTTATATGATATAATGATTAAATAATTATCAAAGGACGATAATAATAATGATGTTTTAAAGAGTAATCTAGTATTTGATTAAGTGATAAATGCTTAAGTTATATAATGACTGTAATTAACAGTAGTATATGTGATGATATTATTCTATTTGAGAGATAGATATTAACAATAATAGGTCTTTCAATTGAAGCTATATTAGATTGCGTAATAATCGACTGACACATCAAAGTTTTTCACACTTTATGCAAACCTTATATTTTCAATTCAAGTTTTCCATATACATTTAATTTTTGTATTAAATGTAGTTGTTATATTGATGCTATATAAACTTGTTTAAAAATCTGTTATGGCTTATTGTTCAAGCATAACCAAGTCATATGAATTGTTATTTGTGTAAAAATGCGGTTTATTTGATATCAAAGCATAGATTGTGGGAAACCAATGTTGTTTGGTACAAACATATATACTGACACTATTATGACCAGCAGTAACAGACTGACCGGGTTCCATGTACTGGCATTTATAGCAATGACTAGGGGTTATTTAGATAGGATGATATGCATACTCCTAGGTTGTTTGGTTGATAGGATCAACTTAGGTTTCTTAGTTTATAGGACTGACAAAAATTCATAATGTGTGGGGTTTGGCAGATAAACCTCAGTATATATATATTGAAAAACTCTAAACTTTATGTTCATTCAATCCAAATTTGGTGTGGGTATAATATTGTTACTTGTTCAATACTTGTTCAACTTTCTGTAGCTCATCCTTACAAATATTTTTCATTTACAGATAGAAATGATGTATCCGAAAGCTTCAGTATTTGTGGATAGAAAGGCTTAAGACGTGGTTATTCTTTTGAGGACTATGATGTAATACTTAAACTACATTTAGAGTCTATGTAATTGTATATTAAGTTGTGTAATGTATTATTAGTTTCTAGTGTTTAGTTTTATATTCTAATGAAATTAGAAAAGAGTACAATATCTATATGAACTATACATTTGAATGATAGTATTAACAGACATTGAGAATCTTTGATGCACTGTAGCGCTTCTCAGTTCCAAGAATCCTACCATTAATACTATGAATGTCAGATAGATAGGAATTATTGATATGGTGGAAATATCTGTAAGATACTAAACCTGTACATCCAAGTGAGGGTACTCAAATACAATAATTATTTTGACAAGAACTACTATCTGTTATGAGTGCTGTGAATCTTGGATTTATGGGAATTATTATCTTATGGAATATTTATGTGAGCACAAAATCTACTACAGGAAATGTAGAGAATTTGGGGGTGTTACAATTTGGTATCAGAGCAGTAAGTTATAAATCTAGGATAGGAATACCTTATGATATGACATGAGAGAACGTAGTGAAGACAATAAGGAGATAAACTTAGATATAGTATTAAGAAGTAAGTTTAGTTACTTAGTGCAAGGAAGTATTCTAGAGATGTTATGAATGTCTAGAATAGACAAAAGGAAATTTGTAAGAAATGAGGAGAATATGGAAATAAAATGTTTTGAAACATATAGGGACAATTAAAGTTGTAGGAAATGATATGGTGATGGACCTAGTAAGCGAACTGGAAGTGTGAGACTTGAAGTTGGGTATGGCAAGAAGTTTAGAGCCTATTGTGAAGGAAATAAGAGACTTAGTATTAGAGAGAGCAATAATGGAGATAATAAAAAGATAAACTAAAAATAAGTTCGTAAGGGATGAATTAAGAAAGTTCATCAGAAGAAGTTTGGAGAAAAGTAAAAAAATAAATTGCTTTCATGAAAACTAAGTTGGTGATATCGAGTTAATATTTTGGAAAGTAACAAAGTTAAGTGACAAGATTATTGTTCCACTTAAGAAAGTACTTGAACTAGAATAGATTGCAGCAATGAAGAATGATCTGAAGGATAAAATAGAGGAAGTGTCAACGGAAGTAGTTTACAACAAAATATTTGAGCTATAAAAGGCAAACCTATGGTAGATTTAGAGGGTGCTCATGAAGAGTACCAAAGTTGGATTTAAGTGAAGAGGGAGATTAATGTTTCGATGAGTCTCATGCAGAGCCAGAAAGAGGGACAACAGAAGAAGAAGTAAAAGAAGTTGGAGTAACATTAAAAGAGAAGTAATTGTATAGATTTTAATTAGTAGCTGGAGAAATTATGGATATTCGAAAGAGGGATGATCGATAGTATCAAAGTTAATTTAAGAGAAGGGAATGAAAAGCATGAGAGGTTAGGGAAACAGATGGCAGTAGAGGATCTCTAGTTTGTAATAGTCCAGTGTTCCAAATGTAGGAATTTGATTGGGTGAACTAGTGAAAATATATAAATCATTAGTTGGTCAGGTATTGTTTTCTTTGAGAATATAGAATATATATATATATATATATATATATATGGGAAAATGGGTATACACAGTAGTGTATACTTTATTTTGTACACAGTATGAAAAACTGTGTCATTTTATTTAAAAAAAAACACGCGTTCGTTCTCTCCTCGTAAACCAAATCAGGGCTTCTTTCTTCCAAATGAGAAATCGATTCTCTCTCTAAAAATGGCTTCTCCTCCAAAATCTCCTACTTTTCTCCTCATCCTCCTAATCGCCATTGGAAATCGAGTTAAACTGAGATAGAGAGTTAAACTGAGTTATCTTCTCCTCTCTACTCTCCTCTCAAAACACAGATCGAAGCTCTCCCCTCCCAAATCAATCGCGCATAAGGGCTTTTCCTCTAATTCTCGAATCAGAAATCGCTCAAGCTCTTCTCCCCCAAATCAATCGTGCATCAGGGCTTTTCCTCTAATTCCTTTAATTCCTTCTTCTTCATATCCATTGGAGAAGTCAGCACCCACCTTGAATCACTGTGTGAAATCGCCAAAGATTTGTATGCCATTCTGACCCATTACGTATACAGGTATGCATTTAGTTTCTTTTGATGTAGTTTCATTAGTAATTTGTATTACGTTTAATTTGTCTTTTGTTGTGTATGATATATCTTGGACTTGTATGTTTTGGAAAAAAAAATTGCATGTGCATTTGTTTAGTTTAAGCTTGTAATGTGTGTGAACATGAACTGTTCAAGTGATATTAGTGATACCCATATATTTACTGTATATAGTTCATTTACCACATTTAATGAATGTTTATAATGCCTTAATGGTGTTATCAATAACACTAAGAAAAGTGGATTTAGTTTGAATTTTAGTGATACCCATATATTTACTGTATATTAGTGATACCCATATATTTACTGTATATTTACTGTATATAGTTTATTTACCCATATATCTAATGAATATAGTGATACCCATATATTTACTGTATATAGTTCATTTACCCATATCTAATGAATGTTTATAATGCCTTAATGATGGAATTTCAAAATGAATTTTCATTTTTCCAAACTTTTATTTCACTTTGATTGTGGTTTTAGTTTTTTAAAGGCCATATTCTTATTATGACATCCATGAATGATGATTATGTGAGGTACAGGGGTGTAACTATTTTTTTTTGTTATCCTTATCTATGACTTTTTGTTGTTGTTTGCAGCTCTATAGCGACTGTTGCGGTTTATTGAATTTTTTGTTTGTTTAAATTGTTTTTGCTTTCTTTTTTCCTTGCTTCCCTGGATGGATTTAGTATGTCAACAACACTATCTCTTTCTCTCAAAAACACTTGTATGTGCACTATTTATATATATAAACTAATCTAGAAAGTTTTCATGTTAATAGACAAGGTATGTGATGCCTTTGAAGTAGCTGGGACGAATGTATAATATCAAATGATCAAAATGTATAATATTACATAAAACTCATAGTCCTTTGGAACCTGCACAACACATTTGTATGATTCTTGTAGATACACACATGGCCATGTATAACCTATAAATAATGTGCATAACTCCTAATTTTTTTCAATATTCACTTGCTATATTTCTGATACATGTTATTTATTTTAGTTTGGGCAGGCTTCTCGGAGAGAACCTGTGATCGAAACAAAGAAGATTGATGAGCAGTGATGGTCCAAGTTCCTTTCTTGCTGCTATTACTGCTACTACAACCGCCTTGTCCTTCAAGAAGCAAGCAGAGCATTTAGTGTTATTAATAGGAAAAATTACATTGTTAGAGGCACACTTGTGCAACTCCATTGTGTGGATAAATGTTAAATTAATTTGTATCAATTCTCTTTGGATTATGGTTAGGAAGATATTGGCTTAACCATCAGCATTCGCTAACAACCTTTCAGCAACAAATACTTTATTCTCTTTATATATCTTTAAAATTGAAATATCTCAATTCCAAGACAAATAATACATTTTTAAGGGAACAAGTCTTTGAACTTGAATAAATAATAATTCCAATACAACTGAGATGCTTCCACAAAACTATTCTCAGATACGAGTACATAAAAAAAAACTTCTAAGATTTGCAATGACAGCATCAACAACTTCTTATGTGGTGCTATGCCCACCAAGGTCTTTTATCCTGTACTTGCCCTCTAAGATTACGCGCTCCACTGCAGTCTCTAGTCGATCAACAAACGAAGGAAACTGCAGATGTCTCAACATCATGGCTGATGAGAGAAACAAAGCCATTGGATTTGCCTTCTTTTGCTCTACTAATTTGTCGTTTCCCACATTTCTTCTTTGAAGCACCACTTTCAAAAATGGCATGATCATTTTCACATTACACCGAAGCCAAAAAAGTTCAAGTCAGGCACTTATAAATAATTAACATTTCAACTATACTTAAGTTAAGGACCTAGTTTTGAAGGTAAAAAAATGCGCAAGACTGGATGAAACCTCAAAATTCACTTTCTGACACAACTCGAATAAGGTTATGGCCATTGCTTATATAAAGATGAGCCTTGCCGAGCATGTTTTAACTGAAGGCTAAAAACTGCCCTTTTTTGCAGTAATGCTAAATATCATGCATATGTCACCCCTCGTTGATTAGAGAAACATTGTGCAAGTCTTCACCTCAAACAAAGATGTTTGAGAGCAGGGATTATATGGGTTATATGGATACTGTGAATATCCATAGCTAGGTGTATAATATACATAGGGAAAAATTTCAGTTTGCGCGCCCTGAGTAAAGAAACCAACATGCATGAAATTTAGAAACCACAAGTATAGATCCTATGCTTGAAAGGGGGTGGGGGGGGGGGGGGTTTAAAGATTCATATATGTGTGTATATAAACTCATCGAATATTGTATTTCTTGACCATCTAGTCCAAAAATCCTTTGGTGGTCATCCCAATCACTGGGTGATTCCAATCCTGATTGTAAAAAACATGACACGTAAATAAGACATCACAAAACATATGCTGATATTAACTACAATAGCGCAATATATTACCTGTACATATATACCCATAGTTGGTGGCAATAGGATAATACAAGCCCTGCTGAACAGCAGAATCTGGGGCTCCTTCGTTATACATAGCTTCAAATTGTTCAATATGTGGACTTGCTAAATGAGAGTTTGACTCAGTACCGTGAATATGAAAATCGAATATGAGATGATTAAATATTCCAGAACCAACAATATTGAAAATATACACAACTTAAATCTCACTTTTCTAGGATGTGTAAGAAAAGCTCTAACTTATTCAAAAAACATAAACTCAAACACTCAAAAAGAATTTACTAGATAAGCATCTGCACGTCCATGTTCAGGAACATTACAAACTTCCATCCTAGGACTTCCACCACTGTAAAAACAGATGCGATATAGTCTAATCACAAGGAGAACTTTAATATAAATCTAAGAGCTTTGAAATGAATCCACTGAGTACACAACCCACCGTATAACCAAAAAGTAGCACCATAAAGACAAATGAGAAAGGCATACTTAATTTTAAACATATTCAAGGCAGCTTTGATGAAGCATCATACGAATTCAACAATACCACATTACAAGCTTAAACTAAACAAATGCCCGTGCACATTATTTTTTTTCCAAAACATACAAGTCCAAGATATATCATACACAACAAAAGACAAATTAAACGTAATACAAATTACTAATGAAACTACATCAAAAGAAACTAAATGCATACCTGTATACGTACTGGGTCAGAATGGCAAACAAATCTTTGGCGATTTCACATAGTGATTCAAGGTGGGTGTTGACTTCTCTAATGGATGCGAAGAAGCAATAATTAGAGGAAAAAACCTGATGCTTGATTGACTTTGGGGAGAAGAACTTGAGCGATTTCTGATTCGGGAATTAGAGGAAAAGCCCTTATGCGCGATCGATTTGGGAGGGGAGAGCTTCGATCTGTGTTTTCGGAGGAGAGTTGAGAGGAAAAGATAACTTAGTTTAACTCTCTATCTCAGTTTAACTCTCGATTTTCGGCGGCGATTAGGAGGATGAGGAGAAAAGTAGGAGATTTTGGAGGAGAAGCCATTTTTAGAGAGAGAATCGATTTCTCATTTCGATGAAAGAAGCCCTGATTTGGTTTGGGAGGAGAGAACGAACGCGTGTTTTATTTAAACAAAACGACACAGTTTTGCATACTATGTACAAAACAAAATATACACGGCTGTGTATACCCATTTTGTGACGCCCTCGAAATAGGTATACATCACCTATTTTGAGTCGCTAAATACATGGTACAAAATACAAATACAATCTTAAATATACAACAAGAGCTGTGAGTTTTAATACATATATTGTCTTCTAGACAATATCCACTCTCAGAATAAGTCCTCATTACATTTATTATCACACTATTTTATAGAATAGTGAGGACTACTAAGACACCATCTCGGATAGTCACTCGCTTCCCAAAGTCCCGAAGCTACGTTCTCATTTCCTCAAGAAAACAAAGGAAAGAAAGGGTGAGCTCAACTAGCCCAGTAAGAAATATTATGACTAAGGTAATTCAGAATAAATTATCATTAGCCTTCAACAATGTTAAACTGATAAAATACAATAGACATCAAGTTTAACTATAGCGGAACAAGCAATCCATTAAAAGAGTCAAGTAGAGAATAAAATCTACTATCTTTTATGATTTATAAAGGTTTTTCATCACTTTTTATCGCTGAGACTCAGCTTAATAAATAATCCACATCATCCCTGCACTACGGCCAATGATATTCATTAGGGTCATGACCACAAATTATCCAGGCACTACGGGCCAAGGATATTCGTGTATTTATCAATGGTCATGATCATGCCAACAACTGTCCATCAATAAACTACGTGCTAATGAGGACTTTTACTTCATCATTTGTAACATTACAGTCATGATTACACTGAATAATCCCTGGTCATAATCATACCAAATCCATCCATGCACTACAGACCACATATGACTTTAAAAAAAAAATATAAATATGAGGATGATGACAATGTTATAAGAATTCAATAAAACAAGTTCAAGAATTAATTTAATCAAGTACTAATAACGTCCAAATTGTCAACATGATACTTCTTTGTAGAGTAAAATTCAAGAATGCTCAGAAGAATATTTCCATGAAAAGATACTTGATGAAACGCAAATATCAAGTATATTCCACTAATTTCATGGAGTATAGAAGTCAAAACTTTAACCAACTGAGTATAATAAAGAATGGAATAACAAAAGAAATCACCACGCATGCGATAGATCGCCTGGTGGGTTATTCCAACGAATAATAATAAAGATTTTAACTAGGTCCGGCGTAAAAGCCGCATGACACGAGGATATTCCAATGAATAATAAAGATGGAACCGAGTCCAATTAAAAAGCATGCGAGGATATTCCAATGTAATAATAAAGACTTTAACCGTGTCCGTAAAATGCTACTGATACATGATATTCCAATAGAATAATAAAGAATGGACTAACGTAAGAATTTCACCAAGTATAGGGTAGCCAGCATATACAAAGTTATTCCAATGTAATAATAAAGAATGAAATAATGAAGTTTTCTTCATGAATACAAAAGAAATAATACCCTTACCTCAAAAGAAAGCTGGATCTTTGGAATAGTGAGGTGGCGAGCTTCTCTTCTTCTATAGATTTTCTCTCTAAAGCTTCTCTCTATAATTTCTCTCTATAATAATTGCTCTATAGATTTAGTGAATTGGTGAGAAATGAAGGAAGAATGAGCTTCTGTTTATAGAAAAATATAGTTTCGATAATTGCACATTTTGGGGCTCGAAAAATTACAGTACAATACCTCCAACTTTTTTTTTTATTTTTAATTTAGTCCTCGAAGTATTATCAAACTTGCACCACCTCCCCTAATAGTAAATAATGTGAATCAATAGTTCAATCATGTGAATCAATAGTTATAATCATGTGAAAATATGAATTACGGTATAGTACCTCCATCTATACCTCCATTTTTAATTTAATCATGCAAGTATTATAAATCTTGCACCAACTCCCCTAATAGTATAAGAATGTGATTCAATAGTACAAACATGTGAACAAATAGTTATATAAGCATGTGAATTAGTAGCAATTAATTGCTCATTTATCCGATAAATTCCCCGATTTATCAATATAACCCTCAGACATCAATTATCATCGGAATAGATGTCAATTTCCACTAACACTAATAATCCCAACACAATAGAACTATCAAATTCATCTTTAATCAACACGAACTTATTCATCATTAATATTATAACTCACAATATTTAACAACCAGGTCATTCCCAGGAAAGAGGGGGCTTTCCAATAAGGATTTCTTCCTATTGGCGCGCAATTAGGTGACCAAACCTCTCCTTGGCAGAACTTCTAGACATTGTAAATATTGCAATTTAATAATATGAATAACTTTGTCGTCTCAATTATTGATTTAATAATATATCATATAATGCGATGATGATCTTGTGACAATAATCGAATAAATAATATGAGAGATATGATGCAATAATTATTGTAGCAATAATTGAGTATAACCGAGTGACTTCTCACGTAAGCATCAATAATCAATACCGTGTGCTACTATGCAACCACGCGTATTACTGTACTTTTACTACCGAGTAGTTCAATAATTAACTGTAAAGCTTTTGCCGTTATTTTCATAAAAATATTTTTGTCGTTTTCTCAATCCGACAATAATTCTATTGTGGGGTCCACCAATGATTGCGTCGTTGTACGAATATTCCTTGCTAAAATGAATATTCCCCGACCAATCAAATATAATATAACAACTTGCATACTTTGCAAAATTTATAAATACTACCCACAACTAAAACATTATAACAAATTCATTCTATAATATTCAAAAATGATAATTATAGAAAAATCATCTTTATTCATAAAAGTTGGGGTCTTACAACCTCCCATTCTTATGAAATTTCATCCTCGAAATTAGGGTATGTACCTGGTATGTCGAAGAGGTAAGGATACCTTGATTTCATTTCAGATTCTAACTCCCAGGTCATTTCCTCAACATCGTGGTTCCTCCATAAAACTTTAACTTGAGGTATCACCTTGGAGTGTAGAATATGTTCCTTCTTATCCAAGATTTGAACAGGAACCTCTTCATACGTTAAATCTTCCGCAATTTTGTCTGGTTCTAACTCAATAATGTGGTTCAGGACTTTCAAATATTTACGTAACATGGATATATGAAAAACATTATGAACACGAGACATACTTGGCGGTAAAGCGACTCTATAGGCTACAGTCCCTACTCGATCGAGGATTAAAAATGGGCCAATGAATCGAGGATTGAGATTTCCTCTCTTTCCAAATCTCGTAACTCCTTTCCATGGAGCAACACGTAAGAACACATGATCTCAAACATCAAATTCCACGTCTTTTCGATGAAGATCAGCATAACTCTTTTGTCGATCTTGTGAGGTTTTTATACGTTGCTGGATTGTTTGAATCTTTTCCATAGTCATACGTACCAACTCTGGTCCCAATAACGTTTCTTCACCCACCTCATCCCAGCATACTGGAGAATGACACTTTCTTCCATACAACGCTTCGAATGGAGCCATGCCAATACTTGCTTGATAACTGTTGTTGTATGAAAACTCCACCAACGGTAAGAACTTGTCCCAACTTCCCTTGAAGTCAAGGACAAGAGTCTTAATAAATCTTCAAGAGTTTGAATAATCCTCTTTGATTGTCCGTCCGTCTGAGGATGATATGCCGAACTAAATCGTAAATTCGTGCCCATAGCTTTTTGCAAACTAACCCAAAATCTTGAAGTGAATCTTGGGTCTCGATCAGAAACTATGGATACTAGCATACCATGCAATCTTACAATCTCGTTTATGTACATACGAGCAAGACGTTCAAGTGAATAAGTTTCTTATATATGTAAGAAATGAGCAGACTTGGTCAATCTATCAATAATGACCCAAATTGCATCTATACCTTGAGAAACCTTGGGAAGACCAGTAAGGAAATCCATGGTAATGTGCTCCCACTTCCATTCTGGAATTTAAAGTGGTTGCAATGGACCTTTTGGTACTTGATGTTCTACCTTGACTCGTTGACACGTTAGACACCTTGAGATAAATAGCGCTATCTCTCTCTTCATATTGCCCCACTAAAATGTATGTCGAAGATCATGATACATTTTATTTCTCCCAGGATGGATTGCAAACGGTGTGTTGTGCGCCTCCATCATGATTTTATACTTTAAATCAAGGTCATTAGGAACACAAAGTCTGGAATTGACTCGAAGTATTCCTTCTTCATCGATTCTTGCTTCCAGCATAGCACCTTCTTGCACTTTCTTCCTCATACGCATCAGCTCTAGGTCTTTAATTTGACCAGTTTTAACTTTATCGATTAAAGTTGGTTCTACTCGTATATTCTCCATCATCACGTGGGTCCCTGAAGTCTTTATCTCTATTTCCATCCTTTGCAAGTCATACAAAATGGGCCTTTGCGTTGACAATATCGCACTCGTACCCGCATATGATCTTCTACTCAATGCGTTAGCTACCACGTTCGCTTTTCTAGGATGGTATTGGATGGTATGATGGAGAATCTTTCAACAGTTCAAGCCAACGTCGCTGTCACATGTTCAGTTCCTTTTGAGTGAAGAAATATTTGAGGCTTTTATGATCCATAAAGATCTCCACTTTCTCCCCATACAAGTAATGCCTCCAAATCTTTAGTGCAAAAGCGATCACGCTTAACTCTAGATCATGAGTAGGATAATTCCTCTCATATTCTTTGAGTTGTCGTGAGGCATAGGCTATGACTTTCCCATGTTGCATGAGAACACAACCTAACCCTTTGCCCGAAGCATCACTGTAGATGACAAATCCCTCCGAGCCAGATGGCATTGTCAGAACAGGTGCTGAAATAAGTCTTCTCTTGAGTTCTTGAAAACTCTTCTCATATTCTTCGCTCCAACCGAATTTTGTATCTTTCTAAGTTAGCTGAGTTAATGGAGTAGCGATTCGAGAAAATCCTTCCACGAATATCCGATAATAACCAGCTAAGCCGAGAAAGCTACGTACTTCGGTCACTGATTTGGGTTGCTCCCAGCTTTGAATAGCTTCAATCTTTGCTGGGTCAACAAATATTCCATGACTTGATACTACGTGCCCAAGGAATGCTACTTCCTCAAGTCAGAACTCGTATTTCTTCAACTTGGCATAAAGCTTATATTCACAAAGCTTTTGGAGTATCAGCCTCAAGTGTTGCTCATGATCTTCACGGCTTTTGGAATAAATAAGGATGTCATCAATAAAGACGACCCCAAAGTGATCCAAATATTCCTTGAATACTCGGTTCATCATATCCATGAAGGTAGCAGGAGCATTAGTCAATCCAAAAGACATGACTAGGAATTCATAATGTCCGTACCGAGTTCTGAAAGCCATCTTTGGAATGTCATCGGTTCTAATCTTCAATTGATGATATCCGGAACGAAGATCAATCTTTGAAAAGAATTTGGCTCCTTGTAACTGGTCAAACATGTCGTCAATACGTGGCAATGGGTACTTATTTTTTATGGTGACATGGTTCAACTCCCGATAATCAATATAAAATCGCATACTCCATCTTTCTTTTTCACGAATAGAACAGGAGCACCCCAAGGAGAAGTACTAGGACGAATGAAACCGATGTCTAACAATTCCTGCAGTTGGGTCTTTAACTCTTGAAGTTCAATAGGAGCCATTCGATATGGGGCTTTAGAAATAGGTTTTGTACCAGGTTCAAGGTCGATACAAAATTTAATTTCACGCTCTAGGGGTAGGCCAGGAAGTTCTTCAAGGAATACGCCAGGAAATTCATTAACAATAGAAATCTCATTTAAAACTGACGTATTTTTATTTAGATCCGTAACATGAGCTAAGAAAGTTTGACATCCGTTATTCAATACACGAATAGATTTATGGCTTGAGATGATAGTGATTGATTTTAATGGTTTGGTTGCTTGAATTCGCATAATAGGTTGGTTAGGAATATGAAAGCTAACAACCTTACGAAAATAATTAATTTTTAAATGATGAGTAGTTAACCAATCAATCCCTAGAATTACGTCAAATGCAAGTATTTTCAATGAAATAAGATCTACAGTTAATGTGAGGGTACCGATTTGAACTAAACAAGACTTATAAACAGTGGATGTAATGAAGGTTTCTCCCAATGGAGTTTCAACAGATAAGTCAAAGTCCAATTTCTCCGGAGTCAAATTTAAACGTTGAGCGCAAGTAGGAGAAATAAAAGAATGGGTAGAACCGGTATCAAATAAGGTATATACTTCACTAGAGTTTATGATAAGCTTACCCGTGATGACCTCGTTCGGGTTCCTTGCTTTCTGGAAGGTCACGACAAACGCTCTCCCTTGAACTACCAGTTTTGTCTTGTCTGGGACAGCCTTTGATGCCTCCATCCCAGCTGGACTTGTCTTCGGTGCACGACAAAATCGGGCCAGGTGACCTTCTCTTCCACAATTGTAACATGCTTTGGAGGGCATAACGCAATTTGGACTGATGTGTCCCTCCCCTCCACATTTGAAGCATATGATAGGTGGTCGTTCTCCTTCCTTAACGACAGGTGCTGATGCTGACGTCTTTCCATCATTGTTGAATCTCCTCTTCTTGAAATGTCTATTCTTATTGTTTTGGCCATGATTACAACTGAAGTGGTTACCATTTCTGGCATGCTGATTCCCTCCACGCTTATTGTCACCGCTTCGATGATTGTTATCATTGGTATTATCATTTTGTCGGCTGCTCCCTTTTGGTTGGGTTGACTCATTATCGTGTTCCAATAACTGAGCCCTATTAACAACATCTAAATACAAACACAGTTTTTGAGAGATAAGATATTGACGTATCTCGGGTTTTAAACTTCTTAGAAACATTCGCGTCATTCTCCCCTCATTATCAACCAAATGGGACGCAAACTAGGACAGCTCGACAAACTTGGCTTCGTACTGCGACACGGTCATGTTGTTTTGCTCCAGTTTAATGAACTCTACCTCTTTCATGTGACGAATACTTTCGGGAAAATACTTGTCGTTGAACAGTTCTTGAAACTTCTCCCAAGACATCATTAGTGCGGCAGATTGAGTACGCTTTACAAATTCCCACCAGTAATCTGCCTCTGCCTGCAACATGAAGGTGGAAAAGGGAACCTTTTGCTCCTCGGAGCAACCCAAGACATCAAATATCTTGTTGATCTATTTTATCCACGTCTCCACCTTAAGTGGTTTTGGCTCTCCAAAAAACTCTGGTGGTCCCAGCTCCTTGAACTGTTTGGCGGTGACAATCCGAGAGTTCCCAGTGTTTCCACCTGCATTTTGGACAGGAGCTGCTCTCGCCTGATGTTTCATAAATTGCATGAAGCCTAGGAACATTCCATCTTTCATCATTTGGTCAGTGTTGTTGTTTGCATGAGGATTGTCGCCTACCTGATGCACATTGTCCTGATTATTGATCTGTGGAGACTCAACGGTCTCTTGTGCTCCATTGATGTTCTCAACATTCTCGGATGCCATTTGCAAATACTGCCACAAAACAAGGGTTAATTAACATATCACATATTATCCCTATACCCTGATCGACCAATTAAATACCAAATAAACTTAGGTAGGTCATACTAGAGAAGGAATTTCCCGTCTCTCCCCTCCTAGTTCTTCTCTCACATCTTAGCCAGGGATCATATCCCTAAGCTTTGATACCAACTGTGACGCCCCCAAAATAGGTATACATCACCTATTCTGAGTTGCCAAATACATAGTACAGAATACAAATACAATCTTAAATATACAATAAGATCTGTGAGTTTTAATACAAATATTATCACACTATTTTATAGAATAGTGAGGACTAGTAAGACACCATCTCGGACCGTCACTCCGTTTCCCGACTAGTCCCGGCTACGTTCTCATTTCCTGAAGAGAACAATGAAAGAAAGGGTGAGCTCAACTAGCCCAGTAAGAAATATTATTACTAAGATAATGCAGAATAAATTATCATTAGCCTTCAACAATATTAAACTGATAAAATACAATAGACATAAGGTTTAACTGCAACGGAACAAGCAATCCATTAAAAGAGTCAAGTAGAGAATAAAATCTACTATCTTTTATAATTTATAAAGTTTTTTCATCACTTTTTATCGCTGAGACTTAGCTTAATAAATAATCCACATCATCCCTGCACTGCGGCCAAGAATATTCATTAGGGTCATGACCACAAATTATCCATGCACTACGGGCCAATGATATTCGTGTATTCATCAATGGTCATGATCATGCCAACAACTGTCCATCAATGCACTACGGGCCAATGAGGACTTTTACCACATCATTTGTAACATTACGATCATGATTACACCGAATAATCCCTGGTCATAATCATACCAAGTCCATCCATGCACTACAGGCCACAGATGACTTTCAAAAGAAAATATAAACATAAGGATGATGACAATGATATAAGAATTCAATAAAACAAGTTCAAGAATTAATTTAATCAAGAACTAATAACGTCCAAATTGTCAACATGATACTTCTTTGTAGAGTAAAATTCAAGAATGCTCAGAAGAATATTTCCATGAAAAGATCTTTGGATGAGCGTAAATATCAAGGATATTCCACTAATTTCATGGAGTATAGAAGTTAAAACTTTAACCAACCGAGTATAATAAAGAATGGAATAACAAAAGAAATCACCGAGCATGCGATAGACCAAGACAGCAAAAGTTATTCCAACGTAATAATAAAGATTTTAACCAAGTCCCCAGAAAAGCGCATGAGACAAGATATTCAATGTAATAATAAAGATGGAACCAGTCCCACAGAAACGTATGAATGAGTGATATTCCAATGAACAATAGAGATTTTAACCAGTGCAGGCGAAAATGCATGTGACAGGATATTCCAAATGTAATAATAAAGAATGGAATAATGTAAGAATTTCACCAAGTATAGGGTAGCTCACAGATATCTGAGTTATTCCAAATGTAATAATAAAGAATGGAAATGTATAAAATATGGATTTTGAAATATTTGTCATAGTAAGAATGTTAGGATAAAATCTTGAAAAGTATATGTGAATATATATATATATATATATATATATATATTTCAGATAAGTTATAATTTTTGTATAAGTATTGGAGTAATAGTAGAGTCCATTTTTTTTGTCCATGCTAAAGGAATTTGTACATTATATAGCAATAGTGGTAAGATGAATTGAAATGTAATTTGTAAAACATGTTAATATATAATTAATATATTCTAAATTGGGAATTTATTTGCAAAGTGTAAAATTTGTTAAAGAAAAGGAAATGATTATTTACTAAATATGTTTAATAATAGTATAACTTGGGTTAATGATAAATCTAAAATATTTTGACAAATATTGTAAAAGATTTGAGTAAAGATTTATTCCCTAATAATAATAATAATAAAAGATAATGTTAAGATAAAAGAAAATAAGAAGACGATGAAATTAAATTTAATCTAAGGAATTATTGGTAAATATAAGGCAAAGTTAAATTGGAGAAGATAGTAAACTAAAAGGTTTTAAAGAAGCAAAAGATGATGCTTGGTGATTATATTCTTTTGATCAAGAAAATTAATGAAGGATAGAAGTCTGTTAGGAAAGAAAGTGAAGATGATTGAGGTTATTTTTTATCCAAAGTATGAGATTAGCAGTGGGTTAGACAATCATGGTAGAAGAAATTGTTTGAATAAAACATTAGGATCAATGATAAGAAGTGAAGGAAAATATCATTATTACTAGTTGTGGTGAAGTAGTTCAAGCTGAGAAATGAATTAGCTATATCCAGAAATGTGTTAAATAAGAGTTAAAATGGTATAATTGATAATAATGTATAAATAGTATCTTGATATGAGACATATGAATATAAGGAGGAAAAAATTAGCAATAACAATAAAATTCAAATGAAACAACGAGGTACTGATAAAAGATTTTAATAAAATTTAAAGATTGAGATAAGAGTTTCAGCTAACTCTATCCAGAAGCAATTAGTTATGGGAAAAGGCCAGAAGAAGGGTGAAAAATAAAATTGAGATAACTCACGAATGAAATAATAGATAGAGATAGGTTACTAGGATATAAAGAAAGAATTCAATGAGAATTAATAAGGAGGGGCACCAAAGTCAGACTCTCTATAAGGGACGTCGGTTTGGTCAACGACAAATTAGAAAGGTACTATTGAAGTGATATGGTTAAAATACCATGAAAGTCACAAAGTGGTATCAGAATTTAAGGATGAAGAAGGTATAATACCAAGGATATAAAATATAAGACAATAAGTCAAAAAGTGCTAAAGTGAAATAGAGATGAAATTATTATTAATATTGAAGGAGAAATTTGAGTTCAAGTAAGTTAAGATAATGATAAATAATTATTGAGTTTTAACTTAACAAATAGTCGCGGGTAAACTATAAATGAGGAAATATTCTATGTATTTAAAGGTTAAAAATTAAACACAATAGTTAAGCATGTTGATTCAATTTTCAAGTAAAGAATAGGTCAATATTCGTAATATAGAATCTTATAAGGAGGGAAGAATATAATAATTCAAAATTTTTGTGATTTTAATTTTTTTATTAAATGTGTAAATACGGGGCTATGTTTCCTAAGGAAATTATGAGTCTTGATAAGTTAAATAAAACTTAGGTTGAACCAAGAATTTATTTTCCTGAAAGAAATTAAGAATAGAATAAAGGTCAAATAATAGACATAATATTAAGTATACAGTGATGATGATTCCGGGGACGGAATCCTTATAAGAAGGGGAGAATGTAAGGACCCGAAATTTTACATGATTTTACGAATAATTTTTTTTAAATTGATAATTATTTTGAGCTTGCGGGGTATGAATTCAATAGACTAGTCAATTTATTGACTAAGTAGTGTTAATACGGTAATAATAAATACCTGATCAAAATTCTATTATGACTTTGGTTAAAATACAGTTATTATTCTAATTATATTCTAGAATATTTGGTTAAGGGTAAATACTAATCAGTTAAGGTGTCATATTAGTAAACCCTAATGACTAGTTAAGAAACCCTAATGTTGATTAGGAAATTCTATTTCTAGATTTGTTAACCCTAAGCCCTAATAAGAAACCTTATTCCTAATTAATTAAGGTTTTAAATAGGGAGTTGTGACTTAATATACTGAATGTTGTGTATTTAGTACTAGGTATCATTATGTAGGATTAAGTATGAAAATTTATCAGGGAAATCAAGTTGAGGATTAAGAAACCCTAACCCTGAATATCAAACGCTAATTGGTAAACCCTAATTTCAATTTAGAAACCCTAAATTCTAATTAGGAAATCCTAATACTGATTAACAAACCCAAAGAGTTTAATATTTAAGGGAAGCATGTGAAAAGGCCACATTACCTTTTGAATTATAGGGGAAATGACCAAAATACCCTTAGTGAGTGCAAAATTACCGAAATACCCTTTTACTTAATTTTTAGGTAAAAGATATTTTCAAATGTGTGGTGAACCACCACTTGAGTTTGACATGTGTTATAGCAACTTGGATCGACCACAATTGAACACATAACATCATTCTTGTCGAAGGAAAACAAAACATAGTGAAAAGTTGCCCCATAGCCAAACATGTGGAGAGAAATAGAGGTAGCATGTCACCATTTTAAGCCACATGTTTCAAAAGATATTTCCAAAATAAGCTAGGTGTCAAATTTTGCAAGGAGCCACATTACATACTACTCTCCCACATATATCAATGTGGTGATTAAGTGAGAGAGAGACGGAGCAAGAGAGAATGTGGGGAGTAAATGTGGATATACAAAATATATCTATACATTAATCTCCAACAAACAAATATCTAACTTATTTCTTTCATCTCTTATTTTCTAACAAAAAAGAAAACTAAGAGAGAGAGAGGAGCAATTCGGTAACCATAGAGGAGAGAAAGGAGAGAGTTTTTATAAGTTTCAAAGCTCCATAAGCAAATCTAGGAAGAAGGAGAAAGAAAATTAAGTAAATGTATAAACTCTATCTAGTTTATATAATTTTATTTTGATTATTCTCAATCAAAACTTGGATCTACGGTTCCAAACTTTAAAACTCTAGATTTACATGTTAATAAGTGTTTTATGTTTTGTTCTAACCCTTTTGTGTATCAAAAGTTAGATCTAAAGTAAGGAAATGAAAGCTATATTTTGAAAGTTAGAAAATGTAATGACCCCAACATTCATACAATTCAATTATTGACTTCGGTCATTAATAACACGTCTAACTTTTAATTTTATATCATTATTCAATGCTAAACTTATTAAAATGCGGAATAATTTAAACTTTTCTATCTTATTACTTTAATTACCTGAATCAAAACCTTTATCATCTACATGTTTTTGAATCAAGTTATTTTATGATTTGCTTCATCAAAGTTATTATATAGAATCTTAAATTTTAATCTGATAACCTTTACATATCAGATAACTCAAACTTAACAGTTTATCATTACATAATCTTTGTAACTTGTCAAGTACATTTCTCAAAGCCTTTATCTTTACCTACCTTTAAACCATACTTAGCTTATTACCTACCTTATCAGAGTTAATAAATAAAACTTACATCCAGGTTCAATACCCTTTCATATAACAAACAAAACTTAAACTTTATAACTCAACATCTATTAAACATCATACATTATTTGGAACCCTAAACATGGTTCAAATAATAATAATTCAGCCAAAGTGTATAAATCTTCAAGTATCACATCTGATTCATGTCTTTCAAGTAGCACATAACTTTACCTTAAATCTTTAACCTACAAAAGTGGTTATTTGCAAGGTTGAGCTCGACAGCCCAGTAAAATCTAACCGTTTTCATGCATCACGTAGCACATAATAACATGTTCAACATATATCTCATAAACATTGGACTAACATAACATACATGCTACAGTTCATATAACAAGTATAAAGATTGAGTTCCTACTCAATCAACATGATTCCCTGAATCAAAACCTTTATCATCTACATGTCTTTGAATCATATATAATCCATGATTCACTTTATCAAAGTTAATATATATTACTTACATATCAAATTGATATCCTTTATACATCGGATAGCTCAAACTTTAACTTTACAACTCAACATAAAATATACATCATAAAACATTGAGTACATCTCATGAACTTTAATCATGGTTTAAAGAAATAACAATCTTTAGCTAAAATATTAATCATCGTGTATTATTTCCGATACACGTCATTCAAGTAGCACATAGTGTTACCTTCAATCCTTAACCTGCAAAAATGGTTATTTGTAAGGTTGAGCTCGACAGCCCAGCAAATCTAACAGTTTTCATGCATCACGTATCACATAATAACATGTTTATCATACATCTCATAAACATTGGACTGATAAACATTGGACTAACATAACATACATGCTACAGTTCATATAACAAGTATAAAGATTGAGTTCCTACTCAATCAACATGATTTACTCAATCAACGTAGTTATAAATTGATTTTAACATTTCATACTTTCAACAAATATATAACACATCATGCTCTTTGCAATAAAGATTTAAAATAGTTTATCATCAAGTTCACATAGCAGATAGGAACTGAAAGACTTTCCTTGATCGTTGTTTACCAATAACAGTTTAACAACTTACAGCTATCTGCACTTCACGTGCCCTACACAATTATATAATCATTCACATTAACTATTAGTCACATAGCAATGCATAGTATTTGTAATGTAAACTTTACACTATATCTCATAACCCTTTCTATTATCAGTACACAATGTTCAATTTGATTATGTTAACTTTCAACTTATATCTCACTATATTTCTTCTTAATAATACTCAAAATTTATTTAAGTGTTTAAGTCTTGCTAGGAATCCTTATTGGTTTTATATTAACCCCATTTCATATCTTATAATATTTATTTCATTTGAATTAAAACACTTTTTACGTTCATTAACACTTGTCACGACGTTTCGACGTTTATTCGTCACATGCCCGATTTGTCTCCCTTGTGTATGCTTAGTATGCTTATACAACTTATCTAATACATCATTTTCAATGTTAAGAATCATTATATTTAATAATATTCATGTTTTATAACTTAGAACAACATCTTTTATCATCAGAAGCACTACACTTGCATACGTGCATGCCCGACGCCTCCGATTGTCCCCGAAAACAAAACAGTCCTAAAGATGACAATTTGGACCCCTTTTCCTGATTTCAAATTGAAAAAAATAAAGAATAAAAATTGTAGGTCTATTCTTCCTCATTCCGGATCATCTTGAATTGCCTCAATCAGAGTTCGTATGAAAATGTTATGCCTATTTTACTAAAATAGGTCAAAATAGTCACACCTGACACACTTTGGGTGCAGCTGCACCCAATTAAGCCTTGGGCACAGTGCAGCTGCACCCTAGAGGGCATCTATGCCCCAAATGAATTAGGGCACAACGCAGCTGCGCCAGTTACCAGAAACGAGACTCTAAGTTCACTGTTCTTGCGACTTTTGACCCTTTTCTCCTACTAATCTTCATAACTTGAGTTATACACATCAAAATTAGTCCGTTTTCGATTCTATGGATTCATAATTTATAGAAATACAATATACTAGAATTATAACAATTTACAGAAACACTAACTAGCCTAAATCTTGACCCAAAACTCAAGTTCATACTAAACTTTCATGTTTTAACATGTTTAGCGAATTCATTCACTACGAATTCGTTTCTTAACCAAATTGATTCATTCAACTTGCGTTCTTTTTGTGTTTAAATGTACTAACATATGCTAGACTCAATTTACAGTTTAGTTCACAAACTAACTACCAATTTTTGTACTTTCACAAGCCATATACATAACCATATACACTATAAATAATTTTCTTTCTTTTTGAACATAATTAGCACACTAATTCCCTGTCTAGATGCTAATTCTAACATCACAATTTACTAATAAACACCATTAATCAGTTTGCATAACAACAATTCATCAAACATGCAATTTATAGAAAATTTTGAAACTCAAGAACATGAACTCTTCTTATAAACATAAACTTGAGTTTTAGAGATTATACCTTCACTTGCTTGAATATAATCTTTGCTAAACATAGAAAATTATTTTAGAATCATAGAAATTCTCTCTTAAGTTTTCTCAAACTCTCTCAAACTTATCTGTAAACTCTCTTCTTTCTTTTTCTTAGGCTTAGGCCAATTCTTTTCACGTAAAACCAACTAAAACCAACGCACAACGCTAAACGTCTAAAAATTGACATTTTATTAAATATAATAATGATATATCAGTTATAAAATTTAATATATTTTATTTTTATTATTATTTTAATTTAAATTCAAAATTCAAAAGTCATAAGGCTTTGTTTGGAAAAATACTTTTTAAAATAAAGACTTAATATCCTTAAGCCTTGTTTGGGTAAATCCATTTATAACTACTTTTTAATTTATTTTAATAACTTATTTAGTTTATAGTCCCACCTTATTTATTTGGATTCTCATATCCAATCTTAGTAAATAAATAAAACTAATTACCACAAATTTATAATTTTACTTAATAAATTAACATATCACTTTAATTACTAAATTAAATTAAGAAAACATTCTATAGAAAACTATATAATCCTTAACAACTCTACAATTTAGTTATTAAGTTAAATTAAAGTATTATCTTATAAATTAAATTCATCACTCTTTTATCATAATTAAGTTAATTTCTATAACTCCTGAATTATTTACTTACTAATAAATAATCCAACAAATATCTACTAAACAACAAACATATTAATTAAAAAAATTTATTTAATTTAATAAATATTTGAAATTATAAATAAAATTCTGAATTGTTACAGAAAATCATAATTTTTCTTACTACTTTGTAAGCTTATAACTTGAAATCTACAACTTTGTTTTACGATCCGTAAAAAGGGGGTACTAGATATATAAGTTAACTACTAAACTCAAGTGGTAGCACTCAAAAATGTTTAGTACACAATCCGTAGTGACTGTTTTAGCCAAAATAGTTTTGTTTTTGTTAAAGAAAAACAGACTGTTTGGGTCCCAGTCATTGCCAGTTTTGTTATTTTTCTGACATTCAAAAGTTTTGGAAAAATTTGGGATGATAATATGATAATTTTTCTAACATCTCTAAGTGGAATCACTAAAAAAGGAGTTGTAAATTTACGTATGGACTATTTTTAGAAAAGTAGGAAAAATGTGAAAATCTCAAAAACATACTGCCTAGATTTTTGCAAGTGTAGTGTCGGCCACTTAAATTATGAAATAAATTCCTGCCTTTTGGGACATGAAAATATATGATATAAAGTATCTTCTGTCCTAAAATGAGCTCATTCCGACTTAAATTGACCAAGTTATGGTTATTTCAATTTTTAGGAAGTTTCAACGAAAACGGCTATAACCAAAGTTCTATAACTCCAATGGCCACAAAATTTTAACTGGAAGCTCACATTAAAATTTATAAGATTATGTCAAGAGATGGGAATTTTTGAAGTTGAGCATGATAAGGCTAATTTCTTTGGCTACGAACTAAAAATGATTTTTGAAAAATGATAAAGGAATTTGAAAAATGACGGAAAAATACTTTTTGTGTATGAAATATATGTATATATGTTTGGTCAAAGGATAGAAAAATAATAAGTTAATTTTGTAATTTCGTGAAAAGAATTAATTAATCCACCTTCTTTGGATTGAAAATCATTGAATCCAAATTTATTTGATTACAATCTAGTTCTTTGGAATTGGAATTGAAAGTTCTTTGGATTGCAATTTTCTTTGTTGGATTGGCCATCTGATTACTGGATTTGGAATCCAGTTTGTTGGATTTGGAATCCAGTTTGCTGGATTGCAATCTGGGTTACTGGATTGGTATGTTTGTATAATCGAGGTTGCTAGATTATTATTTGACTTATTAGATTTTAAAGTGGAACTTATAATATGTAAGATTAAAGTGTCAAATCATAATGTATATGATATAATGATTAAATAATTATCAAAGGACAATAATAATAATGATGTTTTAAGGAGTTATCTAATATTTGATTATGTGATAAGTGTTTAAGTTATATAATAAATGTAATTAACAGTAGTATATGTGATGATATTATTCTAAATGAGAGATCGATATTAATAATAATAGGTCTTTCAATTGAAGCTATATTAGATTGTGTAATAGTAATCGACGACACATGCAAGTTTTTCTTCACTTTGTGCAAACCTTATATTTTCAATTCAAGTTTTCCATATACATTTAATTTTTGTATTAAATTTACTTGTTATATTGATGCTATATAAACTTGTTTAAAAATCTATTATGGCTTATTGTTCAAGCATAACCAAGTCATATGAACTGTTATTTGTGTAAAAATGCGGTTGATTTGATATCAAAGCATAGATTGTGGGAAACCATTGTTGTTTGGTACAAACATATATACTGACACTATTATGACTGGCAGTAACAGGCTGACCGGGTTCCATGTACCGGCATTTGTAGCAATGACCGGGGGTTATTTAGATAGGTTGATAGGCATACTCCTAGGTTGTTTGGTTGAGCGGATCAACTCGGGTTTCTAAGTCTATAGGACTGACAGAAATTCATATTGTGCGGGGTTTGGCAGATAAACCTCAGTATATACATGTTGAAAAGCTCTGAACTTTATGTTCATTCAATCCAAATTTGGTTTGGGTATAATATTGTTACTTGTTCAAAACTTTTTCAGTTTTCTGTAGCTCATCCGTGCAAATATTTTTCATTTGCAGATAGAAATGATGTATCCGGAAGCTTCAGTATTTGTGGATAAAAAGGCTAAAGACGTGGTTATTCTTTTGAGGACTATGATGTAATACTTAAACTACATTTAGAGTCTATGTAATTGTATATTAAGTTGTGTAATGTATTATTAGTTTCCAGTGTTTAGATTTACATTCTAATGAAATTAGAAAAGAGTACAATATCTATATGAACTATACATTTGAATGATAATATTAACATATATTGGGATTCTCTGATGCACTGAGGTAGCGCTTCTCAGTTCCAAGAACCCTACCATTAATACCATGACTGTCAGATAGATAAGAATTATTGATATGGAGGAAATATCTGTAAGATACTAAACCTGTACATCCAAGTGAGGTTACTCAAATACACTAATTGTTTTGACGAGAACTACTATCTGCTATGAGTGCTGTGAATCTTGGATTTATGGGAATTATTATCTTATGGAATATTGACGTGAGCACCAAATCTGCTACAGGAAATGTAGAGAATTTGGGGGCGTTACTAATTGGTATTAGAGCAATAGGTTATAGATCTAGGATTGGAATACCTTAGGATATGACCTGAGAGAACGTAGTGAAAGCAATAAGGAGATAAACTTAGATATAGTATTAAGAAGTAAGTTTAGTTACTCATTGCAAGGAAGTATTCTAGAGATGTTAGGAATGTCTAGAATAGACAAAAGGGAAGTTGTAAGAAATGACGAGATTATGGAAATAAAATGTTTTGAAACATATTGAGACAATTAAAGTTGTAGGAAATGATATGGTGATGGACCTAGGAAGCGAAATGGAAGGGTGAGACTTGAAGTTGGGTATGGCAAGAAGTTTAGAGCCTATTGTGAAGGAAATAAGAGACTTAGTATTAGGGAGATAGTAGTAATGGAGATAATAAAAAGATAAACTAAAAATAAGTTCGTAAGGGATGAATTAAGAAAGTTCCTCAGAAGAATATTTGAGAAAAGTAAAAAAAAAAATTGCTTACATGAAAACTAAGTTGGTGATATCGAGTTAATATTTTGGAAAGTAACGAAGTTAAGTGACAAGATTATTGTTCCACTTAAGAAAGTACTTGAACCAGAATAGATTGCAGCAATGGAGAATGATCTGAAGGATAAAATAGAGGAAGTGTCAACGGAAGTAGTTTACAACAAAATATTTGAGCTATAAAAGGCAAACCTACGGTAGATTTAGAGGGTGCTCATGAAGAGTACCGAAGTTGGAGTTAAGTGAAGAGGGATATTAAAGTTTCAATGAGGCTTATATAGAGCCAGAAAGAGGGACAACAGAAGAAGAAGTAAAAGAAGTTGGAGTAACATTAAAAGAGAAGCAATTGTATATATTTTAATTAGTAGCTGGAGAAATTATGGATATCCGCAAGAGGGATGATCGATAGTATCAAAGTTAATTTAAGAGAAGGGAATGAAAAGCATGAGAGGTTAGGGAAACAGATGGTAGTAGAGGAGCTTTAGTTTGTAATAGTATAGTGTTCTTAATGTAGGAATTCGTTTAGGTGAACTAGTGAGAATATATAAATCATTAGTTGGTCAGGTATTTTTTTCTTTGAGAATATATATATATATATATATATATATATATTAGTTGAATATATATATATATATAACTATCTACACGTAAAATGCATATTGTTATTTGCCAAATTGAATTGATTATTATACTTCTTAGTTATTTGCTATCTTTAGATAAATGATATCTTAAGGAAGGTCACCAACAGAGATCAACGGGAACCAGTTAGAGACAAACCTAACCCAATAGTTGGTAAACATGTTATTATAAGCTTTACAAGGAAGGTAAGAGAATCCACCAGAAGTTGAACCCAATACTTTATGGATTACCTTAGACTTTAAATTAGCGGAACCACTAGAGTTGAAAAGGACCGATGAACCAGGAAATGAAGCCATTTAATAGATGTCAAAAGAAGAGAGGGCATAAAAGGAAAAGGGATGTCACTTCTCCAAATAACTTTAGGAAAGAGGGAAATAGTAGCACTAGTCAAAGAAGAGAAGGTTGTCATATTTGTGGGAAGAAGCACAGAGAAGTATGTATTTTTAGGGGAACTCAATGTTTTACTTGTGGAAACATTGGGCATTACTCAAATAGTTGCCCACAGAAGAAGCATATTAGGAATAATAAGATCAACAAGATACAGTGTTCAATTGTGGGGAGGAAGGACACATTGCTAAATTTTGTCCAAAACACAAAAAATCATAACATAAGGGGAAACCAAAGCCTCAAATTTAAACCAGTAGGTGAAGGAAGTGGAAATGTATAAAATAAAAGTTGGATTTTGAAATATTTGTAATAGTAAGAATGTTTGGATAATATCTTAAAAAGTATATGTGAATACATATATATATATATATATATGGTCTGTATAAGTGATAATTTTTGTATAAGTATTGAAATGATAGTAGTGTCCATTTTTTTTTGGTCCATGCTAAAGGAATTTGTACATTATATAGCAATAGTGGTAAGATGAATTGAAATGTAATATGTAAAACATGTTAATATATAATTAATATATTCTAAATTGAGAATATATTTGCAAAGTGTAAAATTTGTTAAAGAAAAAAGAAATTATTATTTACTAAATATGTTTAATTATAGTATAACTTGGGTTAATGATAAATCTAAAATATTTTGACACATCTTTAAAAAGATTTGAGTAAAGATTTATTCCTAATAATAATAATAAAGGATGATGTTAAGATAAAAGAAAATAAGAAGACGATGAAATTAAATTTAATCTAAGGAATTATTGGTAAATATAAGGCAAAGTTAAATTGGAGAAGATAGTAAACTATAAGGTTTTAAAGAAGTAAGAGATGATGCTTGGTGATGATATTCTTTTGATTGAGAAAATTGATGAAGGATAGAAGTCTGTTAGGAAAGAAAGTGAAGATGATTGAGGTTATTTTATATCCAAAGTATGAGATTAGCAGTGGGTTAGACAATCATGTTAGAAGATATTTTTGGAATAAAACATTAGGATCAATGATAAGAAGTGAAGGAAAATATCATTATTACTAGTTGTGGTGAAGTAGTTCAAGCTGAGAAATGAATTAGCTGTATCCAAAAATGTGTTAAATAAGAGTTAAAACGATATTATTGATAACAATGAGTATAACTAGTATATTGATATGAGACATATGATTATCAGGGGGGGAAAATTTAGCAATAACATTAAAATTCAAATGCAACAACGAGGTACTAATATAAGATTTTAATAAAATTTAAAGATTGAGATAAGAGTTTCAACTAACTCTATCTAGAAACAATTAGTTATGGGGAAAGGCTAGAAGAAGGGTGAAAAACAAAACTGAGATAACTCACGAATGAAATAATAGATAGAGATAGGTTACTAAGATATAAAGAAAGAATTCGATGAGAATTAATAAGGAGGGGCACCAAAGTCGGACTCTCTATAAGGGACGTCGGTTTGGTGGACGACAAATTAGAAAGGTACCATTGAAGTGATATGGTTAAAATACCATGAAAGTCACAAAGTGGTATCAAAATTTAAGGATGAAGAAGGTATAATACCAAGGATATAAAATATAAGACAATAAGTCAAAAAGTGCTAAAGTAAAATAGAGATGGAATTAGAATTAATATTGAAGGAGAAATTTGAGTTCAAGTAAGTTAAGATAATGATAAATAATTATTGAGTTTTAACTTAATAAAAAGTCGTGGGTAAACTATAAATGAGGAAATATTCTATGTATTTAAAGTTTAAAAATTAAACACAATAGTTAAGTATGTTGATTCAATTTTCAAGTAAAGAATAGGTCAAGATTCGTAATATAGAATCTTATAAGGAGGGAATAGTATAATAATTCAAATTTTTTGTGATTTATAATTTTTTATTAAATGTGTAAATACGGGGCTATGTTTCTTAAGGAAATTATGAGTTTTGATAAGTTAAATAAAACTTAGATTGAGCCAAGAATTTATTTTCCTGAAAGAAATTAAGAATAGAATAAAGGTCAAATAATAGACATAAAATTAAGTATACGGTAATGATGATTCCGGGGACGGAATCCTTATAAGAAGGGGAGAATGTAAGGACCCAAAATTTTATATAATTTTACGAATAAACTTTTTTTGGTTGATAATTATTTTGAGCTTGCGGGGTATGAATTCAATAGACTAGTCAATTTATTGACTAAGTAGTGTAAATAAGGTAATAATAAATACTCGATCGAAATTCTATTATGACTTCGGTTAAAAATACAGTTATTATTATAATTGTATTCTAGAATATTTGGTTAAGGGTAAATATTAATCTGTTAAGGTGTCATATTAGTAAACCCTAATGACTAGTTAGCAAACCCTAATGTTGGTTAAGAAATTCTATTTCTAGATTTGTTAACCCTAAACCCTAATAAGAAACCTTAACCCTAATTAATTAAGGTTATAAATAGGGAGTTGTGACTTAATATACTAAATATTATGTATTCAGTACTAGGTATGATTATGTAGGATTAAGTATGAAAATTTATCAGGAAAATCAAGTTGAGGATTAAGAATCCCTAACCCTGAATATCAAACGCTAATTGGTAAACCCTAATTTTAATTTAGAAACCCTAAATTCTAATTAGGAAATCCTAATACTGATTAACAAACCCTAAGATTTTAATATTTAAGGGAAGCATGTGAAAAGACCACATTACCCTTTGAATTATAGGGGAAATGACCAAAATATCCTTAGTGAGTGCGAATTTTCCGAAACGCCCTTTTACTTAATTTTTAAGTAAAAGATATTTTCAAATGTGTGGTGAACCACTACTTGAGTTTAACATGTGTTCTAAAAACTTGGATCAGCCACAATTGAACACATAACATCATTCTTGTCGAAGGAAAACAAAACTTGGTGACAAGTGGCCACATAGCCAAACATGTGGAGAGAAAAAGAGGTAGCATGCACGTCACCATTTTAAGCCACATGTTTCAAAAGATATTTCCAAAATAAGCTAGGTGTCAAATTTTGCAAGGAGCCACATTACATACTACTCTCCCACATATATCAATTTGGTGATTAAGTGAGAGAGAGGGAGCAAGAGAGAATGTGGGGAGTAAATGTAGATATACAAAATATATCTATACATTAATCTCCAACAAACAAATATCTAACTTATTTCTCTCATCTCTTATTTTCTAACCAAAAAGAAAACCAAGAGAGAGAGAGAGAGGAGCAATTCGGCAGCCATAGAGGAGAGAATGGAGAGACTTTTGATAAGTTTCAAAGCTCCATAAGCAAATCTAGGAAGAAGGAGAAAGAAAATCAAGCAAAGGTATAAACTCTATGTAGTTTATATAATTTTATTTTGATTATTCTCAATCAAAACTTGGATCTATGGTTCCAAACTTTAAAACTCTAGATTTACATGTTAATAACTTTTTTATGTTTAGTTCTAACCCTTTTATGTATCAAAAGTTAGATCTAAAGTAAGGAAATTAAAGCTATGTTTTGAAAGTTAGAAAATCTTAAATTTTCTATACTACTTTGTAAGCTTATAACTTGAGATCTACAACTTTGTTTTGCGATCCGTAAAAAGGAGGTACTAGATATATAAGTTAACTACTAAAACCAAGTGGTAGCACTCAAAAATGTTGAGTACACAATCTGTAGTGGCTGTTTTAGCCAAAATAGTTTTGTTTTTGTTAAAGAAAAACAGACTGTTTTGGTCTAGTCATTGCCAGGGGTAGTTTTGTTATTTTTCTGACATTAAAAAATTATGAAAATTTTTTGGGATGATAATATGATAAGTTTTATAACATCTACAAGTGGAATTACTAAAAAAGAGTTGTAAATTTCCGTATAGACTATTTTTAGTAAAGTAGGAAAAATTTGAAAATATCAAAAACATACTGCCCAGATTTTTGCAAGGGAAGTTTCAGCCACTTAAATTGTGAAATAAAATTCGAACTTTTGGGAGATGAAAATATATGATATAAAGTAATTCCTGTCCAAAAATGAGCTCATTCCGACTTAAATTGACTAAGTTATGGTAATTTTAATTTTTAGGATTTTCTGATGAAAACGACTATAATTAAAGTTCTATAATTCCAATGGCCACAAAATTTAAACTGGAAGCTCATGTTAACACATATAAGATTATGTCAAGAGATGGGAATTTCTGGAGTTGAGTATGATAGGGCTAATTTTTTAAGCTACGAACTAAAAATGTTTTTTGAAAAACACTGAAGGAAGTTGAAAAGTTATAGAAAAATACTTTTTATGTATGAAATATATGTATATATGTTTTGTCAAAGGATAGAAAAATAATAAGTTGATTTGGTATTTTTGTGAAAAGAATTAATGAATGCAGCTTGCTGGATTGAAAATCTATTGAATCCAGCTTGCTGGATTGCAATCTGGTTGCTGGAATTGGAATTCAAGTTGATGGATTGCAATTTGCTTTCTTGGATTGGCCATCTGATTACTGGATTTGGAATCCAGTTTGTTGGATTTGGAATCCAGTTTACTGTATTGCAATCTGGGTTGCTGGATTGGTATGTTAGGATAATCCAGGTTGCTAGATTATTATTTGACTTATTAGATTTTAAAGAGGAACTTGTAATATGTAAGATTAAAGTGTCAAATCATAATATATATGATATAATGATTAAATAATTATCGAAGGACGATTATAATAATGATGTTTTAAGGAGTAATCTAATATTTGATTATGTGATAAGTGTTTAAGTTATATAATGACTGTAATTAACAGTAGTATATGTGATGATATTATTCATATTGAGAGATCAATATTAACAATAATAGGTCTTTCAATTGAAGCTATATTAGATTGCGTAACAGTAATCGATGGCACATGCAAGTTTTTCTGCATTTTGTGCAAACCTTATATTTTCAATTCAAGTTTTCCATATACATTTAATTTTTGTATTAAATTTACTTGTTATATTGATGCTATATAAACTTGTTTAAAAATCTGTTATGGCTTATTATTCAAGCATAACCAAGTCATATGAACTGTTATTTGTGTAAAAATGTGGTTGATTTATTATCAAAGCATAGATTGTGGGAAACCATTGTTGTTTGGTACAAACATATATATACTGACACTATTATGACCGGCAGTAACAGGCTGATCGGGTTCCATCTACCAACATTTACAGCAATGATCGGGGGTTATTTAGATAGGATGATATGCATACTCCTAGGTTTTTTGGTTGAGTGGATCAACTCGGGTTTCTAAGTCTATAGGACTAACAAAAATTCATAATGTGCGGGGTATATATATGTTGAAAAGCTCTGAACTTTATGTTCATTTAATCCAAATTTGGTGTGGGTTTAATATTGTTACTTGTTCAGCTTTCTGTAGCTCATCCTTGCAAATATCTTTCATTTGCAGATAGAAATGATGTATTCGGCAGCTTCAGTATTTGTGGATTGAAAGGCTTAAGACATGGTTATTCTTTTGAGGACTATGATGTAATACTTAAACTACATTTAGATTCAATGTATTTGTATATTAAGTTGTGTAATGTATTATTGGTTTCCAGTGTTTAGTTTTACATTCTAATGAAATTAGAAAAGAGTATAGTATCTATATGAACTATACATCTGAATGATAGTATTAACAGACATTGGGATTCTCTGATGCACTGAGGTAGCGCTTCTCAGTTCCAAGAACCCTACCATTAATACTATAAATGTCAGATAGATATGAATTATTGATATGGAGGAAATATCTGTAAGATACTAAGCCTGTACATCCAAGTGAGGGTACTCAAATACAATAATTGTTCTGATGAGAACTACTATCTGCTATGAGTACTGTAAATCTTGGATTTATGGGAATTATTATCTTATGGAATATTTACGTGAACACCAAATCTGCTCTACTTTGACACTATCTGTGTCACAGACCCTCTCTCTTTCGAGTCTTCTCTACTTTGACACTATCTGTGTCTATTTTTCTTTGTCATCATTTGTGTCTTTTGTATCTTAACACCACCTATATCTCTTCCGTTATGATACCACCTATATCTTCTTTATAACACCACCACCAGTGTTTATTCTTTTTATTATGACACCACCAGTGTCTGGTTTAACACCACATGTGTTTATCTTTCTTTGACACCAGTAGTGTTTATTTTATTATGACACCCCCAATGTTTATTTCGTTATGACACCACCAGTGCTTGTTCTTCTTTTGACACCACCAGTGTCTATTCTTCTTTAACATCACCAATGTATGTTTAATACCCGTAATATTAGGGTTATTCACCTTTAACTCAATTTAGAGTTTGCTATGATCATTTCTCTTATTCATCCTTAGTTAATATCATAACTATATACTTAGGTACAAATACTAGCTTATTCTTAACAACAAGATTATCTATATTTTCTTCCTCTATTAACCAATTTTATTATCTTGATTAATATCTTGCAATTTTTAGCAATAGAGTTTCATTTAGAGAACTTACCATACATTATGAGTTCAAAAACTTACCACATTAGTATGAGTTCAGGAACTTATCATAGAAATATGTAGTTCAAGAATAGATCATGAACTATCCATATAACTATGGGCTCAAAAACATATCATACAATTATGAGTCACGAACCTAACATGATAACATATAATTATTTTCACATGATAATAAATCATTTTACTTTTACTTCCTTTTGATGAATTTACTCAATGCATCCCGTAAAACTCTTTCTGAGTTTATCTCTTTACTATCTTCAATAGTTTTTCTCAGGTTATAGCCTAAGGTTCTCCACCTAAGGTTTCTAACCTATCAGCTCTGATACCAATTGTAGCGCCCCTGAAACTCGTTATATCTTTAAATCCAAGTTCGGTGCATTACGGTGCGTTACGGTGCTACTCATTCCATACATAAATTCATATATCCTTAAGATATAATTAAATCTTCAAAATATTACAATATATTTTCTCAAATCCTAGATTCTATTACCTTAAAATCTTCAATATAGTACAAATAATGAATATTATATTATTTATTCTCTTCCTTAATACAAGTGTGACTTTTATCCGTCAAAACAGATATATATATATATATATATATATAAAGTTTTAACAATTACTCTCAAGACTTGACTTGACCTTCTCTTCAATCTTCACCGGACTCTTCGGTTCTTTATAACTTCGCTGAAAATATTTTTATTTTAAGTAAGTGTGAGCATTCAATTGCTCATCAAGTTCTAGCAGTTGAATAACAACAAAAACAAGAACAAAATATTCTTTTCTTTGAAAACTTCAATATCTGAACAAGAGTTATGAAGCGGCTCGAATAACATGAATAATTCTGATTCCTGTCATTTTAAAATACCAATTACATCACTCTTCACATAAAAACATTTCTTATAACAGTTCTAGGACTTAACTCATCCTACACAACTACATATGTGAAAAGAATCACCTTTTTGACATACATACACAAAACACAATGCATAACACAGACCGAGTTCTCAACAGTTATCAATATATCAAATTAAGTGGCTCCCCACCTAAAACTAATGATTTAGTTTCTCGTCTCCTTTACACTATCTTAACAGTGAGTTAATTAGATCGATTACTTGCTCAACTTAAGCCTTTGCCCATACAAAGGAATTGTTTAATTCAGTTACTACAAGCTAACGATTAAAAAGCACGATTGTACATACACCTTAAACTCAATTAACATCTTAACATTTGGTTCAACTAAAATAATTAGCATAAACTCGTTCTTAACATTTTTCATGAATAAACAGAACTCTTTCAACTTGAACAGTTTAATCACAGAACAATTCATCGTAATAGCAGATAAGTGCAGAAAATTGGCACATGGCCTCATTTATAATCAACATTTTGTAAAAATATAACACATTTTCACATAAATATAAAACTTGCTCAATTAAAACTCGTGTAAGTTAGAGAAATTAACATTTATTTCATCAATATAAATGAAGTTAGTAAACTTGTCTTAAGCACTGCTTACAACATACGCTATACTGCTCTTCGTTATCCCTATATATCACATAAGGACCACATACCAATTAGTCATATATTGACCCTCATATTGGTTTATTTTAACTTGTTTCATAATTTTTATGTTCGGGTTTTGTAACTCGAAATAACGTCTCCAGCCTTGTACACTCCAGTATATTCTTCGTTTAACTTTGTTTATAGCTGAGACTTTAATTTCAAAGTCCCTTTTTATGATATTACTATTTTCATTTAATTTTATATGATTCACGTTTTATAAATTTACGCGGCCAAACTTTTAAAGTTGTCTTTCACCGTAATGACGTTCATACATCGTGTGCCAGACTTGTCTAACTAGAACACTTAACCGACACGCTATTACATATGATTAACATGTCCAATACCTCTACCATTCCTTGGTTTACACTTCGCTAGACTATATTTCCAAAATACAATGTTTAGAACTCAAAAATACTAGTCCAACACGGCTTGGCTCCCTAACATTCCGAAGAAACCTTCTTGATTTGCCTTTAATTACACAACAGTTCTAAAAAGACTCATTTTAGACCTTTATCCCGACCTCAAATCTCAAAAATTAAAGAATAAAAATTGTAGGTCTACTCCTTAGATTTTCGGATCATTTTGAATCACCTCAATCAGATTTTAGATGAAAGATTTATGATCAATTTACTGCAGGACGTCAAAACAATCCAGCCTAGCACTATTCGAGAGCCGCAACGCCCAAAATGGCCTTTAGGATAGTGCTACAGCATTTGACATTCGACCCACTTCCTGTACTTGAGTGCTACAGTACCTAGAAGCCTTAAAACATGGCGCTGCGGCACCAATTCGTCAAAGTTCAAGCTTTGCAATTTTATTTTACTACACCTACTTCCGCACGTCATAACTTTCTCACTCGATATTAGAATGAGTCTGTTCTTGAGGCTATGGAATCTTGAACATTATTTTAGGAATTCTCTTATCCCATTCGAAAGGATCTCATTAAATAGATCTAACCCATTTCTAGGGTAGATAGAGGAGTTCGTCCCCCACTTCCTTTACTCCACTGCCACCAATGAACAAGAATTCGAGATAGAAAGAAAGATTGGTTGGTGGGCTTAATAGCTCATAGACTTTATTGAGATAGGTGGACTCCCCCTCCGAGAACCGTATATGAGACTTTCATCTCGTAAGACTCAAGAAAAACACCCAAATACTAGTTTGAACGTCTATTTAATAGAACAATCTCCCTGGACAAAATAATTTTTATGGGTCTTTAACTAGCATTTAAATTGGCTTAAAAATCCTCCGTCGCTTAGATTGTTTCAACTTTGCGTTCTTAATGTTAAATTTTATTTCTTCGTAACTTACTCATTCGAACCCGGGATGAGTTTGTTCTTGAGCCTACGAGTCACATTTTTTATGCTCTACACCATTTTCATGAAACCTCAATTATTCAGAATCATTAACTTGCATTATAAATTTGTTTGGGAATATACAGAACTATAATTTCAACACTTAACATCTTTTACTAAAATTTTCGCCATAACTTCGTTACATAATATTTTTACTCCGTTTCTCTTAGAACATTTCCATAACTCATACACTTCTATATCCTCTTACTCAGATATTAAAAAAATAACTTCTTAACAATTGTTTTCAATTGTTCATTAACAATGCACGAGCCATGATTTTAAATTTATCCATCAACAACTTTTAACACATTCTTCGTTCGTTCTTTGTTTTACATCGTTATTTTGATTACGATTACACTTTGCATACATATATTAGTGTCTTAAGTCCACTAATTCTTCATTATTTCTCCGGATCACTCATGATTCACATTAATCATCAAACCACCAACAAAGTACTTCATAATTATATGAAAGCTTTAAAAGAAATAGATTAAATTATGATCCAAGTTCTTATTATGTCCATTTTATATACATATTAACATAGTTTAACCATACTAATATCATTTTCCACCATAATATACTTCCACATCAGTAATTTATGTGATTATACATATTAAACTTAAAGGAAATGGATTAAAATTAAGATTTATTACATTTCTTCTTTACTTAGATGATTAACTTGCTAATCATCTTCTTCCTTTTCTCCTCCAATTTCGAGGTCCCTCTCTTTCTCTCTCAATATATAAATAGTTTTTTTTCTCAGTTATTATGAATTGGTAAGGAAAAGAATGAAATGTCAATAAAAACTCCTTTTATTTAATAATAATTCCTACATCTAATTTACAAGACTATCCGATTTCTCAGGTTATCATAGTAGTTGTGATAACCATGAATTAGCAAAAAGGAGACTTGTTATTGTTGTGCAGAGCAATAAGGAAGGAAACTTATAGGTTTAACAATCCTTAAATACCTACGAAACCTGTCCCTAAATCTAATGCACACAAGATGTTTGAAAAATGTCCTCTTAGGGGCTGTTAAGCTTAAATCATGAAATTAAGTGAAGTTTGTGGTTAAGAACTTTTTATACATGTTATATTAAGTAAATTAAGTGATATTTGTAAGCTTAATGGGATTAGAAAACTGTTTTAGAATGAAAATCATGTTTATATTTGGTTTAGAAAGTATCTCGATAGAGCAGTTTGGGGGCTTTGTTAGACTGATCTATAATGTCTGAAATAGATGAGTTATATTTTTTAAAATACTATGATATACCTTATATAACATCCTCAAGTTTGGTTGTAATTGGATTTATGGTTTAAAAGTTAGAAATTTGCAAAGTGGCCTATTTGGCGTGGGGTTGTTGGGCTAGGATAGCTGTAACGACCCCAAAATCTGGCCTATTTTCAACCCCAATCTTGTGCTTTGAAATATAACTTCATTCTAATTCCCCATTAATAATCAATATTATAATTGATAAAACTTGTATATTTTAAAACTTTTGACAACATTCAATATTAATAAAGATATAAAAATTTAGTTATTTCCAATTTTCCTCATAATTTAATAACATCTATAAATTCAAAATCTTTTTTTCATCGTTCTTTGTCCCCCGAAATCGTAACCTTTATAATTCATACTTATATTCATAATCATATGTACTATATATGATTCAACTCGAAACGTCAATTGTGAATATAAAAGTCAACTTTTGAAATTAAATTCATTTTTCTATACGTTCCGTTCTAATTAATCAAGCTAAGTACATTATACAACATGTTGAATTCATAAAACACTATTTCCATACGACATCTCCATTGAACAATTGGTCTTTACAATAATTTACATAAAATTTAACAATTTAAAATTCAAATCTTAAAATAGTCGCGTTCAGTTTATTACAACAAGTCAATTTGAAGAAGTATTAAGAATACAGAAGCATTGCCAATTTTTCAATAATTCACTTACGATATTTTAGCTATTAAGTGGTAGAGTCAGTCATTAGTGCTTAAAGTAAAAAGAAAAAGCTTCAAGAACTCTTAGTGAGCACTCACCCAACAGTCAAGTGCCATAACAAAATCTGCATCCAAAAGTTGCTTCAATAGGTCAAACACCCCAATTTTCAATGAACTAAATACATCCAAACTAAAGTTTGTTAGTTGAAGATCTCTAACATTCTTATTTTTTTTTGCTAAATGATCTCTAACCTTCTTTGAATTACAGTTTTGAATCATTATGGATCTTGGTAACCATTTATCTAAAATTATACATGGATAAGGTGATGAATTACTGGGTCAATATAATTGGATCTTACACATAGGTAAATGACTCAAGTCACATTGAATCATGGGAATTATCTGATCCATTGGTAGGCTTAATCTAACCCAACCCACCCCACTCCACTTTTTGAACATAACTGGTATTCATACCCCAACTCCAATGGAAACTCTCAGTGAGTAGAACCAACTTCTATTCATCAACTATAATCCATCCGTTTCAAAACATAAGATTATTGACTTTTTAAAGTCAACTTAAAACATTTTCAAACTTAAAATTGGCATGAATTTCTTAATTTTATTCAATAGAATGACGAATATTGTAAACTATCTAAAATGTCCCAAATTGACTTTCAAAAGTAAATAATAATATACGGAGGAAGTTTTTTACTAATAAAAGGTCATTTTCATTCATTCATTCATATCAATATTATGTACTCAATCCAAGCCTGCCATTAAAGGCTTACTTCAAACTGATCATCTATTAAAGGAAATTTCTAGACATTACACTGCTCTGGTATTATAAGTTGCAAATGTTTAAGATGATACAAGAAATAGTTGTGCAGTACAAGTAACACGTAATATCTTTACCAAAAATTGTAATTCCTCTGAAAATAACTTGTGACAAACAGAGTTACTCTCGCATTTAAAGTTTACCTTTCTACACTTTTCTTGACCTCTGTGTTCATAGCAATAGTATGCTAGATTTAGGTTATCACTTATACGAATAAGAACATCTTCAACCGTAGTAGAAAAAAGAACTCTTCAAATTGAAGTTTGTTGACCTACATGGCAATTTGAAGAACATTATTTGCTTTTTTAATATTTTGTGTCTTGTCGGTCTCTTCAATTCAATTAGTGCAGTATTTGACTTAAAACAATAATAATTGATAACATATGAAATAATTAATAACATTTTGGAAAATAAATTATATTTAAAAATTAATATTTAATTAAAACTAAACTCCCTTCCAAGAATTAAATTAATATTTAACATTCATTTTCTTGTTTATCTTATAATGTTGACGTTGCAAAGATGAATAACCCAGCAAGCAAACTTGATTATCCAAGTTCATTGGATAAATTTTTAATTCACGTGATTATCCATAGGGTCATAATTTACGTGATTATCCAAAGGCTAATCAAAATAATATTTTATCCAATATGATAAATAAATAAATAAATAAAAAGGAAAGATATTAAATTTTAAAATGAGTTGTGCATCAAACCCATTGAGCAAAATAAATATTTTTAGCCTCTTTCATATGATTTTGATTCTCCCAAAACAAAATAAATGTCTTGAAGAGGCAAAGTCAACTTACCAATTCTGAAGAGAGAGAATGAGGTTGCAAATTTGATGACTATGGTTGGAGAGGCTGTTGGAGATAATTTTTCAAATGTGGCTCACCTATTTGAGTATTTTAAAGTGGTTGAATAGGTTGTTAGAAATGCTATAAGAGTTAATATCAAAGAACAATATGCTTCACTAGGCAACCACTTACCCCAAAAAAACTAATGCCCAGTGACGCAGATCCATTCTCTAGTAGGGGTGTTCATCGGTAAAAAACTGAATCGGTACCGAAAATACCGAACCGGTACCGATCCGAAATTACCAAAAAAAATAAGAACCGAAATCGGTACCAAATTATCGGTTTCGGTACCGATTCTGTACAAAATTGGTACCGATTTTTTCGGTTCAATTTTTGGTTACACCGTATGGTAATATATATAATTATTAATAATAATTAAATAATTTTTTTATATATTAATAATTTTTTTAAAAACTAAGAAATCATTAACTATTAATAATAATTAATATATAAAATAAAACTACAAAACATTATTAATATATATAAAAAATTTAATAAAACTACTATTATATAGAAATTATTAATATATAAAAAAATCTATTTAATATATAAAATTACAAAACATTAACTATTAATTATTAAATTATTAAATTTTGGTATTTCGGTTTTTACCGAATTTAAAAAAGTTATTACCGCTACCGATACCGAAAAGTGTTAAAATACCAAAAATTAGATTTGCAAAAAAAAAGCTAATCTTGTATTGCAGAGTAAAAACCAATCTGGTCGATGCATCGGAAAAAACCAAAAATTTTGAGCACCCCTATTCTCTAGGTAGGAGCTTGGTGTTCTTGGTAATACATAATATAAGCATACATAACCAAATTGTAACATTGATCTAAATTTTGGGCTTACCCACAACAAACTACACAATACAATTACACAGCCATTGGAAAGAAAAAAAATAAAATAAATCAGAGAGCATAATACTGGGCATTTAAATTCAAGAGGCCTCAAATCAATTGGACCACAAGGAAAACAACAAACAAAAGTAAAGAAACTTTAAGCTGATAAAATTTGTTCATAGCTAGTAATCACTGACATAAATCAAAATCAATCAAAGATGTCAAATTTATGAGTTCTACAAATTGAAACAATAAAATAATTGGGTGAAATATAAATGTTACCCCTAAACATTAGGTATTTTTGGGTATTGAGTCCCTTTCTGTTCGAAAATTTGGATATTGAGCCCCCAGGCGCCACATTGGCGTTGACTTGCTAACGTGTCACACGTGACACTTACATGGCATACGTGGCATCTCGACGTGGATTCGAACTGCCCAAGATTCCAACTCAAAAACCCCAATTTGAAATCCTGATCATAAGACCAGCCGAGCACCATGGGCCTAACTGTTAGTTTTACTCAAGGATTTACCTTTATAACAAAATAATTCATTTCCACCAGATTATTAAAAGACAAAAGACGTTTAAAGACAATAAATTTATCTCAAGATTTCATTGTCAAATTTCATTGAGTAACATCAAACAGGTGGCAATACTGTTGAGGTAGAAGAACAAGGTTATGAGAATGATGATGATACTAATGATAGTGGAACAGATAGTGATAATACTAAAATTATGACTCTGATAAAGTAGAAAATGACAGCCCTGAAGAAGCTGACTTTGAGGATGATACACTTATATGGTGATAAAACCCTTTCCCAATACATAACCCCAACACCAAAATCATGGAAAAAAAGTTAGAGTTAAGAATGTTATTTGCAAACAAGAAAGAATTCAAAACTGCAGTAATTCATTGGTCATTAACAAAAGGTTTTGATTTAAAATTTATGAAAAATGAAAAACATAGGGTTAAAGGGAAGTCCTGTGAAAGTATGAGAAAGTAAAGTTTGTTTCAATCAACTTTTCAGCTTAGAACAATGAGGAAAAGAAACAAATGTTCAAAAACTTTAGTGAGTAAATAGGTTACTGCTAAGTGGTTAACAAAGAATTTGAATACAAAACTTAAAGAATTTAGGAATTGGAGATTGGTTGATATTCAAGCATATGTAAAGAAAACCTTTCTAGTTAATGTGTCAATCGACAAATGTTATAGGGCTAGAAAGTTTGGTTTGTAAGAGTTAATGGTGAACATACAAGAACATTATGCCATGTTGCATAGATATGTTGAGGAGTTAAGAAGGTCAAATCATGGGATTAAAATTGACTTATATCAAGTCTTTCATTATGTTGCACCTAAATTTAGAGGACTTTATATTGGATTTAAGGCTTTTAAAGTTGGTATGCTTGCTGGTTGTAGGAAAATAATTGGACTAGATGATTGTTTTCTAAAAGGGTGTTGCGGTGGGTAGCTTTTGAGTGCTGTAGCTAGAGATGAAAACAAACAAATGTTTCCAATCTCTTGGTATGTTTTAGAGGGAGAAAATAGAGACTCATGGGAATAATTTTCGGCCTTGCTCAAAAATGACCTGAAGTTAGAAGATGGTGAAGGGTGGACCTTCATTAGTGATCAACAAAAGGTAAATATAAACTTATTATTTTTTATAAATGTTATACATTAACTGATAGCGACTAATACATGTTATATATTAAATTATTATTTGTGTTTGTATTGTAGGGATTAGAGGGTACATTAATTTATCTTTTTCCTTTCTCAGAAACTAGAAATTTTGCAAGGCATATTTATGCCAATCTAAGAAAGAGGTATAAAGGTATAACTTTGAAGAAAACTTTCTAGAGGGCTGCGAAATAAACAAATACTGTCGATTTTGAGGATGAGATGGAAAGAATTAAGGAGTTAGATGAAGGGGCTTTTGGTTTCTTGATGGCTAGGAGTCCTAGGAAATGGCGCAAGGCATTTTTCAAGATTGATACAAAGTGTGACATTGTTGACAACATCCTATGTGAGTGTTTTAATGGGTACATAATTCAATCAAGAGGGAAGCCACTAATTGAATTATTGGAAGACATCAGACAACTATTAATAACTAGGTTACAACAAAAGAGAGATATATCCATCAACAAGAAATGGAACATTTGTCCTAGGCTAAAAAAAATTATTGACAACAACATTGATGAATGCTGTCAATATGTTATGTTATACAATGGTGATTTGCAGTTTGAGGTGACATCTAGGATTGCACTTGATGGATACACAATAGATTTGAAACTTCGCACATTTGCTTGTAAGGCTTGGGATCTCAGTGGAATTCCTTGTGCACATGCATGTGCAGCTATGGTCTACATGAGATACAATCCTGGAGATTACATATTAGATTGGTTTAGGGTACAACTATATGTTAGAGCATATTCAAAAATGTTGAGGGTGGTTAGTGGGAGTGATTTTGGCCAAGAGTAAATTTCACTCCATAATTACCTTCTCCATTAAAAACACTAAGAGGAATGCCACAAAAGATGAGAAGGAGGGAAATGCACGAGGAGTCAAGTGTAGTAAGTTAAAACAACACGAAAAAATTCAAGCCATGATTATATCAAGCCATGATTATACCGAATGATCCCTGGTCATAATCATACTAAGTTCATCTATGCACGTAAGCCAAAGATAACATAATATAACATGAGGATGATGACAATGACATAATAATACAATAAAACAAGTTCACGAATTAATTTATTCAGGAACTAATAACGTCCAAACTGTCAACATGATACTGCTTTGTAGAGTAAAATTCTAGAATACTAAGAAGAATATTTCCATGAAAGGATACTGGATGAAGCGCAAATATCAAGGATATTCCACTAATTTCATGGAGTATAGAAGTCAAAGTTTTAACCAACTGGGTATAATAAAGAAAGGAATAACAAAAGAAATCACCATGCATGCGGTGATTGCATGATAGACGAAGTTATTCCAATGAATAATAATAACGGAACCAGTCGTGAAATACATACGCATGTGATGTTCCAATGAATAATAAAGACGGAACCGTGTCCTAAAACAATACGTACATGATGTTCCAAATGTAATAATAAAGACAGAATAATAGAAGAATGTCACCAAGTATAGGGTAAACCACGTATACAGGTTATTCCAATAGAATAAATAAGAATGGAATAACATAAGGATTTCACCAAGTATAGGGTATGCCGCATATACAAGTTATGTATAGGGTATGCCACTTTTACAGGTTATTCCAACAGAATAATAAAGAATGGAATAACAGAAGTTCTCTTCATGAATAAGAAAGAATAACACCCCTTACGGGTACAACAAATAATATTCCCTACCTTAGAAGAGCTGAATATTGGAAAAGTGAAGTAGCAAAATACTTTTCTTCTTTCTCTCTATAGTTTCTCTCTCTAGAGTTTCAAAGAATTAAATGAAGAAATAATGAAGGAATGAGCTTTCTATTTATAGAAAAAGCCGAGGGTGGCTCTTGGTCTTAACGAAGGGTCAAAATGACTCTTGGTAATATTGAAGAGACAACTACTATTTCATGAAGGGTAATTAAACCTTGGAACAATCAAGAGCGCGTTAACTCTTGGTAATATTGAAGGGACAACTACTATTTGCGAAGGGGTAATTACTATTGACGAAGGTAATTACTATTGACGAAGGTAATTACTATTCATAAAGGTAATTACTATTCACAAAGGTAATTACTATTGACGAAGGTAAATACTATTGACGAAGATAATTACTATTCACAAAGGTAATTACTATTCACAAAGGTAATTACTATTCACAAAGGTAATTAGTATTGATTAAGGTAAATACTATTGACGAAGGTAATTACTATTCACAATGATAATTACTATTCACAAAGGTAATTACTATTGACGAAGGGACTCTTAGATGATGACATATGGGCCCCCCCATAAAATAATCAAAGTTACCACAAACGTTTCATAACAGACTCTTTATATACATCAAGGATTGAATAAATATTACCACAAATCATTTTATTTTTAATCAACACATATTTAATCTTTCAACAATTATTAATCATTTATAACTTATTGTCTCAATTAATAATTTAATACTATAACATATTATACGATGATCTTTGTGACAATAATTGAATCAATATTATAAGAGATATGATGCGTGAATTCTCAGTAGTAATAATTGAGCATAAATGAGTGACTTCTCACGTAAGCATCAATAATCAATATCGTGTGCTACTATACTGACTACGCCAGACATCTTGTACTTTTACTACTACCGGTAGTTCAACGGTTTTGACTGTAACACCTCTGCCGTTATTTTTATAGAAAATAATTTTGTCGCTTTCTAACTACGACAATACTTCCGTTAATGGGGTCCACCAATGATTAAAGTCGTCGTCACGAATATTCCCCACCACCAAACGAATATTTTATAACAACTTGCTTACTTTGCAAAATTTATAAATATTACCCACAACTATAACATTATATCAAATTTATTCCATAATATTCAAAAATAATATTTATAAAAAATTCATCTTTATTTATAAAAATTTGAGGTCTTACAACCTCCTTTCTTATGAAATTTCTCGCCCTACGAAATTAGGGTACGATACTGATATGATAAAGAGGTGAGGATACCTTGAATACCTTTATCGTTAAAAATATTAAATTCATCTTCGCAATCCTACCGAAGATATTCATTAACAATTCATTTTTGCACTACTGAGCCAAAGATATACAAATCAGTAAAACCAATAATCTTTGAGACGCAGCGACTTAATAGTATCATGACCACGAATTATCCATGCACTCACCGGCCAAGGATATTCGTGTTATCAATTACTCTGATCATGATTATACCGAATAATCCTTGGTCATAATCATACCAAGTCTATCAATGCACTACTACTAAAGAGATGACTTTTACCACATCCATGAATTAATATTTCATTCTTGAGACTCATTTCAATAATTAATCCATATCATCGAATCATCCCCGCACTACGAGCCAAGGATATTCATTAGTATCACGACCACGAATTATCCATGCACTACGTGTGACAAAGATAATCGTGTATTCATTAAGATCACGACCACAAATTATCCATGCACTACGGCCAAAGATAATCGTGTATTCATTAGTATCATGACCACAAATTATCCATGCACTTCTGACCCAAAGATAATTGTGTATTCATTAGTATCACGATCACAAATTATCCATGCACTACTACCAAAGATAATCGTGTATTCATTAGTATCACGACCACAAATTATCCATGCACTACTACCAAAGATAATCGTGTATTCATTAGTATCACGACCACAAATTATCCATGCGATGCGGCGAAAGATAATCATGTTTTCAATTACGGTTATGATTATATCGAACAATCCTCATTCATAATCATACCAAGTCCATCTATTCACGTAAGCCACGGATGACTTTCAACCTGATATAAGCATGAGGATAATATATAAAGAATCAATCAAATGAGATAAAGGATAAATATTAAACATTTATAATATAATTTATCCGAGGATTCAAGAATATCCCCATGTTATCAATCACTTAATAATCTCGTAATCTAATATCATTAATATTATAACAATATTTTAATCACTTCAGAAATTTATAAACAATTTATCCCAATTGTTTACGCTTCTACCATATAATGCATTTAATCATTCAAAATGCCATACTCATAAGATATCATCACCAATTATCAAATCCTCATCAAAAAAATATGCATATACTACTATATATAGGATTCTCTAGCCATAAAATCCTATTTTCAACTTTGTTACTTCTCATAACATATTTAACTCATATGTTCGTAACTAAACTATTTTCATGAAAATACCAAATCAATCCCAAAAATATTTCTTTTCTGGGATTTAGCATAATATAGTCCCATGATGAAAATATATTTTTCTCGGAATTTTTAAAATTCATTTACTATTTTTCAAAAATCAATTTCTAATTAATTCCATAAGAAATTAGCTACCTCAAGTTTAACTCCAAAAATTCCCAAATCTTGACAGGACCTTACACATGTTAATCTGAGCCTCCAGTTTAAATTTCTTGGTCATCGGAGTTGCAGAACTCCGGTTATAGTATTTTTCGTCAGAAAATCCTAAATATTGAAATGGTCATAACTTGCTCATTTTAAGTCGGAATGAGCTCATTTTTGGACATGATGTTCTTTATACCATATACGTTTATGTCCCAAAAGGCCTGAATTTTTCTCACTAATTAAGTGGCCGAAACAGCCCTTACAAAAACGTGGCAGCAGCTTTTTGGACATTTTGAAGTTTTGACTCCTTTGCTAAAATCAGTCCACACGAAAATCTACAACACCTTTTTCAGTGATTCCACTTGGATTAGTTAGGTAACTCATAGATCTAACTCTAGGACTTGACCACACTCAAAAATTCAAAATATAATAGGAGAATTGGTCAATTGAATTTTATGTTACGTTTTTAACCAAAATCTGGTTTTTAACTCCTTGTGATTTTTAAGAAACTTTCATGTTTTCACATACTAACCAACATAACTCATCATAACACTTACTAATACCACGTATACCCATGATTTTCATTAGTCCAATGCTTTTATTATGACTTTCATCATAAACCACGTAAACTGTTCATTTTAGTTGAAGAAATATTTGAGGGTTTAAGAAATGGGTTTTGTACTGGGGTCAATACGAAATTCGATTTCACGCTCTAAGTAGGCTAGGAAGTCTTCAAGAATACGCCAGGAAATTTATTAATAATAGAAATATCATTCAAAACTGTGACTCTCATCCAAGACTTGGATAGTACGTCACATTGATAACAACTGTGACTTCTATCCCTTAACCTAGATAGCACCTCACAATGATACCTATAAACTTGCCATCTCCATTCACGATGTCACCTACAGAAAGTCTGGCTTCGGTGCATTCCACACAAGGAAGTCAACAACGAAAGGTTCGGGGCTCTTTACTTATGGCTTGATATGACAATAATTGACTTTAGTAGTTTGGTTACTTGAATTCGCACAACAGGTTGGTTATGAATATAAAAGCTAACAACCTTACGAAAAGCATGATGAGTAGTTAACCAATTGATTCCTAAAATCACATCAAAGGCAAGTATTTTCAAAAGATAAGATCGACGAAAATAACGTGAAAGTGTTTATTTGAATCAAACAAGATTTAAAAATAGTAAGCGATAACGAAAGGCTCCTACTAACGAAGTTTCAACCAATAAGTCAAAGTCTATCTTCTCGAGTCAAATTTAAACGTTGAACGCAAAGCAAGAGAGATAAAATAATGGGTAGAACCGTTATCTTATAAGGTATAGACTTCATGATTTATAATTAACTAACCCGTGCTAACTTTGTTCGGTTTACTCGCTTTTTGAGAAGTCATGAAAATGCACTTCCTAAAACCAACGACTTTGTTTTGTCCTTATCCACCTTTGGTGCTACCGTCCCACTAGACTTGACTTTGGTGCACAACAAAATTGAGCTAAATGACCTTCTCTTCTTGCAATTTCCACTTCTATTATCTTTGCCATTACCAATAGAAGTGGTTACCATTCTTAGCATGATAATTTCCCCACGATGGTTATCATTGTTACGATAAAGTTGCCACCGAAGATGATTATTATCGTATTGTTGGTCGTTACCTTTTGTTTGTCTTTGAATCAACACTCTCATGTGCTTCATTGCTTATCTCAAAGATTTTCGGATGTCATTCTCAAACACTGTCACAAAACAAGGGTTAATTAACATATCACATATTATCCCTATACTCTGACCGACCAATTAAATACCAAATAAATTTAGGTAGGTCATACTAGCGAAGAAATTCCCCGTCTCTCCCCTCCTAGTTCTCATCTCACATCTCAGCCAGGGATCATATCCCTAAGCTCTGATACCAACTGTGACGCCCCCAAAATTAGGTATACGTCACCCATCTTGGGTCGCCAGTTACATGGTACATAAATTCAAATACAAACTTAATTATACATCTGTTGTGTAACATACGACAATACATAAACTGAGAGTTCTAATAGGAATATTGTCATTTAGACAATATCCATACTCAACGAGTCCTCATTACAATTATTATCACACTATTTCACAGAATAGTGAGGACTACTAATGCTATCCTCTGGACCATTACTCCGTTCCCCGACTCGTCCCAGCTATATTCTCATTTCCTGAAGAGAACAAAGAAAGAAAGGGTGAGGTCAACTAGCCCAAGAAGAAATATTATGACTAAGATAATGCGTAATAAATTATCGTTAGCCTTCAACAAAGTGTTAAACCGATAAAATACAATAGACAACAAGTTTAATCTGCGGTGAATAAGCAATCCATTAAAAGAGTCAAGTAGAAAATAAAATCTACTATCTTTTATGATTTAAAAGGTTTTTCATCATTGTTATAGCTGAGACTCAGCTTTAATGAATAAACCACAATATCTAATCATCCCTGTACCACGGTCAAGGATTTTCATCAAATTATCAATGGTCATGACTATACCGAATCAATCTTGGTCATAATCATACCAAAAACTATCCATCACTGCATTACAGGCCACTGAGGACTTTTGTTACATCATTTATATCAAGCCATGATTATACCGAATGATCCCTGGTCATAATCATACTAAGTTCATCTATGCACGTAAGCCAAAGATAACATAATATAACATGAGGATGATGACAATGACATAATAATACAATAAAACAAGTTCACGAATTAATTTATTCAGGAACTAATAACGTCCAAACTGTCAACATGATACTGCTTTGTAGAGTAAAATTCTAGAATACTAAGAAGAATATTTCCATGAAAGGATACTGGATGAAGCGCAAATATCAAGGATATTCCACTAATTTCATGGAGTATAGAAGTCAAAGTTTTAACCAACTGGGTATAATAAAGAAAGGAATAACAAAAGAAATCACCATGCATGCGGTATTTAGCATGACAAAGTTATTCAAATGAGAATAATAATAACGGAACCAGGTCAGGTGAAATACATACAGACAGGATGTTCCAACAGAATAATAAAGACGGAACCAGGTCCGGTGTAAAACACACAGACATGATGTTCCAACAGAATAATAAAGACAAAATAATAGAAGAATGTCACCAAGAATAGGGTAAACCACGTATATAGGTTATTCCAACAGAATAAATAAGAATGGAATAACATAAGGATTTCACCAAGTATAGGGTATGCCGCATATACAAGTTATGTATAGGGTATGCCACTTTTACAGGTTATTCCAATAGAATAATAAAGAATGGAATAACAGAAGTTCTCTTCATGAATAAGAAAGAATAACACCCCTTACGGGTACAACAAATAATATTCCCTACCTTAGAAGAGCTGAATATTGGAAAAGTGAAGTAGTAAAATACTTTTCTTCTTTCTCTCTATAGTTTCTCTCTCTAGAGTTTCAAAGAATTAAATAAGAAATAATGAAGGAATGAGCTTTCTATTTATAGAAAAAGCCGAGGGTGGCTCTTGGTCTTAACGAAGGGTCAAAATGACTCTTGGTAATATTGAAGAGACAACTACTATTTCTGAAGGGTAATTAAACCTTGGAACATCAAGAAGAGCGCTTAACTCTTGGTAATATTGAAGGGACAACTACTATTTGAGAAGGGGTAATTACTATTGATGAATGTAATTACTATTGACGAAGGTAATTACTATTAACGAAGGTAATTACTATTCACAAAGGTAATTACTATTGACGAAGGTAAATACTATTGACGAAGGTAATTACTATTCACAAAGGTAATTACTATTCATAAAGGTAATTACTATTCACAAAGGTAATTAGTATTGACGAAGGTAAATACTATTGGCGAAGGTAATTACTATTCACAAAGGTAATTACTATTCACAAAGGTAATTACTATTGACGAAGGGACTCTTAGATGATGACATATGGGCCCCCCATAAAATAATCAAAGTTACCACAAACGCCTCATAATGTACTCTTTATATACATCAAGGATTGAATAAATATTACCACAAATCATTTTATTTTTAATCAACACATATTTAATCTTTCAACAATTATTAATCATTTATAACTTGTCGTCTCAATTAATAATTTAATACTATAACATATTATACTGAGATGATATTGTGACAATAATTGAACCAATAATATAAGAGATATGATCACGTGAATTCTTCGTAGCAATAATTGAGCATAAATGAGTGACTTCTCACGTAAGTATCAATAATCAATATCGTGTGCTACTTATACAACTACGCCATTCATCGTACTTTTACTACCGGGTAGTTCAACAGTTTTACAATAATATACTCGCCGTTATTTTTTTATAGAAAAATAATTTTGTCGCTTTTCTAACTACGACAATACTTCCGTTAATGGGTCCACTTAATGATTGAGTAGTCGTCATGAATATTCCCCGACAAAAAGAATATTCCCCACCAAACGAATATTTTATAACAACTTGCTTACTTTGCAAAATTTGTAAATATTACCCACAACTATAACATTATATCAAATTTATTCCATAATATTCAAAAATAATATTTATAAAAAAATTCATCTTTATTTATAAAAGCTGGGGTCTTACAGCTTTCCGATAAGGATTTCTCCTTATTGGCACGCAATTAGGTGTCCAAACCTCTCCTTGACAGAACTTCTAGACATTGTCAATATTGCAAATAATAATATGAATAACTTTGTCGTCTCAATTATTGATTTAATAATATAAAATATTATGACAATAATTGAATAAAACCGAGTGACTTCTCACGTAAGCATCAATAATCAATACCGTGTGCTACTATACAACCACGCGAATTACTGTACTTTTATCACCGATTATTTTATGACAACTTGCTTACTTTAAAAAAATTTCAAATATCACCCTTAACTTTAACCTTTTATTAATTTAACCATTTATCAAAATAGAAAAATTGAATACTTTTATTTTATAAAATTCAGGATCTCACAATCTCCCCTCCTTATGAAATTTCGCCGTCGAAATTTACGTTATTACCTGGTATGTCGAAGAGATGAGAATACCTTGTTTTCTTTTCGGATTGTACCTTCCCGGTTATTTCCTCACTATTATGATTTTCTCATTTCTCATCTCTTGTATTTCAGATATCATTCTAGAATATAGTTTCAAAATAAGGGTTAATTGACATATCACATATTATCCCTATACTCTGACCGATCAATTAAATACCAAATAACTTAGGTAGGTCATACTAGCGAAGGAATTCCCCGTCTCTCCCCTCCTAGTTCTTGTCTCACATCTCAGCCAGGGATCATATCCCTAAGCTCTGATACTAACTGTGATGCCCCCAAAACATGTATACATCACCCATCTTGAGTCGTCAAATACATGGTACATAAATCAAATACAAACTTAATTATACAATTGTCGTGTACAATACGACCAAACATAAGCTGAGAGTTTAAACAAGAATATTGCCTTCTAGACAATATCCACTCTCAATGGAGTCCTCATTACAATTATTATCACACTATTTCACAGACTAGTGAGGACTACTAAAGCCATTTATCCTGGACCATCACTCCATTTTCCGACTCATCCCAGCTACGTTCTCATTTCCTGAAGAGAACAATGGAAGCAAAAGGGTGAGCTCAACTAGCCCAGTAAGAAATATTATGACTAAGATAATGCAAAATAAATTATCCTTAGCCTTTAATAGTATAACAACTAATAGAATACAATAGACAACAAGTTTTAGATCAACAACTGCAGCGAAAATAAGAATTCATTAGAAGAGTCAAGTAGAGCATTAAATCTACTATCTTCTATGATTTAAAAAGTTTTTCATCAACTTTATCGCTGAGACTCAGCTTAATAAATAAACCATATCATCGATTCTTCCCTGCACTACGGGCCAAGGATATTCATTAAATCATCAATGGTCATGACTATACCGAATAATCCCTGGTCATAATCATATCAAAAACTATCCATCAATGCACTACAGGCCACTGAGGACTTTCACCACATCATTCGTCACATTACGGTCATGATTATACTGAATAATCCCTGGTCATAATCATACCATGTCCATCTATGCACGTAAGCCAAAGATGACTTTAATCACAATATAAGAATGAGGATGATGACAATGACATAATAATTCAATAAAACAAGTTCAAGGATAAATTTTAAAGATTTATAATTTAATTTATCCAGAAATCAATAACGTCCAAATTGTCAACATGATACTGCTTTGTGGAGTAAAATTCAAGAATAATATTCATGTACCAAAAATAATTTGGACGAAAAAGAAATATATTTTTGGGTGAATAGTACCCGTGAATAATTACTTGATAATAGTACCACATGAATAATACTTTATTACACGAAAAGTGCCTCAAATACCCGAGTGAATGATACTAGAGTGAATAGTAATCGGGTGAATAGTAACCCGTGAATAATACTACGGCACGAAAAGTGCCCTGAATACCCGAGTGAATAATACTAGAGTGAATAGTAACCGGGTGAATAGTAACCTGTGAATAGTAACTCGTACCAGAAAAATACCAAAGAAAACGATATTTCATGACGAGTACAAAAGAAATGATATCCCAGATGAGTATAATAGAATATACAAAACTACAAATGGATTTTCATCCGTCATGCGGTAATCCACGTAGACAGATCATTTCCATAATTTAATAAAAACTGAATACAAAGGATCATTCACCATGCATGCAGTAATCCACATAGACAGGTTATTCCAAAAGAATAATAAAGAATGGAATAACAGAAGAATTCACCATGCATGCGATATACCACACAGACAGGTTATTCCCAATAGAATAATAAAGAATGGAACCGAAGTCAATGCGTAATCCGAATGCATGTGATATTCCAACAAAATAATAAAGAATGGAACCATGTCATGCGTAATCCGCATGCATGCGGGATATTCAACGAGAATAATAAAGAATGGAATAACAACGAAATTCACCAGTACACGAGATAGACCCATGCATGACGGTTATTCCAATGTAATAATAAAGAATGGAATAACGTAAGAATTCACCGGGCATGTGATAGATCCATGCATGGGTTATTCCAACATAATAATAAAGAATGGAATAACAGAAGAATTTCACCATGTATGCGGTACTTCGCATAGACAAGTTATTCCAACATAATAATAAAGAATGGAATAACAACCGTTACGAGTGTTGAAAGAAAATAATTCTCTTCATGAATACGAAAGAATAATACCCCTTACCTCAAAAGAAGACTGGATACTGGAATAGTGAGGTAGCAGACTTCTCTTCTTCTTTCTCTCTATAATTTCTCTCTATAATAATTGCTCTATAGCTTTGGTGAAATGAAGGAAGAATGAGCTTCTATTTATTGGAAAATATAGTTTTGATAATTGCACATTTTAGGGCTCGAAATATTACAGTACAATACCTTCATCTTTTCCTTCATTTTTAATTTAGTCCTGCAAGTATTATCAAACTTGCACCACCTCCCCTAATAGTAAATCATGTGAATCAATAGTAAATCATGTGACTAAATAGTTCTAATCATATGAAAATACGAATTACAGTATAATACCTCCATCTACCTCTATTTTTAACTTAGTCATGCAAGTATTATCAATCTTGCACCACCTCCTCTAATAGTACAAGAATGTGAATCAATAGTACACACATGTGAAAAAATTGTTATAATCATGTGAATTAATAGTAATTAATTTTTCATTTATCCGATTAATTACCCAATTGATCAATATAACCTCTAGACACCAATTATTATCGAAATAAATGTCAATTTTCACTAACACTAATAATTCTAGCACAATGAAACTATCAATTTCATCTTTAATCAACACGAACTTATTCATCATTAATATTATAACTCACAATATTTAACAACCAGGTCGTTCCCAGGAAAGAGGGGGCTTTCCTATAAGGATTTCTCCTTATTGGCGTGCAATTAGGTGACCAAACCTCTCCTTGACAGAACTTCTAGACATTGTCAATATTGCAAATAATAATATGAATAACTTTGTCGTCTAAATTATTGATTTAATAATATAAAATATTATGACAATAATTGAATAAAATCGAGTGACTTTTTACGTAAGCATCAATAATCAATACCGTGTGCTACTATGCAAGCACGCGTATTACTGTACTTTTATCACCGATTATTTTATGACAACTTGCTTACTTTAAAAAAATTTCAAATATCACCCTTAACTTTAACCTTTTATCAATTTAACCATTTATCAAAATAGAAAAATTGAATACTTTTATTTTATAAAATTCGGGATCTCACATAAATACAACCACCAAAATACCATAAATAAAAGTCAAATATAGACAGATAATATAAATTACTAGATTGGTATCTTCTACTCCTTGTTCACACTTTCTTGAGTTCCACCAATGTTAGGAAAGTTGATTGACACTCCACCTGACTGTCCCTCACCATCTGGTCTTCCTCCCCCTCTAGTCTCCCTGATGATGTTATATAAGACCTGAGCCATCAACTAATCCTCTGTTTCAATTAAGACATTATGTGCAGCTACCACTCTCATAGCACCATACATCAATTTTGTTACCTTATCCTTATTATTTGTTATTTTTTTGTTCAGTTGTAGTTATCTTCTTAACCCTTTCTTTTCCTTTCTCATTTTTAGTTGGTACAACACTCATCTTCCCTTTACCCTACTCATTATTATTTGGTGCAACACTTTTAGGTGGTGGCAAAGGTGCTTGAACTGGTGCAGTCTTTAGGCCAGCTCCAGCTAAGTAACATCTCCTAGGTGTGGTCTAAAATATATTTCATATATCATATATCAATCACACAAAATAGTCAAAAACTAATTCTTAAATTGTTCCCAACTTTTATAGCCTACATATAAAATCAACATAAATTGCACACGATAATGTTAGTGGGTCCAGATGCTTTTATCTATATTTCCCAATAGGCTAACACAATACATTTGTAATCTTTATAAACACTCCGGGACACAATCACCCTGCTGAATGTAGCTGATCATAACAAAACTAAGAGTGTTTTGGACATTCCTAAGTGGAAATCATAATAGTGTACACATACACACATATGAACGTACACACACACACACATGAATATACTTTCTGAAATATAAGTGTTCCCAGTTTTTTGGGATATAAAACAGCCAAACCAGGAGGGACCCATTATCTTCTTGTAGGCCTCTTAACATTATTGGGAGCATAGACTAATGGGTTTCTTTTAATTTGTTGTTTTTCTCTAACAACTTTATTTATGATATTTGTCTCTATCACATTTGTTTATAAAACCAAAACATAAATCCCCACTCTTAAAAAAAATTAAACATGAATAAATAATGATTGAGCCAATAAAATTGAAAATCACATGTTTCTGAATTGAAAATGTATAAACTCCACTATCTCCCTTATATCCTATGTCAGTTTTATCTTTTCTAACTTGTTCCTAAAATAGGTAACATATGTTTAGTTATTTAACAATTGTAACATAAAATGAAAAAAAAACAAAATTCAGTACAAACCTTGGTTCATTCCCCTTTTCTCCTTTGTTTTGTCTTCTTACTACTTTCTCCCTTATCTTATGTAAGTGGTTCCTAAAATTGAAAAAAAATATTTACTTATTTTATGTAACATTAATATATGTAACATAATATGAAAAAACCAAATTACAGACAAAACCTTGTCTTGTTCCCCTTTGCTTCTTTATTTTCTCTTCTTGTCACTCTCTACCTTATCTTGTCCAAGTTGTTCCGAAAAATTAAAACAAATAATTTGTAGCATTTAACTTAACATTTATAACCAATAGCAATAGTATATTCAATACAAATATATTAATTGAAATAAAACTTACATTTATTTGTGTTATTTGTGTAGGTAACTTGCATGTGAGACGACTGTGGCCAGCTGTCTTGCAAGTACTGCATACCATGATTGTGCATTTCCTAGATAATTTGTATGAATTAATTTTTTCTTATTTTTTGAACTTACTACACTTGATTTCTCTTGTATCTTCCTCCTTCTCATCTTTTGTGGTCTTCCTCTTGGTGTTTTTAATGGAGGAGGTAATGGTGAAGTGACATTAAATCTTTGCCAAAATCTCTCCCCTCTAACCATCCTCAACATTTCTAAATATGTTCTCACATATGTTTGTACCCTAAACAAGTCTGATACATAATCTGCAGGATTGTATCTCATATAGAACATAGCTGCACATACATGTGCACGAAGAATTCCATTGAGATCACAAGCCTTACAAGCACATGTGCAAAGTTTTAAATCTATTGTGTATCCATCAAGTGCAATTCTAGATGTCAGCTCAAACTGCAGATCGCCATTGTATAACATAATATATTGGCAGCATTCATCAATGTTGTTGTCAAGAATTTTTTTTGGCCTAGGACAAATGTCCCATTTCTTATTGATGGCTATATCTATCTTTTGTTGTAGCCTGGTTATTAATAGTTGTCTAATGTCTTCCAATAATTCAATCAATGACTTGCCTCTTGATTTAATTATATACCCATTAAAACACTCACATAAGTTGTTATCCACAATGTCATACTTTGTATTAATCTTAAAAAATACCTTGCACCATTTTCTAGAACTCCTAGCCATCAAGAAATCAAATGCCCCTTCATCTAACTCCTTAATTCTTTCCATCTCATCCTCAAAATCGACAGTAGTTGTGGATTTTGCAACCCTCTAGAAATTTTTCTTCAAAGCTATACCTCTATACCTCTTTCTCAGATTGTCATAAATATGCCTTACACAATTTCTAGTTTCTGAGAAAGGAAAAAAGATAAGTTAATGCAACCTCTAATCCCTGCAATACAAACATAAATAATAAGTTAATATATAACATGTATTAGTCACTATCATAATTATATTTACCTTCTATTGATCACTAATGAAGGTCCACCCTTCACCATCTTCTAACTTTAGGTCATTTTTGAGAAAGCCTAGAAACAACTCCCACGAGTGTGACGCCCCCAAAATAGGTATACATCACCCATCTTGGGTCGCTAAATACATGGTACTAAATACAAATACAAACTTAATTATACAACATGAGCTGAGAGTTTTTACACGAATATTGTCTCATAGACAATATCCAAAATCAAATTCAATCCTCATTACATTTATTTTCACACTAAATAGTTAGGATTACTAAAACAACCATCTCGGACCATCACTCCGTTCACAAACTAGTCTCAGCTACGTTCTCATTTCCTGAAGAGAACAATGAAAGCAAAAGGGTGAGCTCAACTAGCCTAGTAAGAAATATTTTGACTAAGATAATGCAGAATAAATTATCGTTAGCCTTCAACAGTGTTAAACTGATAAAATACAATAAATATCAAGTTTAACTGCAGCGGAATAAGCAATCCATTAAAAGAGTTAAGTAGAGCATGATATCTACTATCTTCTATGATTTAAAAAGTTTATCATCAATTTTATTGCTGGGACTCAGCTTAATAAATAAACCACATCATTGAATCATCCCTACACTACGGGCCAATGATATTCATTTGTATCACGTCTGTAAGACCCCAATTTTTTTTTTATATAAATAAAATTGAATTTCCTCTATTCATTATCTTGAAATAATAAGGAGTTAATTTGATATAATATTTTGGTTATGGGTGAAATGTGCAAATTTTGCAAAATAAACAAGTGGTTATAAAATAATCATTGTTGTCGTGGAATATTCGTTTGGTCGTGGAATATTTTTTTTCTCGGGAATATCCGTACGACGGCGCAGTCATTTGTGGGCCCCATAACGGAATAATTGTCAGATGAAGAAAATGACAAGTTTGAGTTTTAAAAAATAATGGCGTAATTATTACCGTTAACACTGTTGGATTACCTGGTGGTTAAAATACGATATACGCGTGGTTGTCGCATAAGATAGCACACGGTATTACAATATATTTTTGAATTATTGATTCTTACGTGAGAAGGCACTACTTTCGATAATAATTACAGTAATTAATGTTCAATATTTTATTTTATTGATTCAATAATTGTCGTGCGTTGATATTTTATATTATTGTTGTTTCATAATTGTCATTTACACATATTTCCCATTATCGGATCAATAATTCATATTATTTGAATAATATTATTAGATAACATTATTGGCAATGTCTAGAAAGTTACATCGAGGAGAGGTTGGTCACCTAATTGCGCGCCAAAGTGAGGAGAAATCCTTATCGAAAAGCTCCTCTTTCCGGGAACTACGGCTGGTTGTCATTATTGTGATTCTCGTAATATTATTTGTGAATAATTATTTATTGATTTATATGATAAGGAAATATTTATTTTATGTGGATATAAATGATGGATATATTTTATGTGGTTGTAAATGATGGAATTAAAGCTGAGGTGTTTTATCTGTATTTTGTCGAAATGAAGAACAAAATATGGGATTTTTAGAAAAATTAGTTTATTACTTGATTTTATAAAATCCATAACTCTTTGTGTATAATGAGTTAGAAGATGAGCCATATATCAAAAGAAAGTCCTGGAAGTAAGCTAACCATAGAAACTAGAATCACCCAAAAATTCATTGTGGAATTTTCGTGGTGACTGTTGGAAGGAAACTGGTGTGAAAGACTCATAATCCGAAAAATCAGTGTTCTTGAGATATATTGCGTGACTTATAATTTTTAATCCGACCGTTGGATCGTTGTGATTTTTGGATATGTTATACATATATAAGTTGAGTATATGTTCACAAATTTTGAACCGTTAAAAATTAACGTATGATTTGTTATGAATTTTATGAAGTATTGAAAATCGTCCGTTTGTGGATTTCAGATATTTTTTGTTTGGAATTTGGAAAAACTTAAAGCTACAAAGTTGTAGAGAATTCAATTTCGTATGGAATGGACATAAAATTCATATTTTTCTGATAAAAGGGCTATTTATTATGAATTATTGAAGTTTCTGATTATTTTTTAAATGGTAAAATATTTTGAAAATTTCTAGAATTGGTGGTCCCCATTTTTGGTTGGTGAAAAATGTGCTCAAATTTTTTTTCAAATGTGGTGGGTGGCAATAGTAGCAGGTAAAGCCACCAGGTAGCAGGTCAAGTCTGTTTCGGCGTGCTATCATTTTCCTATAAATAGGTGCTTAGGTTAGAATTGAAAATCACACTAGAAACATAAGCTTTTTCTCTCTTTATTATCGAGCGTATTTTGTGAGTATTTAGATACTTTAAGAGTTGCTATTCAGTACAAGTTTCATTCAGCATCATATCCGATATTCCATTCAGAAGTACTGTTCTTTTGAGGTAAGGGATGTTATTTTTTTTCGTAATGATGTTATTCTTTCAATATCATTATTCCGAAATATTGATATGGATTTAATTGTGGAATTTCTACCTTTTTGTGTTGGGGTTACTATTCACGATACACTATTCACGTATTACTTTCATTCACCTAAAAAAAATAAATTTTTCTTTTTGTCGAAGATGTCTTTTATGGTTACTATCTTTGATTGTATCCATGTTTTGATCTTTATTTTTGAATTCTACTTTACAATTGGTTATTATAGAGTATTATTGAATTTGGATAAACCGAAATATGAATCCCTAATATTTATCCTTTTATCTTACTGGATTCATTCTCTAAAATGTTTTTCATCATCCCCAGTCCTTAATGGTGATACTTGATGAATATCTTTGATGCAAAGATGAATGATTACTGATGAATATCTTTGGCCGTAGTGCAAAGATGAATGATTACTGATGAATATCTTTGGCTGATATAAAAGATGAATATTTGATAGTGCAAGATGTATATTTGATTGATGATGTATATATTGATTGATGTTATAGGGATAAAATATTGATGATGGACTTTTAAATTCATATATGATAGTATATTTCATTCTCTACTTAACTCTTTTAATGAATTATTATTTCCGCTGCAGTTGTTGATCTAAAACTTGTTGTCTATTATATTCTATCAGATTTTTCCCTATTGAAGACTAAGAATAATTTGTTGTATATTATCTTAGTCATAATATTCTTTACTGGGATAGTTGAGCTCACCCTTTTTCTTTTTGTTCCATTTTTCTTCTCAGGAAGTGAGAACATAGCAGGAACCAGTCGGGGTATAGAGTGATGGTCCTAGATAGTTGTTTAGCAGTCCTCACTATTTTTGTAAAATAGTACATCAATAATTGTAATGAGGACTTTATTTGGGTGTGGATATTGTCTAGAAGACAATATTGTATTTAAACTCACAGTATGTATTGTCGTATTTTGCATGACAATGGTATTAATAAAGTTGTATTTGTTTTCTGTACCATGTATTTGGCGACTCAGAATGGGTGATGTATGCCTATTTTGGGGGCGTCACAGTTGGTATCAGAGCTTAGGGATATGGTCTCTGGCGGAGATCGGGGAATAGAACTAGGAGGGGAGAGACAAGTAAATCCTTCGCTAGTGTGTCCTACCTAAGCTTATTTGTTGGCCAGTCATAATATAGGGATATTATATGATATGTTAAGTTGTTTAATTAACCTTTATTTTATGGCAGTATTTAAGAATGTTAGCTGAGAACGTTAATAATGGAGTGTGTGAGACTGTGGAAACACCTTTAGTCACCAATCAAGAGAATGTGGAACAGGAAGGCAATATTCCTCCTGTAAATAACACTAACGAGCAAACGATGAATGATGGGATGTTTAGAAACTTTTTGCAGTTCATGCAAAATCAGACGAGGGAGACTCGTGTACAAAATACGGGTGGAAATGATAGCAACACACTGTTTGTCACAGCCAAGCAGTTCAAGGAGTTGGGACCACCAAAATTCTTTGGAAAACCGGATCCGATTAAGGCAAAAATTTGGGTTAAGAAAATTACCAAGATATTTGATGTCTTGGGATGCACGGAGGAACAGAAGGTTCCATTCGCCACCTTTATGTTTCGTGGTGAGCCAGATTACTGGTGGTAATCTATGAAGCGTACTCAGCCAGCCGCACTCAACATGTCTTGGGAAAGGTTTCAGAAGCTGTTCAATGACAAGTACTTTCCTGAAAGTATTCGTCATATGAAGGAGGTAGAGTTCATCAAGCTGGAGCAAAACAATATAAACGTGTCGTAGTACTAAGCTAAGTTTGCCGAGTTGTCTCGATTTGCATCCCATTTGGTTGATAATGAGGAGAGAATGATGCGAATGTTTCTGCGAGGTTTGAAACCCGAAATATGTCAATACCTCATTTCTCACAAACTTTGTTTATATTCAGATGTTGTGAATAGGGCTCAGTTATTGGAGCGCGATAATGAGTTAGCTCAATGAAAGAATAACGACCAACAACTCGATGATAATCGTACTAGTGGCAACGGTCATCAGAACAATGATAACCATCATGGAGGAAATTATCATGCCAAAAATGGTAACCACTTCGGTGGTAATCATGGCCAAGATAATAGAAGAAATAATTCAAGTGGAAATTTTAAGAAGGGAAGGTTTAATGATGACGGGAAAGACGTAGGCAACAACACCAACACCAGCAACAAATTCTAGGGGAGGAGAACGACCGCTAGTTAGATGTTATAGATGCGGAGAGGAGGGACACATAAGTCCAAACTGTTCACAGCCTTCCAAGGTATGTTTTAGTTGTGGAAAATATGATCACATAGCTCGATTTTGTCCTGTAGCGAAATTAAGTCCAGTTGGGATGGTGGCACTAAAGGTGGATGCGGACAAAACAAAGTCGGCGATTTCTGGAAGAGCGTTTGTCGTGACTGCCCAAAACACGAGGAACCCGAATGAAGGTATCACGGGTTAGTTAATTATAAATTCTTGCAAAATCTATACCTTATTAGATACCAGTTCTACCCATTCTCTTATCTCTCCTGGTTGTGCTCAACGTTTAAACTTGACTTCGGAGAAATTAGACTTTGACTTATCTGTGGAGACTCCGTTAGGAGAAACTTCTATCACATCCACTGTTATAAATCCTGTTTGATCCAAGTTGGCACCATCACAATACCCGTTGATCTTATCTCTTTAAAGATACTTACATTTGACGTGATTTTAGGGACTGATTGGTTAACTACTCATCATGCCAAAAATGATTATTTTCGTAAGGTTGTTAGTTTTCATATTCCTAACCAACCTGTTATGCGAATTCAAGCAACCAAACCATTGAAGTCAAACACTTTCATATCAAGCCATAAAGCCATTCGTTTATTGAAAAACGGATGTCAAGCTTTCTTAGCCCATTTCATGGATTTTAACAAAAATACGTCAGATTTGAATGATATTTCTGTTGTTAGTGAATTTCCTGACGTATTTCCTGAAGAATTTCCTAGCCTACCCCTAGAGTGTGATATTGAATTTTGTATCGACTTTGAACCTGGTACAAAACCCATTTCTAAAATCTCATATCGAATGGCTCCTATTGAACTTCAGGAGTTAAAAACCCAAGTACAAGAGTTGGTACCCAAGCCTCTATCTGGTGACTTCCTTTGTGGAATGCACCAAAGCCAAACTCTCCGTAGGGGACTCTATATTTATGTGGTGGTAAAATGATAGGTGCCATTGTGACATGCTATCCAAGATTGGGATATGAGTCACAGTTAAGAGTAACCTAAGTCAGTAATCAAAATATCTAGCTTTCTAGGCTTAGCTGGTTACTATCAGAGATTCGTGGAAGGATTTCTTGAATCGCTACTCCATTAACTTAGCTGACTCGGAAAGATACAAAATTCGTATGGAGCGAGGAATGCGAGAAGATTTTCCAAGAACTCAAGAGGAGACTCATTTCGGCACCTGTTCTGACCATACCATCCTCGAAAAACGAACATGGTAAGCTGACGTATTGAGTAGAAGATCGTACGCGAGTACGAGTGTGATATTGTTGAACACAAAGACCTATTTTGTGTAATTTACAAACGATAAAGATAGAGTTAAAGACTTTAGGGACCCACGTTATGATGTTAAATATACGAGTAAAATTGACTTTAATTGATAAAGTTAAAACTGCTCAAGCTACTTACCGGAGCTGATGAATATAAAGAAGAAGGTGCAAGAAGGCGTTATTCTAGAAGTAAGAGTCGATGAAGAGAAGAAAGCTCAAACCTTCAATTTATTTGAAATCCTCGATCGAGTAGGAACTGTGGCCTATAGACTTTCCTTAACGCTAAGTATGTCGTGTGTTCATAACGTTTTTTCACGTATCGATGTTACGTAAATATGTGGACGACCCAAACCACATTATTGCGTTAGAACTAGATGAGATAGCTGAAGATTTAACGTACGAGGAGGTACCTATCAAGATCTTGGATAGGAAATAACATATCATACGCACACAGGTTATACCACAAGTTAAGGTTTTGTGGAGGAACCATGCTATTGAAGAAATGACCTGGGAGTTAGAATCAGAAATGAAAGCGAGGTATCCACAGCTTTTCGAAATACCAGGTGCGTACGTCAATTTCGAGGACAAAATTTCATAAGGAGGGGAGGTTGTAAGACCCTGATTTTTTTTTATATAAATAAAATTGAATTTCCTCTATTCATTATCTTGAAATAAGGAGTTAATTTGATATAATATTTTGGTTATGGGTGAAATGTGCAAATTTTGCAAAATAAGCAAGTGGTTATAAAATAATCATTGTTGTCGGGGAATATTCATTTGGTCATGGAATATTCTTTTTGTCGGGAATATCTGTACGACGGCGCAATCATTTGTGGGCCCCATAACGAAATAATTATCGAATGAATAAAACGACAAGTTTGAGTTTTTATAAATAACGGCGTAATTGTTATTCTGATTAACACCTTTGTTGGATTACACGGTGGTTAAAATACGATGTCTGGCGTGGTTTATACGATGGCACACCGGTATTATGCGATTTTTTAAATTATTGATTCTTACGTAAGAAGGCACTACTCAATAATTTTTACAGTAATTATTGTTGAATATTTTATTTTACTGATTCAATAATTGCTGCATTGATATTTTATATTATTGTTGTTTCAATAATTGTCACTGCACAGTATTTCCCATTATCAGATCAATAATTCATATTATTTGAATAATATTATTTGAATAATATTATTAGATAACATTATTGGAAATGTCTAGAAAGTTCTGTCAAGGAGAGGTTTGGTCACCTAATTGCGCGCAAGTAAGGAGAAATCCTTATCGAAAAGCCCCCTCTTTCTTGGGAACGGTCTGGTTGTCATTATTGTGATTCTGTAATATTATTTGTGAATAATTATTTATTGATTTATATGATAAGAAAATATTTATTTTATGTGGATATAAATGATTGATATATTTTATGTGGTTGTAAATGAAGGAATTAAAGCTGAGGTGTTTTATCAGTATTTTGTCGAAATGAAGAACAAAATATGGAATTTTCAGAAAAATTAGTTTATTTCTTGATTTTGTAAAATTCATAACTCTTTGTGTATAATGAGTTAGAAGATGAGCCATATATCAAAAGAAAGCCCTGGAAGTAAGCTAACCGTAGAAACTGGAATCACCCAAAAATTCATTGTGGAATTTTCGTGGTGACTGTTGGAAGAAAACTGGTCCGAAGGACTCATAATCCGAAAAATCAGTGTTCTTGAGATATATTGCGTGACTTATAATTTTTAATCCGACTATTGGATCGTTGTAATTTTTGGATATGTTATACATATATAAGTTGAGTATATGTTCAAAAATTTTGAACCGTTAAAAATTAACGTATGATTTGTTATGAATTTTATGAGGTATTAAAAATCGTCCGTTTGTGGTTTTCAGATATTTTCTGTTTAGAGTTTGGAAAAACTTAAAGCTACAAAGTTGTAGAGAATTCGATTTCGTATGGAATGGACATAAAATTCTTATTTTTTTGATAAAAGGGCTATTTATTATGAATTATTGAAGTTTCTGATTATTGTTTAAATGGTAAAACATTTTGGAAATCTTTAGAATTAGTGGGCTCCACTTTTGGTTGGTGAGAAATGTGCTCAAATTTATTTCAAATGTGGTGGGTGGAAATAGTATCAGGTAAAGCCATCAGGTAGCAGGTCAAGTCTGTTTCGGCGTGCTAGCATTTTTCTATAAATAGGTGCTTAGGTTAGAATTCAAAATCACACTAGAAACATAAGTTTTCTCTCTCTATATTATCTAGCGTATTTTGTGAGTATTTAGATACTTTGAGAGTTGCTATTCAGTACAAGTTTTATTCAGGATCATATCCGATATTCCATTCAGAAGTACTGCTCTTTTGAGGTAAGGGATGTTATTTTTTTTCGTAATGATGTTATTCTTTCAATATCATTATACCAAAATATTGATATTGATTTTATTGTGGAATTTCTACCTTTTTGTGTTGGGGTTACTATTCACGTATACGACACTATTCACCCAAAAATTAAAATTTTCCTTTTTGTCCAAGATGTCTTTTATGGTTACTATCTTTGATTGTATCCATGTTTTGATCTTTATTTTTGAATTCTACTTCACAATTGGTTATTATGGAGTATTATTAAATTTGGATAAACCGAAATACGAATCCCTAATATTTATCCTTTTATCTTACTGGATTCATTCTCTAAAATGTTTTTCATCATCCTCAGTCCATAATGGTGATACTTGATGAATATCTTTGGCCTGTAGTGCAAAGATGAATGATTACCTGATGAATATCTTTGGCCCATAGTGCAAAGATGAATAGGTGTTGAGATGAACATGGCCAACTTGTGATACAAATGAATATCTTTGGCCCGTAGTGCAAAGATGAATATTTGATGCAAGATGTATATTGATTGATGTTACATGGATAAAATATTGATGATGGACTTTTAAATTCATAGATGATAGTAGATTTCATTCTCTACTTAACTCTTCTAATGAATTGTTGTTTCCACTGCAGTTGTTGATCTAAAACTTGTTGTCTATTATATTCTATCAGATTTTTCCCTGTTGAAGACTAAGGATAATTTGTTGTGTATTATCTTAGTCATAATATTTTTTACTGGGCTAGTTGAGCTCACCCTTTTCTTTTTTTGTTCCATTTTTCTTCTCAGGAAGTGAGAATATAACAGGAACTAGTCGGGGTATAGAGTGATGGTCCTAGACAGTTGTTTTAGCAGTCCTCACTATTTTTGTAAAATAGTGCATCAATAATTGTAATGAGGACTTTATTTGGGTGTGGATATTGTCTAGAAGATAATATTATATTTAAACTCACAGTATGTGTTGTCGTATTTTGCACTACAATGGTATTAATAAAGTTGTAGTTGTTTTCTGTACCATGTATTTGGCGACTCAGAATTGGTGATGTATACCTATTTTGGGGGCGTCACAACGTCCGCGAATTATCCCTACACTACATGCCAAGTTTATTCATGTAATCATCAATGATCATGATCATGCCAACAACTGTCCAACAATGCACTACGGGCCAATGTGGACTTTTATCATTTGTAACATTACAGGTCATGATTATACCGAATTATCCCTAGTCATAATCATACCAATCAACAGTCCATCTATGCACTACGAGCCAAAGATGACTTTCATCACAATATAAGCATGAGGATGATGACAATGATATATATAAGAATTCAATTAAACAAAAGCAAAAGATAAATTTTAAAGATTTATAATTTAATTTATCCAGAATTCAATAATGTCCAAATTGTCAACATGATGCTTCTTTGTGGAGTAAAATTCAAGAATAATATCCATATATAAAAAATAATTTTGACATAAAAGAAATAATTTTTTTGGGTAAATAGTACCCCGTGAATAGTATCCTATGAATAGTACTTCGAGAATAGTACCCCGGTATGAAAAGTGCCCCAAATACCCGAGTAAATAGTACCCTAGTGAATAGTAACCCATGAATAGTACCCGGTATGAAAAGTACCCCCAATCCCCGAGTGAATAATATTTGAGTGAATAGTAATTGAGTGAATAGTAACTCGTGAATAGTAGCTTGGGTGAAAATATTGATATTTAATAAAAAAAAGTTCAGATCAATATTCCAATGAAACGATACTGGATGAAGCGTAAAACTCAAGAATATTCCACTAATTTCAGGGTTTATAGAAGCAATACTTACCATGGTAAGTTTAGATTTAAGAATATGAAAATAAATAACATACGAAACTCTAACTGGATTTTCACCTGTCATGCGGTACGTAATCCGCGTAGACAGGTTATTCCGACATATTAAAGGATGAATACAAAAAATAGTATTCCCTATGAATATGAAAGAAATAATATCCCTTACCTTAGTGGAAGACTGTATACTGTAATAGTGAAGTAGCAGAATACTCTTCTTCTTGCTCTCTATAGTTTTTCTTGTGAATCTCAGTGAATTGGTGAGAATGAAAGAAGAATTAAGCTTCTATTTATAGGAGAATGGACTAAATAGTAACTGATTCATGAACGGTCCAGATTGATTTACTATTAGAATAGACGGTCTATATTGATTTCTATTAAAACCACAACCGACGGTCCAGATTGATTTACTTTTAAAACCACCACCGTCGGTCCAAATTGATTTACTTTTAAAACCACCACCGACGGTCCAGATTGATTTACTATTAAAACCACCATTGATGGTCCAGATTGATTTACTATTAAAACCACCATCGATGGTCCAGATTGATTTGCTATTAAAACCACCACCGACGGTCCATAAAATTATTAAATCTTCCTATGGAATACTAAGTCAAACTTACAACAAACGTCTCATAATAAATCCCTATATTTATATCAAAAAAATTGAATAAATATTTACCCCAAATCATTTATCTTTAATAAACACATTTTTAATCTTTTAACAATTATTCAATATTAATATTATAACTCACAATATTTAACAACCAGATCATTCCCAGGAAAGAGGGGGCTTTCCGATAAGGATTTCTCCCTATTGGCACGCAATTAGGTGACCAAACCCATTTCCTCGATAGAACTTTCTAGACATCGTCAATAATGCAAATAATAATATGAATAACATTGTCGTCTCAATTATTGATTTAATAATATAAAGTATTATGTAGATGATACTGTGAGAATAATTGAATCAAATAATGTGAGATATTATGCATCAATTACTATAGCAATAATTGAGTAAACTGAGTGGCTTCTTACATAAGCATCAATAATCAATACCGTTTGCTACTATGCAACCACACATATTATTTTATTTTTACCATCGGGTATTTCAACAGTTTAATGGTAAAACTTTCGTCGTTATTTTTATAAAAAGTTATTTCTGTCGTTTTCTAACTTCGACAATACTTCCATTATGGGGTCCACCAATGATTGTGCCGTCGTACGAATATTCCCTATTAAAATGAATATTCCCCGACCAATCGAATATTTTATAACAACTTACTTACTTTGCAAAATTTGTAAACATTACCCACAACTATAACATTATATCAAATCCACACCATAATATTTCAAAATATATTTCGAGAAAAATTAATCTTTATTCATAAAAGTTGGGGTCTTACAACGAGTCTCTATTTTCTCCCTCTACAACTGCCCAAGAGATTGGAAACATTTGGTTGTTTCCATATCTAGCTACAACACTTAAAAGCTGCCCACCGCAACACCCTTTAAGAAAGAAACTATCTAGACAAATTATTTTCCTACAACCAGCTAGCATACCAACTCTAAAAGTCTTAAATCTAATATAAAGTCTTTTGAATTCAGGTGCACCAGAATGAAAGACTTGATACAAGTCAATTGTAATCCCAGAATTTGACCTTCTTAACACCTCAACAATAACTATGCAACTTGGCATAATGTTCTTTTATGTTCACCATCAACTCTTTCATAGCAAACTGTCTAGCCCTATAACATTTGTCGATTGACATATTAACTAGAAAGGTTTTCTTCACATAAGCTTGAATATCAAATAATCTCCAATTCCTAAATTCTTTAAGTTCTGTATTTAAATTCTTTGCTATCCACTTAGCATTAACCTACTTACTCACTAAATTTTTTTAATATCTGTGTCTTTTCCTCATTGTTCTAAGCTGAAAAGATGGTTGAAACAGAACTTTACTTCCCCATACTTTCCTAGGAAAATTTTTGTCATTCATAAACCTCCCTTTGACCCTATGTTTTTCATTTTTCATAAATTTTAAATCAAATTTTTTTGTTAATGACCAATTAATTACTGCAGTCTTGAATTCTTTCTTGTTTGCAAATAACATTCCTAACTCTAACTTTGTCCCCATGATTTTGGTGTTAGGGTTATATACTGGGAAAGGGTTTTTCCTCTATACAAGTGTATCATCCTCAGAGTCAACTTCCTCAGGGCTATCATTTTCTACTTGATCAAAGTTATAATTTTCAGTATTATCATTATCTGTTTCACTATCATTAGTATCATCATCATTCTCATAACCTTGTTCTTCTACCTCAACAGTATTGCCTCCTGTTTGATGTTGCTCAATGTTTGGTTCTAGTTTTTGGTTGCTAGCTGTTTGATGTTGCTCAATGTTTGGTTCGTCATTAAGTTCTTTTTGTTTTTTCTTTTGCTCTGTATATTCTCCAGTTTTTTTTTGCCTCAATTACTTCTTCATCACCAGTTATAAACATTTCTTCTTCTTCTTCATCAAGAATATCATTATCACTAGAAGAACTTGAGTCCTCACTATTTTCTTCCACCACCACATCACCATCATGACCAATATCAGTGGACAAACTAACCTTCTTAGCTTGATTATCCCTATCCCTACCATGTTTAGGCTGTGTAGCCTGTGTAACTTGTTTACTCCCTTCACAATCATGCTCAAGATAAATGTTAGCATATTCATAATTTACACCATCATCTAACATTTTATTTAGGTTATCATCATTTGCAAAATGCCCACAAAATATAGTTCCATGCAATCTGTAATATAAACCAATGACATCATAGTACCCAAAACTCTAACACTTTTTCTTCAGCTTCTCAAAATCCAATTCAAAACAAGAGATTTCAAACTTATCAATTTTCCCAAAATCATAATGCAAAACAGGATGTAACCCAAATAAACCCCCATGGTTGAGTTCCACTACCAAGGATCTACAATAAAATAATATTTTTTTATTATTATAAAAGGCATCAGGACTACGACAATGCTTGACTATAGAAGCAAAAGGCAAAAACAATGGATACAAACAATATAATATATAATATCTAGGGTGGAGTTCCACTACCAGTAAATAATCTACAATAAAATGCTTGACTATGGAACTAAAAGACGGACATCAGATATAAGGGAGACAATAAAATGCTAGACAACAGTAGGACCACAACATAAAACCCAAAAAAATAAAGAAAAAATATAATAAAAAAAAAGACAAATCTCATTAAATGGGCAACAATGGACATGTGAGGGGATTAAAGCAGCGACAATTGACAGATGAAGGGGAATAAAAGGACCACAATAGAAAGATGAAGGGGAATAAAGAGGCAACATCAATAAACAAATAAAGGGAAATAAAGTGGGATTTCGAGACACTTACGCCATATCCCCACCACAAATAATCTTTAGATCCTTCGATTATTAATTCAAATGACGAGTACAAACCCCCAATTTGACGAAAGTTAGTAAACCCTAGCTTTTCCTTTTCTGTTTCTAGGTGAGAGGTTTAGAGAAAGAGAAAGGTAAAGATAAAGACAGAAAACAGACAATGAAAGCTTGAGATAAATTTTATTGTCTTTACGTTTGTCTTTTGTCCTTTAATAATCTGGGGGAAAGGAATTATTTTGTTATAAAGGTTAATCCTTGAGTAAAACTAATAGCTAGGCCTGTGGTGCTCGGGTGGTCCTATGACTAAGATTTTGAATTGGGGGTTTTGAGTTCGATTCTTGGGCAGGAAAAAGTTTTTTGGCAAAAAATTGGAACACGTCCATGTCACTCTGCCGACGTGGTAAATTAATTGGAAAATGTCCACGTCAAAGATTCCACGTATATATGCCACGTGAGCCCCATGTGTGACACGTCAGTAGGTCAACGCTAATGTCGCATCTAGGGGCTCAATATCCAAATTTTCAAAAAGAAAGGGGCTTAATTTGCGTTGACCAAAAGAAGGTGCTCAATGCCCAAAACACCTAAAATTCAGGGATAATATTTGCATTTTACCTTAAAATAATTAGTGGATATTTCGGTCAAGTGCCAATTGAAGTGATTATACCAAATTTATATCAAAACACTTCTTAATCTTTCACCCTTTTCCCATAGTGATGCTAAGAGTAAAGCATTCTTTGGTTTTGATCTATATTCTTAGAAAACTTCAAAAATCCATTGAAACTTGTTTTCAGGCACTCAAACCACTTGAGTTAACTTATAACTCATGAATTCCCAAAAACTAATAATTAACATCGACTAATTCTCATATTTTAGCAAAACAACCTCATTGAGGCTTTTTCACAAACAATTAATACACATAGTTTAAAAACTCATCTTGTTCATGAATTTAAAGCATAAATCTCAACCCCATAACTAATTCCATCCTTATATCATGCATGAATCCTCCATGATTCCCAATTCAAATAATCTTCCACAACCAATTTCAGTAATTAAATTAGTAACATACTTTAGTTTCTATAAACTTATTAAGAAATGTAAAATACCCTTTTGTTTGGTATTTAGATTAGTTTGGCACTTACCTCACTTGGTTATGGAGAAATTGAATTCTTTCTTTTGGTAATTTTTTGCTTAGAATCTACTTTAATTCCCTCTCAAGGCATAAATTGCTAGTTAATCAATCTAGCTTTTGGGTTAGGGCTTTATGTACAAGAGTTGAGTGAGTCTGTGCTAGGTTCCTTCGGAGAAGTGAGCTAAGTATTTGGGATTTTTTTTTCTTTTAAAAATGGGATAGCTGAAGTAGGAGCTCTTTACACTCCTAGGGGACTCCACTCTGCTTTTAAAGACAACTTATTCATTTAGGAATGCTAGGTGGCTCCTTCTTAGACTATACACCTCCTCTTTATATTTCAGTATACATGTATCATTTATGCTATACATATTCTAGATAAAAATTAAAACTCATCTAAAAGTACAGATTTAACATGCTGATTACGACAAATTGTTGTTTATTAAGCAAACAGTATAGGGTTCAGACTTAACTTAAATTACCATGAAGAAGAAACCAAGAACAGAGGAAGGGTAGATCTCAAATTTTTTAACAGCCAAAATTTTTTAAAAAAATGCTTTAAGAAGATAAAGAAGGGCAGATAAAAAACAGGGTGCTTAATGGAATATGAGTGGCTTATGAGTCAAAAGTAAAGAGTGAATATTTTGCATGGAACAAAGATTAGAGAAAGAAATACAACTAAAACCTTTCAGTCCCAAATCATTTGTCAATGCTCTATTTATATTATTAACAATTCAAAGAAACTAGGATGTCCTAAACCATTCAATGCTCTATTTTACTTAATAACAATTCAACAAAACATAATTATCCATACATCATAAATCTACATTAACACAATCATCCAAAATATCACGAGGTAAAATTTAATTTTTTACAAACATCAATACAACTAAAACTATAACATTCTTTTTAATATGCTCAAACAAAAAACACCCCAATTACAAGTATCAACCACTTCTCCTTAGTTTGTAAATTCCTTATTTCTTATTTTAAACACTTCAAATCATTCTCAAATTTGACTTCTTTTTTTTTCCATTTTCAATACTTGCACTTCCAAGTCATGAGCTTTATCTTTCATCATCTGTAGTTAAATTTCAATGCTTTTCAAATTTAACAGACCCGAAGAATTCTCAGCATCTTCTAACATGTTGATAGAGTTAATCCATTGAAAAAACCAACAAAATGAGTGCGTCTGTAAAAAATTAAACTAACAGTTTTAACGATTTGAACTAACATTAATAAAGATTTATAAATAATTAAAATTTCATATCATGGTAAATCCAATAACTTACACCATAATTTGAACAACCAAAAAACATCCTCCCTACACTTTTTCCCTTTGAAAAGGTACAAATTCTAACTCGTATCCCACACCCACAATACCTTGGTGATGAAATCGCACTGACTCTAGTAGATATTGAACCATCCCCAGCCTTTTGGTTGCTATTTTCTTTAGGTTGTTTTCCCCTTTTAATTCCTCATGATTTTCTGAGATTATGGCCACTGAACGCGAAAGATGAGAGAGAAAGAGAGACGACAATTAATGGAACCCTAACTTTTGGTCTCAATTTACCGAACTCTAACTTCTAAAATTGCTGAGCTTTAGATGAGAGAGAGACGACAATGGAGATGTGATGATGGCGGGGCATGATTAATGTTTGTCTTTTTCCTTTTAATAATATGGGGGAAAGGAATTGTTTTGTTATAAAGGTTAATCATTGAATAAATTTAACAACTAGACCCGTGGTGTTCGGGTGGTCTTATGACCAAGATTTTAAATTGGGTGTTTTGAGTTCGAATCCTGGGCAGGAGAAGATTTTTGGTAATTAATTGTAGCAGGTCCACGTCAGTGGTGCCACGTGGCGTATCTATCTCAAATGTCCACGCCATTTAGTGCGTGTTCATTTAATTAGAAAATGTCCACGTTAGAGATACCACGTAGGTGCCATGTGTAACACATCAGCAGGCCAACGCCAATGTGTTGCCTAGGGGTTTAATATCAAAATTTTTGAACCGAAAAGGGCTCAATTTGCGTTGACCAAAAGAACGGAGCTCAATACCCAAAAACACCTAAAGTTCAGGGGCAACATTTACATTTTACCCATATAACATACACACAGTCACACCTATTACATTATATATATATATATATATATATATATATATATATATATATATATATATATACATACATTTTATAATTATGTAATCAAATTAACTAACACATAATTAAAATGAATACTTTTAGTGTAATGTATCAACTATTTAACTAATTAGCATTCACTTCATTAATTAATTTAAGTAACTTGTTTAAATTATACAATCTATATTGTATAATTAAATTTAATTTCCTCCTTCTCTCCATAAATTGTTTTCAAATAATTTATTTATTTATTAAATATGTAATTTAATATATTCAATCATTTATTTAAGTATGAAAATAATTTATTAACTTGATACCAAAATACATATTTCATATATTGGATCTCATCTCATATTTTTAATTTACATCCATTTGGCGTAATATTAAATATTATATCATTATTCATGATACAACTATCATCATTAACTAAATAAATATCTTTATTCAATTAATTAAAATGATTATTTTAATCCATAAATTTTCAAATAGTGAATAAATTACCTCATTTCATATTTAATTTATTTTAGTTTGGCATAATATAATATATTAAGTTATTAAATAAATATATTACATTCATATGCAATATATTAAAGTAATGAGTTTAATTAACTTCATGTTTATTAAAACAAAGATACTTTCATTAATTTACTAGTTTAATTAAACAACTTAATCACTTCATTTATGAATTTTAAATCATAATGACTTCATTGTCATTCAAGGCTTGTTATTCATTATATAAATTTAACTTAATCTCAATCAATCAATATAATTAATTAATTTTGTTCACCTCCATATTTCATTTAGTATATAACTCAAGCTAACTAATTCAATAGTTTAATTAACTATTAACTCTTTCATTCCAAATATATGTATATATTCAATACTTATATATACACATTAAATTCACCAGATAAATCACACACACACACACATATATATATATATTATATATATATATATATATATATATTGTAACACCCCCTTTCCGAAATAGAAAGAGAGGTTACTCAAAACACAATAAAACTGATGAATATAAAACAAGGCTCTAAACCACAAAAGGATAATCTCAAAATGATTAAATATTATATGACAAACCAAAATAAATGACAGACTAGCTCAAGCCACAATATGAAATAACTATTACAACTCTAAATAAATCAATGTATCATCACCTAACAAAATAGATCGAAACCATTGGATGGAAGGGAGCTCTTATCACACTTGCACTTGATCCCCCTGATTACCTGCCAGAAGAAAAACACAACATGAACCAAATGCCCAGTACAGATATAGAATAAAAGATTAATGAAACTAAATAACTAACTCAATTAAATGAACTGAAATGAACCGAAACAAACAAAACCAACACAACGAAATAATAGGCTGAATCAAATGGTTGAGTGTTATTTCATACCGAGTTCAAAACAAAACAGAAATATACCTTGCCACACAGGCAAGTCAAATAATTCCACACATGCAACTCACACACATTGGACCGCGAATCCAATACATGTAAAATCGAAAGGCGTGTTTGGCACAAACATCACCAATCCGTAGAACAGAACAGAAAACTAGGGTCGACCCATACGCTTTCCATAACAAAACACCAAACGGCCAACTCCTACCGGAGCACAGAACGGAGACACCGTGGACTGATCGCATTGCCACGGAAGGTGTCATGCCTCAGTGCCAAGATGACATGCTTGTGGTACCCCCACAGGTGGTTATAGTTCACGTATACCCTACAGTATATTCTAACAAAATATCATGTCACAACAAATGCAACATAATATCAACATAAAGAGGTTCTAATATGTACATGTTAAATTAAAACGAATCATCAATACAAGGTCTCCACAAAAATATATTAACATGTACTTTTCTACAAGAATTGAAATAAATGCTAAACATCTAGTTCAAAGAGTTCAAGTTATAAAACTTTGAATATCTAAATAAACAATCATATAAATTCAACTATGATCAAAGTAGTGGGACAATAATTGAATTCTAAATGAGAAGCAAAATGAACAAACTAAAATTAAAGAATATCGTTGAAGGAGTACGAAATTCGTACCTAGAATCGATAATGCAATACCCAAATTTATATTCCAAATATACTTCTTAAATTCCCTCCGTCCGATCTAATAAAAATAAAAATAATAAAATTATAAGTTACATAATAATTATAATTTATATTAATATGAGATTAATTCCTCCAATTATATCAATTTTACAAGACAACCCAAATTAAATTATAATTTATCTTCTAATTATTTTTTTCTTTTTTTATTATATTTTAACAAATCGAAACGTTAATATATGTTATATATATATATATATATATATATTTTTTTTTTAAATTGCATATTAAAATTTGATTTTGAAAGTAAATAAACATACTTATATGTAAAGTCCTTCAAAGAACATATTTACATGGATTTAGGTGATAGATCAAAATTGTTAAGTTGATCTGTGCTCAATGTTTATCATTCTGTAAATGAATGTATATAAGAAAAGACCAAAATTGTTAGGTTAATCTATATTTTGAGATGTAGTAGATATGCATCAACAGAATCATAGTCTGTCGAGCCAGTCGAGGGATTGCAGAAGCCAAGGAAAAATCGTAGAGTATCGAGAAAGCAGCTATAGAATTATAGTCTACTTTGAGGGCCTCACTCAGAATCACAGAGTTGGTCCAAGCGCTTGTCAAGCCAAGTTAAGAATCGTAGTCCGCTCTCGAAAGCGTAGAGTTTGTAAAAACAAGCAAGTCAAGGATTGTAGTCTACCAGTGCTAAAGAGAAATCGTAGTTTTCTCTTTTATCAGGCTGAATCAAGCACGATTATGACAAGACACCACGATCATAATCGTAGTGTATCTCCTGTCAGCATTAGAAGCATCGAGGCTTGTCCATTTGTTTAAGAATAAGATACAACAAATGAGGAATGAATTATAGACGTTGAGGCTTTCGGGAATTCCAATGATCCAACACTCATCCTTAGTATATATCGAAGAAATGTATTGAAGAAGCTAAAAAAAGTACTACATGCCTGCTGAAAACATCTTTTCAGGTGTTAGATGAGATAGCAGTCTGCCGTGTCAGTGGGTTAGATGTCTGAACAACAAATTTCCAGGAAGTCACTATTGGTGCTCAAAAATGTCTGATGCATTTAATGCTTCAACGGATGCCTTCAAACGGACATATTTCAAAGGCTCCTTTATATAAAAATTAGACATAGATGCAACAAGCAAGCCAACACATAACAAAAGCTGAAGAACACTCAACGCTCAACTATACGATCTAGAAAGAACGCTTGCTCAGCTACTCAGTTCTTTCGAACATATGCTCAACGGCAATTGAGTAGCACAACCCAAGAACTCAACTCTCATTAAGTAAACTAAGAAGTTCCAAGTCTGCTGGACTTGAAGAGTTCTAAGTGAACTAAGAAGTTCTAAGATTGCTGGTCTTGAAGGAATCTGAGTGATTCAAAGATTATAAAGACATCCTTAGTGGATTTCTTACTCGAGGAGTAGAAGAGTGGACTAGAAGCCTTGAGTGCTCTGAACCACTTAAAATCTCAGTGTTTTTTATATTCTTGCTTTAATTACTATATCTGTCAGAACTGTTTATCACCTATTAACTTGGTTTATCTTAAAGGGGAACACACAAATCATACATTCCGTTGTGGTTAATTTATTAACAAATCTGACAAAGTATTTTGAAAAAGAAATTTTTAAATATCAATTCAATCCCCATTCTAGATAACAATTGTACCTCTGGGAATGAGGTAAATAACTTTTTGGTCACTGTACTGGGGTCCGATTTTCATTCTGGTAATCGAAACTTTTTTTGATACAATCGAATTACTGTACTCTCACATATTACAAAATGATCATTAATTTTACTTTTCGTCCAAAAACCAGATGGAAATCGTGAGTGTGCAGCTCACGTGATGATTTTTGCTGATGTGTACAATTCATTTGCCAGGTGTATATCATGTGCTTGGCACATGCTCAATATTACACAGAGTTACGACTTTATCAGATTTGGAAAATAAAATTAGGGCTCGAGCGATTCTCTCAGCAAAATCAATTCTCCTCCTCCCCACTTTGTTGGATTAATTCTCCTCATCACTTCTTGAGTAAAAATCGATTATGCTGCTCTTTGTTGTGTATGCGATTGATTATTCATCATGAATTCTTCATCTGGAGTTTTTGTTTGTGGAGATGACACAGATGAGATATCTTCATCTCATCAAATACAATGGCAAAGGCCCCATCTTTTGGTGCAATGTTACTGTGGAATAAGCGCACGGATGTGGGAAGCTGGGAAGGTTGGAACATCTCATCCGGGTAGGAAGTTTGTAGGATGCAGTAGATACAAGGTATAAATTATTAATAATGGTATAATTTGCTTAATGTGAATGTGAATTTAATTTTTTTAAATTACTTGTATATAAATATTTTGTACACAAGATAATGTATAATTAGCTTAATGTTAATGTGGAGTTATCTTGTTTAATTACTGATATATATATATATATATATATATATATATATTGCAGGATAATAATGCTTATTGTGGATTCTTTAAATGGTATCATGCCCCTTTTACCACAAGATCAAAGGAGGTTATTGATCGATTAAGAAATGAACTTCATAAAATTGATAGAAGGTTTAACATTCCAGTTGGGCATGAGGTGGAAATCAAGGAATTGGAGAGGGAAGTTAATACACTGAAGACTTCAATTAACAAAGTTGCAGCTAGAGAAAAAAATTAATCTTGTTGCTCGTCATATCTTGGGTTTTATGCTTTCTCATCATGTATATGAAGTGAATTAGGATGATTTAGATGAACCACAATAGATTGATTTTGGTATGCAGTTGAATGTAATGGTGACAATCTAGAAGTTGATTTTATAATTAGAATGTAATGGATTGATTTTGGAATTATTATGTAATGGATTTATCCCTTTTGGTAGCTGAATGTAATGGACCTCCAGTTGGCAACTCTGTGTTTTAATGATGCTTTGTTATGTTTAATGAATTTTAATAAGGTTAAATGAGGCCTAACTGCAAAGACAGGGCATCAAGACAACTTTGTGTTAGTGCTATGTTAGTGGAGCCATATGAGACTATTTCCAAAATAGGGACATAACTACATCAACATTACTGCAAAAAGACAGAGACATAATACTGTTGCAATACAAAAACAGGGCATCAAGACAGAGACAGAGCACATGCAACCATAATACATAATAAGCAACAGCTGAAATGGCCATTTAAGGCTTATGCATTAATTTTCCTGGAGTTCACAAACTTACACAACAAAACCCAATACAGTGTTCCAAAAATATACCATATATCATATTCATACCAACTGTTTAAACCAAATACAAAATGATTCATCTAAGCCTTTCATACCATATCCATTCCTATAAACAAAATAAATAGTATTAGTTGCAGTTTCCTATCCACCCACATTAAACAAAATAAACATAAACTGAAGCAAAATTAAACACATTTCCCTATTGTTTAGTCTCCTTCCTCCTTGGGTTCATGACAACATTAGTTGCAGTTGATTGTTGACTGCTACCTATCTCAGCTTTTCTTTTTGCAGCAGCTTCAGTCAGAGCACTAACACCTACTATAGGTTTGTTTCTACTCATAAAAGTTTGGATGCCAGTTGAAGTCAATGTTGAGGATGAAGGCATTGTCTGGAGTGGTACACTTACTGTTGGAGGTGTGTTGGTTGTTGGTGGCTCTTGAGAATTGTCCATCTAAAAAAGACAAAATGAATTATCAAATACATGAACATTGTGTAAAACAAATGATTTTGTTATTTCATACTTACAAAAATGTAGCCTAGGTTGCCTGACTGAAAAATTTTGTTCCCATTTGGAAGCACAAAAGTCCCAAATCCAACAGGAGGTTGGCCTTTCTTTCTTCTTATTGGCAGCTTCACTCTTTGTATCCCACTTTCACTTCCTTTGGCCTTCCTTTTTCCCTTCCCTTTATCATCTTTAGTATTCTTTGCCTTTCCTTCATCCTTGTTTACCTGAAAAAGAAATACAACAATCATACACAACAAAACTTGTAATTCATTATGAGTCACCTTTATTAAACTATAATGCTTACCCTTTGTGATCCAGTGCCTTCAGTTTGTTGAAACTCATTTGAAGCTTCATTTGGTAGTGAATTGGAGTTGGGACATGTACTTTTATTGTGACCTGGTTGTCTACATTTGGTACAATGCATTATTCTTCCCTTTTTTGTAATTCTTCCTGGGTTCTTTTCACTTTCCCATTGTTCTCTCCTCCTTAGTCTTTAAGGCCTTCCTTTAAGCTTCCTTGTGATTGGTGGTGGCAACATCTTTTCATATGGTGTCTCCTCCCAAAAATTATTATTTGGCTCTCAGAGATAATTGTAACACTTCATATATGTTTCCCTCTTAAGCCAATGACTCACATAATTTTCAATTGGCTCCCTTATAAAATTGATAGCACTAATAGCATGACAACAAGGCATTCCCAGTTAGTTGAAACACCGTACATGTGCAAGTTTGATCTACAAGATCAACCACAAATGCATCCCCATGAAACTTTACCTTCAATGTTTCAGTATATAGTATGAGACATAAATTCATCATATTGTGACAAGTGTATTATCAAGGAATAGCTGCTTACCTGAAACTTTCTATCCTTGGCCCGTAATGGTTCACATGCAGCTGCATTCTCAATTTGAACATCAAGTTTTTTCCTAATCGTAGGATAAATAACTGCTTCACACTTAAGCATTTCATCCTTTTTTTTGTTATGTCTAACCATCACTTTACTCCTTATGTCCTCTAGCATGTTTAATGAAGCCATCTATCTAGATTTTATAATCCATGCATTGAAGGTCTCACTCATGTTGTTCTCTACATTGTCTGCCTTTAAGTGTGTTTGGAAATGTGCTTAGCTCCATAAAGAGGGGTCTTGCTCAAGCAACTTGTCATGGGCTTCCTTTGATAACCTTTTGATTTCATTCATAGCTTATTTGAAAGGCACAATATGGGTGGCCATAGATGCTCTTTAGAACTGAATTGCAGTCCAACACTAAACTTAATATGTTTTCTTTTTGTTTTAGGGTCATAAGGTATAATTGCAAACTTAGGTTTTACATTCTTCTTTCTCCTCTTATCCCTTACTATCTCTTCTATTTCCTCCTGCTCCTCCTCACTGCTATCCTCATTTGGGGAATAGTGCTTGTCACTTTCCTCAGCATCACTGTCCCACTGCCCATCAGTGCTTTCACTGTCATCATCCCCAGTGTAATCATCATCTTCTCTGTTTTGAACAATTACATCTTTTAGTTCATGTAGAGGCCTGTGTTCATTTTCAGCTACTTGTTCTTGTTGAATTGGAGTTTGGTTTACATTTTCAGCTGTTTCAGCTTCATGTTGACTCTCATTTAAATCACCTGCATCTTCTAATGTATTACCCTCCCCATTCTTTTTCACCTCTCTTCTATATTCCCTTGATTTCTTTCTAGCCTCAATATACTCCTCATCAGTATTTAACCCATTAGATTCATGGTAATCACTGTCATCAGATGACAAATCTAAATACCCTTCATCATCAGCCCCTTCATTATTCTCCCCATCAACATTACCCTCTGCATTATATTCTGGAATATTATCCCCATGATCAACATATAAATCAACAGAATCATAACCTATGCAGGTTGCCTGCAATGCTCTAATACTTTCATCATCATGCAATTTTCTAAGTCCATGTGCCATTGGAACCCCATTTTCTTTATAGTAAACTACAGAGTTCTTATGATAAGTAAAATGTTCAGACATAGAAGCTATCATTTTGGGACAAAGATAATCAAGATCCAATTTTGTTGTTTTTGTAAAACCACCTTCATACTCATATATTGTCACAGACTTAAACTTCCCACCATTATGTACATTTAACATCAACAAAGACATCCTGTGATAGTGAAATTCATAAAATGTCAAAAAAATGAAACTTATAACTCGAAAGAGACTACACTGCTAACATATGACAAATAAAAACTGTAAACTTTATATCAGAGGCAGATAATGGGAGACAAATAAATATTTAAACTTTAAACTAATATGCATGTCAGAGATCACAAATAATGGGGGACAAGACCTAGAATATGTTGAACAAATTAGATATAATGGGAGACAACATAGGGCCACGACAGACATCTTTTTCTACTCACTAATACAAATGTAAGAGACGCCTAGGGCCACCATCAGTAAACAAAACAAACCAAGGTCCACCACCATCAGCAGACAAAGACACACCTAGGGCCACCATAAAAAAAACAACCATCTAAATTTTTTACAAGAAAACAACAAAATAATACCATCGGTACCATAAATTGAGTAAAAAACATGGAATGGAGGGAATTTGACCCAATTACATTCATTGAATTTCAAAAAATCAAAAACCCCTCTTTTACTTTAACCCTAGAATTGAGATGAGAAGAAATTGAGACTCGATATTACTTACCTATAGAGTACTTAATGTTTTTCTTCAACCGATCTCGCTAATCTCTGATAAATTTCACAAGGATCAGACGAAATCGCATACCCCCTTGGCCTTGACTATTTTTGCTCTCAAGTGTTATTCAAAAAATTGAAATGGAGAGAAAAATGGAGAAATGGAAAGTGTCTGGACATTTGACTACAGTTACACGTGGGAGTGGGCCCTACAAGCCACCTTAGTGCCACTTGGATTCTGTTAGCCTACTAAGCATTTCCGTCTGGTTTTTGGACGGAAAGTAAAATTAATGACCATTTTGTAATATGTGAGAGTATAGTAATTCAATTGTAACAAAAAAAGTTTTGATTACCAGAATGAAAACCGGACCCCAGTACATTGACCAAAAAGTTATTTATCCCCTATGGGAATTAATAATTGGTATCAAAGCAGGTTCTCTCAATCAGACTACAAAGATTGAGTAGATCCAATGGCACATCTGATAAGCGAATCCAAGACTAGAGGAGACAGCAAGCCACCAATGTGCAACAAAGATAAATTTGACAACTGGAAAGTTCGTATGCAAGCCTACATAGACTCAATAGATGAAGAGCTATATGTAACTATTATGAATGTGCCCTACATTCTAATAAAGCTTTCACCTACTCTAGACGATAGAAACAGAGTTCAAATCAAGGTCAAAATAGAATGGACTGACAACGAGAAGAAAGCTGTCCAACTCGACAAAAAGGAGAAGAACATTTTGTTCCAGTTTTTAGAAGATGATCTGTTTGAGAATGTGGTCAACAACAAAACTACCAAGAAAGTTTGAGAAGCACTACTTATTATGCACAAAGGAACTGAAGAAATTAGAGAAAACAAGCAATCTCTTCTGACCCAACAATATGAAATGTTCGCCTATGTTCCATGAGAAAATGTCACTTTCACTTATGAAAGATTCAATGTTTTGCTCAACTCTCTTCGATCTTTTGGAAAGATCTATCCAAATAAAGATTTGATCATAAAATTAATGAGAGCTTTACTAAGCAAGTGGAATGCCAAAACCACTGCCATCAGAGAATTAAAGAATTTCCATAAAATGACTGTTCAACAACTCTATGGCAATCTTCTTAACTACGAACTGGAGCTGACCCAAAGGGTAGAGACTCTATCTGAAGGAAGAAAGAAAGATAAAGGACTCGCTCTCAAAGCAACAAAAACCATATCCAAAGCCCATGCTGAAAATGATTCTGACTCTGAGGAAGATGATGACGAGGATATTGCAATGCTGGTAAGAAGACTCAAAAGGTTCATGCGTAAAGCGCGAAGCATGCACTAAGAAACTCAACAACAAAGAATGCCAGAGAGCGGATCAACGACTATGCTATGCTACAACTGCAAGAAGCCTGGCCATTTTATTGCAAACTGCAACAAACCTCTTAGAGAAGAGCTCAAGAGAAGAACAAATCCAAAGAAAGAGTTCAAAGGCAACAAAAGGATCCAAAATAAAGATAAAGGTCTTGTAGCTGGAGGATCATGGAGTGACTCAGACAATGACATAACTCCTAAGTCAGGAGATTATGAAGATACTCAAGTAGAAAATCTATGTCTAATGGCCAAAAATCCAAAGGACAAGAAAAGAGCTGACCATCATGAAGTAAGTATCGATGAGGTATTCAACTTTAACTCTCCTGATGTAGATAGTGATGATTTAAGAATTGCACTACATGATATAACAACTGATCTGCATAAATACATGAAATGGTTCAGAGTTCTGTCTAAAGATTATTCTCTTCTTCAAAAGGAGAATGAAAAAGTTCAAGAAGAAATGGAAATAGCTCTTCTAAGTGCTAACTCTCTCTCTAAATTTGAGGCTGAGAATAAACTCTTAAGATAGACTAATGAACTTAATGCACAAAGAGAGTCAAATCTAACCTCTAAGATTGAGGAACTAGTAAAGAAAGTCTTAATGTGGAATAGATCTTCTTCATCCATGGACTCCCTGATCTCCAGTCAGAGAAGTGCATCTGACAGAACATGTTTAGGTTTTGAGGAATCCACCTCGAAACCATATGTGGAAAAGTTAAAGGAAACTAACATTAGTAGTATTTCAAACTTCAATAGAAGCATTACATTTCTGAAATCCTCATAGAAGGAAGAACCAGTCCATCCCTGCTCTTCTGATCCAATCCATGTTTCAAGACATAACGGATCCCATGCTGGCCTAGGGTTCAGAAAAGAGAAGAGTAACTTAGTCACTACTCTCCAACCTAGAAGGATCATAGAGTCGACTAAAATCAAATCCATGAACCAACTAGTTAGGAATAGTAAAGTTAAGTTTCACTCTTCACAAATCATAAATCACAAGGATACATGGAAAAAGAAGAATCAGTTTAAAGGAAAGACTACCAAGAATCCACATAAGTCAAAATTGAGAAAGAATCCACACACACACACAAGCATGCATCATGCTAGATGTTTTGTATGTGATAAAATTGGTCATAAGGATGTTATATGTTACAATAATCCTTTGCATATTAGACCTAAAGTCAAGCAGATTTGGGTCCCCAAGGGTACTAACAAGGTAGGACCCATTCAAGTCTGAGTACCAAAATGAGAGTTTAATCTTACCACAGGAACAGAGCTCCACGATCACAACTTGGTATTTGGACAGTGGATGCTCAAGGCACATGATTGGGAACAAAGCCCTCATGTCTAACTCCATAGAGAAGGAGGGTCCAATAGTCATCTTTGGAGACAATGGCTCTGGCAAGAAAAGAGGATATGGCTCAGTTGGGAATGGTGCAGTGTCCTTCAGCAAAGTATCCTATGTGGAAGGACTAAAGCATAATCTTCTGAGCATAAGTCAACTCTGCGATAAGGGCCATCAAGTCACCATCCTCAACAATCAGTTTCAAGTCATAGATCAAAAAACCTCTTCTATAAAGCTGACCGAAACAAGAGAAGGGACGTCTACACTATTAATCTTGGTCAATTGAGTTCTGACGAGACAATATGCTTTCTTAGTAAAGCCTCTGAAGAAATGAGCTGGCTATGGCATAGAAGGTTGTCTCATCTCAACTTCAAGTGTATGTCAAAACTGGCCTCCAAAGAGCTAGTAGTCGGTTTACCCAAGCTCAGCTTTGTTAAAGAAAGGCCATGCAATGCTTGTCAGCTTGGAAAATAGACTAGGAGCTCATTCAAAGGAAAAATCGTCAACTCAATTGATAAGCCCCTACAGTTACTTCACATGGATCTATTTGGGCCAATTCCAACAACAAGCCTTGGAGGGAAGAGATACTCATTGATCGTAGTGGATGACTAGACAAGCTTTACATGGGTGTTCTTTCTGAACTCTAAAGATGAAACAAGCTCTCAACTCATCAAGATGTTCAAGGTGGTGATGAATGAAAAAGGGGAGAAAATCAAGGCTATAAGGAGTGATCATGGTAGAGAATTTGACTTCTCTAAGATGGATAAGTTTTACGCAGACAATGACATCAATCACAACTTCTCAGCTGCATGAACTCCATTGCAAAATGGAGTAGCTGAAAGAAAGAACAGAACACTGATTAAAGCCAGAAGGACTCTACTAACAGTAACTCATCTGCCTGAATACTTCAGGGCAGAAGCTATCAATACTGCGTACTACACTCAGAACAGGTCTCTTATTCACTCTACGTTAAAGAAGACTCCCTATGAGCTGTGGAGAGGAAGAAAGCCAAATGTCATCTACTTCCATGTGTTTGGATGTGTATGCTATATTCTCAATAATGGAAAATAATATCTGACTAAGTTCCAACCCAAGTCAGATGAAGGAATATTTCTCGGATATGCCGCAGACAGTAAGGCCTATAGAGTGTTCAACAAGAAGATGCTAAGTATTAAAGTCTCGATTCATGTCATCTTCGATGAAATAGACTTAGACAAATATGTGCCTCAAATAGTATGATCGACGACTCAGACACTACGAATGAAGTGGTCGAGCTCAACACCACGATCGCAGCCCCAGAAAATGAAATCTTTGAGCCTGAGGAAGAGATAGTAAAGAGAGCTACACCATACGACGAACCTCTACAACAAGAGACATAGGTTGATCTCAAAGAATTCAGACAAGAAGGCACCAGAATAGATGTTCTAATAGGGAACAGATGGGCAAGAGATCACACTCAAAACTTGATCATTGAAGATCCAAATGAAAAATTTAAGACAAGATCTACCACCCAGAATGAGTGTTCTATCTAAACTTTCTGTCCCAAATAGAACCCAAGAAGATAGAAGATGCTATGAAAGATTCAAGTTGTATAGAAGCCATGAAAGAGGAACTAAATCATTTTGAAAGAAGCAAAGTTTGGAGATTAGTTCCTAGACCAAGAAGTCACCCAGTTATTGACACAAGATATGTCTTCAAAAACAAAATGGATGAAGATTGGGTAATCACAAGGAACAAGGCAAGACTAGTGGCCAAAGGTTATTCCAAAAAAGAAGGCATCGACTACGACGAAACCTTCACACCTATTTCCAGACTAAAAGCAATAAGGATATTCCTTGCCTTTGCTGCCCATATGAAGTTCAAAGTCTTCCAGATGGATGTCAAGAGTGCTTTTCTGAATGGTGATCTTCAAGAAGAAGTATATGTGGAGCAACTTCAAGGTTTCATCAATCTAACTCTACTTATTATGTCTATAGATTAAACAAAGCCTTATATGGACTTAAACAAGCACCTAGAGCATGATATGAAACACTAACTTACTTTCTTATTGAAAATAGTTTCACTAGAGGTAGAGTAGATACCACATTATTTCTTAAGAAGCACAAAAATAAAATCTTATTAGTTCAAATATATGTAGATTATATTATCTTTGGTTCTACTGATGAAAAATTATGCAAGAGATTTGCCAAGCTTATGCAGAGCAAGTTCGAAATGAGTATGATGGGTAAGCTGAATTTCTTTCTTAGACTGCAAGTAAAGCAGACTGATGAAGGTATCTTCATTAACTAAGCCAAGTACATTAAACACTTGCTTAAGAAGTATGGCATGAAATCATCTTCTCCCATGAAAACACCAATTGCCCCATCAACTAAGCTTGACAAAGATGAGAAAGGTAAATGAATTGATATTACTCAATACAGAGGTATGATAGGCTCTCTTCTGTATCTAACTGCCAGTAGACTAGACATAATGTTTGTAACATGTATGATGTGCTAGATTTCAAGCTAATCCTAAAGAATCACACTTAACTGCTGTAAAGAGAATTTTTAGGTATCTCAAAGGCACACCTCACTTGGGACTTTGGTATCCCAAGAAGTCCTCCTTTGAACTGACAGGATATACAGATGCTAATTTTGCAGGTTGCAAGATCGATTGAAAAAGTACCAGTGGCACTTGTCAGTTGCTTGGAAACAGACTTGTGTCCTGGTTTAGCAAGAACCAAACTCAGTATCTACTAGAAAAATCCCAAATTTTATGAATAAAGATTTAATTTTCTTGAAATATTTTTTAAATATTATGGTGTGGATTTAAGATAATGTTATAGTTGTGGGTAGTATTTATAAATTTTTGCAAAGTATGCAAGTTGTTGTATTATATTCGATTGGTCAGGGAATATTCGTTTTAGCAAGGAATATTCGTACAACGGCGCAATCATTGGTAGTCCCCACAACGAAATTATTGTCAGATTGAGAAAATGACAAAAATATTTTTTATGAAAATAACGGCGGAAGTTTTACCGTTAAAACTATTGAACTACTCGGTAGTAAAATGACAGTAATACGCGTGGTTGCATAGTAGCACACGATATTGATTATTGATGCTTGCATGAGAAGTCACTCAGTTTTGTTCAATTATTGCTACAATAATTTTTTCATAGTATCTCAAGTTATTTGATTCAATTATTGTCGATATTTTATATATTATTAAATCAATAATTGAGATGACGAGTTATTAATATTATTATTTGTAATATTAACGATGTCAGAAGTTACGCCAAGAAAGGTTTGGTCACCTAATTGCGGCATGATAGGGAGAAATCCTTATTGAAAGCCCCTCTTTCTGAGGACGACACAGTCGATTAATAATGTGAATTGTAATAATAATGATGAGTTCTGCTTTTATTAGTATTATTAACATAATAAAATGTAAAAGCTTTTATAGAAAATGAATACTTTTATAAAGTTATTCATTTTATTAGACTATAAATAGAATATATTATATTCTATTTGTATAGTGTTTTACATAGTATAATCTTTTTATATAAAATGCGAATACTTTTATAAAGTTATTTGTTTTATTAGACAATAATTACAATATATTATATTTTATTATGCATAGTGTTTGCATAGTGCTGCGTAGTGTTTGCATAGTAAAATCTTTTTATATAAAATGAATACTTTATAAAGTTATTCGTTTTATTAGATTATAAATAGAATATATTATATTTTATTTAAAAGATTTTGTTTTATTAGAATATTTTATTAAATCAATATGGACCGTCCGTTTAAAAGTAAATTAATCTGGACCATTCATGAATTAGTTACTATTCAGTCCATTCCCCTATAAATAGAAGTTCATTCCTTCATTATTTCTTACGAATTCACTAAAACTCTAGAGAGAATTCTTCTTCTATAAGTTTGAGCGTATTTCTTTAGAGTTTAAGAAAGCTTTGAGCGTAGTGCAAGTTTTTTTCAAGTATATCCTCTCCCTACCCGTCGAAATACTCTTCTTTCTAAGGTAAGGGATATTATTTGTTGTACTCGTAAGGGGTATTATTTCTTTCGTATTCATGAAGAGAACTTCTGTTATTCCATTCTTTATTATTATGTTGGAATAACTTTTATGTCTGATATCGCGATACATGGTGAAATTCTTTTGTTATTCCATTCTTTATTATTATGTTGGAATAACTTTGCCTATCGATGTCTGCATCATGGTGAAATTCTTCTATTATTCCATTTTTACTATTCTCGCCGAAAATATACCGTGCACATGCGTTTCTACACTGGACTGGTTCCATTCTTTATTATTACGAATAATATCACATGTGTGCGCGTTTCATGGACTTTAGTTCCATTATTTATTATTTTGTCGGAATATCACATGCATGCGGTTTCTGCGTGATCCGGTTCCATTATTTATTATTACATTGGGAATAACTTTTATGCATGCGATCTATCGCACGAATGGTGAATCATACATTATTCCATTCTTTATTATTACATTGGAATAACTTTTATCATGTGGATTCCCACATGCATGGTGAATGATCCTTTGTATTCATTCCTTATTAAATTGTGGAAATGATTTGTATACGTGGATTACCGCATGACGGGTGAAAATCCATTTGTAGTTTCATATATTCTTTATTATACTCAGTTGCTTAAAGTTTTGGCTTCTATACTCCATGAAATTAGTTGCATATCCTTGATATTTGCACTTCATCCAGTATCCTTTCATGGAAATATTCTTCTGAGCATTCTTGAATTTTACTCTACAAAGAAGTATCATGTTGACAATTTGGACATTATTAAGTTCAGGATAGATTAACTTATAAATCTTTAAAATTTATTTTTGAACTTATTTTATTGAATTATTATGTCATTGTCATGATGAGTTATGTTGGTTATTATGTGAAAACATGAAAGTTTCTTAGATATCACAAAGGATTGAAAATCAGATTTTGGTGAAAATGGAACATGAAATTTAATTGACCATATCTCCTATTATATTTTGAATTTTTGGGTGTGGTCAAGTTCTAGAGTTAGATCTATGAGTTTTCTAACACATCCAAGTGGAATCACTAGAAAAGGTATTGTAGATTTTCGTGTGGACTATTCTTAGCAAAGGATTCAAAAGCTACAAAAGAGAAAAATGCTACTGCCCAAAAATTTAAAAGGGCTGTTTCGACCACTTAATTTATGAGAAAAATTCAGGCCTTTTTGGACATGAAAGTATATGGTATAAAGTACATCCTGTCCAAAAATTAGCTCATTCCGACTTAAAATGAGAAAGTTATGACCATTTAAATATTTAGGTTTTTCCGACGAAAAATGCTATTACCGGTGTTCTATAACTCCGATGACCATGAAATTTAAACTAAAATCTCACCTTAACATCTGTAAGATCCTACCAGGAGTTGGTAATTTCTGGAGTTAAACTTGAGGTAGCTAATTTCTTAAGGAATTAATTAGAAATTAATTTTTGAAAAATAGTAAATGAATTTTAAAAATTCCGAGAAAAATATATGTTCATTATGGGACTATATTCTACTAAATCCTAGAAAAGAAATATTTTTGGGACTGATTTGATATTTTTCATGAAAATAGTTTAGTTACGAACATATGAGTTAAATATGTTATGTGAAGTAACAAAGTTGGAAAAATAGGATTTTATGTCTTGAAAATCCTATATAAGGTATATGCAGATTTTTGATGAGGAATTTGATCATTGGTGATGAAATCTTATGAGTATGGCATTTTTGAATGATTAAATGCATTATTTGGTAAAGTGTAAACAATTGAAATAAATTGTTTATAAGTTTAAGAAGTGATTAAAATATTGTTATAATATTAATAATTTTAGATTATGAGTTTATTAAGTGATTGATAATATTTGGATAAATTAAAGTATTTTATTTATCCTTGTTTTCGTTTGATTAATGCTTATATCATTGTCATCATTCTCATGTTTATATTGTGATAAAAGTCAACTTTGGCTTATGTGCATAGATGGACTTGGTGTGATTATGACCAGGGATTATTCGGTATAGTCATGACCGTAATGTGACGAATGATGTGGTAAAAATCCTCAGTGGCCTGTAGTGCATTGATGGACAATTTTTGGTATGATTATGACCATGGATTATTCGGTATAGTTATGACCATTGATTATTTAATGAATATCCTTGGCCCGTAGTGCAGGGATGATTCGATGATGTGGTTTATTTATTAAGTTGAGTCTCAGCGATAAAAATTGATGAAAACATTTTAAATCATAGAAGATAGTAGATTTTATTCTCTACTTGACTCTTCTAATGGATTGCTTGTTCATTGCAGATTAAACTTGATGTCTTTTGTATTTTATCGGTTTAACATTGTTGAAGGCTAATGATAATTTATTACGCATTATCTTAGTCATAATATTTCTTCTTGGGCTAGTTGAGCTCACCCTTTTGCTTTCATTGTTCTCTTCAGGAAATGAGAATATAGCTGGGATGAGTCGGGGAGCGAGTGACGGTCCGGATGATAGCATTAGTAGTCCTCACTATTCTGTTAAATAGTGTGACAATAAATGTAATGAGGACTCCTTTGAGTGTGGATATTTTCTAGATGACAATATTCTTATTAAAACTCTCATCTATGTTTTGTCGTATTATTTACACGACGTTTGTATAATTAAGTTGTATTTGTATTTTATGCCATGTATTTGGCAACTCAGAATAGGTGATGTATACCTATTTTGGGGGCGTCATAGTTGGTATCAAAGTTTAGGAATATGATCCCTGGCTGAGATGTGAGACAAGAACTAGGAGGGGAGAGACGGGGAATTCCTTCGCTAGTATGACCTACCTAAGTTTATTTGGTATTTAATTAGTCGGTCAGAGTATAGGGATAATATGTGATATGTTAATTAACCCTTGTTTTGTGATAGTGTTTGAGAATGGCTTCTGAAAATGCTGAGATAAGCAATGAAGCACATGAGAACATTGATTTAGCTCAAGCAAAAGGTAACAACCAACAACACGATAATAATCATACCGGTGGCAACGACCATTGGAACAATGATAACTATCGTGGGGGGAATTATCATGCCAAGAATGGTAACCACTTCGGTGGTAATCATGGCCAAGATAATAGAAGTGGAAATTTCAAGAAGAGAAGGTCATTTAGCTCGATTTTATCATGCACCAAAGTCAAGTCCAGCTGGGACGGTGGCACCAAAGGCGGATACGGACAAAACAAAGTCGGTGGTTTCAGGAAGAGCGTTTTTTGTGACTTCTCAAAAAGCGAGTAACCTGAACGAAGTTAGCACGGATTAGTTAATTATAAATTTTTGTGAAGTCTATACCTTATTCGATACCAGTTCTACCCACTCTTATTTTATCTCTCTTGCTTGCGTTCAATATTTAAATTTGACTCTAGAGAAGTTAGATTTTGACTTATTGGTTGAAACTCCGTTAGTAGAAATCTTCGTTACCTCCACTGTTTAATAATCTTATTTGATTCAAATCGACACTTTCACGTTACCTGTTAATCTTATCTCTTTGAAAATGCTTGCCTTTGATGTGATTTTAGGGATTGATTGGTTAACTACTCATCATGCTAAAATTGATTATTTTCGTAAGTTTGTTAGCTTTCATATTCCTAACCAACCTATTATACGAATTCAAGCAACCAAACCACTAAAGTTAATCACTGTCATATCAAGCCATAAGTAAAAAGCCCCGAGCCTTTCGCTGGTGACTTCAGAGTCTTGGAATACACCGAAGCCAGAATATCCGTAGGGGACCTCGTGAATAATGATGGCAAGTTGATAGGTATCAATGTGACGTACTATCCAAGTCTTGGATGAGAGTCACAGTTTTGAATGACATTTCTATTATTAATAAATTTCTTGACATATTTCTGAAGACTTCTTAGCCTACCCCTAGAGCATGAAATCAAATTTTGTATTGACCCCAGTACAAAACCCATTTCGTATAACTTACAAATGATGAAGATAGAGTTAAAGACTCTAGAGCCCCATGTGAAGATAACGAATATACGAGTAAAATTGACTTTAATCGATAAAGTTTAAGCCGCTCAAGCTACATACTCAGAGCTGATGAATGTGAAGAAGAAGGTTCAAGAGGGTGTTATTATAGAAGCAAGAATCGATGAAGAGAGGAAATCTCAACCCTCGATTTTAATTGGCCCATTTGAAATCCTCGATTGAGTAGGAACTGTGGCCTATAGACTCGTTTTACCGCCAAATATGTTGCGTGTTCATAATGTTTATCACGTACCGATGTTATGTAAATATGTGGACAACCCGAACCACATTATTGATTTAGAACCGGACGAGATAGCGGATAATTTAACGTATGAAGATGTACCTGTTAAAATCCTGGAATATATTCTACGCTTAAAGGTTATACCTCAAGAGTTAGAATCTGACAAAATGTCCTCATCTGTTCGGCATACCAGGTACGTACGTAAATTTCGAGGGCAAAATTTCATAAGGAGGGGAGATTGTAAAATCCCAAATTTTAAGAATAAAGATTTAATTTTCTTGAAATATTTTTTAAATATTATGGTGTGGATTTGAGATAATGTTATAGTTGTGGGTAGTATTTATAAATTTTGCAAAGTATGGAAGTTGTTGTATTATATTCGATTGGTCGGAGAATATTCGTTTTACCAGAGAATATTTGTATAACGACGCAATCATTGGTGGACCCCACAACAAAATTATTGTCGGATTGAGAAAACGACAAAAATATTTTTTATGAAAATAACGACGGAAGTTTTACCGTTAAAACTGTTGAACTACTCAGTAGTAAAAGTATAGTAATACGCGTGGTTGCATAGTAGCACACGATATTGATTATTGATGCTTACGTGAGAAGTCACTCAGTTTTGTTCAATTATTACTCTGATAATTGTTGCATAGTATCTCGCGTTATTTGATTCAATTATTGTCGATATTTTATATATTATTAAATCAATAATTGAGATGATAGAGTTATTAATATTATTATTTGCAATATTAACGATGTCTAGAAGTTACGCCAGGAGAGGTTTGGTCACCTAATTTATTGCGCGCTGATAGGGAGAAATCCTTATTAGAAAGCCCCTCTTTCACAGGAACGACACAGTGGATTAATAATGTGAATTGTAATAATGATGATGAGTTCTGCTTTTATTAGTATTATTAACATAATAAAACATAAAAGCTTTTTATATAAAAAGAATACTTTTATAAAGTTATTCATTTTATTAGACTATAAATAGAATATATTATATTCTATTTGCATAGTGTTTTCGTATAGTATAATCTTTTTATATAAAATGAATAGTTTTATAAAGTTATTTGTTTTATTAGACAATAATTACAATATATTATATTTTATTATGCATAATGTTTCCGTAGTGTGCTGTATAGTGTTTGTATAGTAAAATCTTTTTATATAAAATGTAATACTTTTATAAAGTTATTCATTTTATTAGACTTTAAATAGAATATATTATATTCTATTTGCATAGTGTTTTAGATAGTATAATCTTTTTATATAAAATGTAATACTTTTATAAAGTTATTTGTTTTATTAGACAATAATTACAATATATTATATTTTATTATGCATAGTGTTTCCGTAGTGCTCTGCGATAGTGTTTGTATAGTAAAATCTTTTTATATAAAATGAATACTTTTATAAAGTTATTCATTTTATTAGATTATAAATATAATATATTATATTTTATTTAAAAGATTTTGTTTTATTAGAATATTTTATTAAATCAATATGGACCGTCCATTTAAAAGTAAATCAATCTGGACCGTTCATAAATTAGTTACTATTCAGTCCATTCTCCTATAAATAGAAGTTCATTCCTTCATTATTTCTTACGAATTCACTGAAACTCTAGAGAGAGAATTCTTCTTCTATAAGCTTGAGCGTATTTCTTTAGATTTTAAGAAAGCTTTGAGCGTAGTGCAAGTTTTCTTCAAGTATATCCTCGCCCTACCCGTCGAAATACTCTTCTTTCTAAGGTAAGAGATATTATTTGTTGTACTCGTAGGGGGTATTATTTCTTTCGTATTCATGAAGAGAACTTCTGTTATTCCATTCTTTATTATTATGTTGGAATAACTTGTATATGCGAAGTACCCCATACATGGTGAAATTCTTTGGTTATTCCATTCTTTATTATTATGTTGGAATAACCTGTCTATGCGAAGTACCGCATACATGGTGAAATTCTTCTATTATTCCATTCTTTATTATTTTGTCAGAATATCTGTTGACTTATGTCACACCCTATGTTTTGATGATGACCATATTTGTTTATTAACCATGCCCTATAACGTTTCAAGAACATCAAGAAAGAAAGTCCAAAGTCAAGGCGTCTTTGAAGAAAGAAAAGCTATATTGAGTCCTAGGAATATATGTAAGATCTTAGCATTTATTACTGTCCAAAATAAGGCTCTAAGACATGTGCATTACATATATATACTTGCATTCATATTTGATGTTGCATGATTAATAATATGCATGGCCAAATTTGCTCAACATAAGGAATCAAATCCTAATTGAATAGACCCACACGGTAGAGCATGAAATGGTGTAGATAAATTATCATAAATTATGCATTAAATCTCTCCATCAATCTAAGATCACGGTCAAGACAACAATGGGATAGCAGGAGTCATGCATTACAATTCAAGAAATCTAATTGGTTATCTCCAACGGTCCAATGCATATGGACACCGGCTAGTAGATAATTATGGTAAGAACAAATCATGACATCATAGATCTTGTATCATAAATCATGATACACAAACTATGGGTCATAAATCAGGGGTCTTATTTCTAGGTAAGTAATTAAGAAATCTAGTAGATTGATTACCATATGCGGTACAGGAATCATGAGCCATGATTTGGGAAATCTAAATGGTTGGGTCTAACGGTCCAATATATATTGAGAAATATGGAAAGTTGCTTGTAAATGTGTTGACTTCCGGCTTTTTAGAAATTGGGACAAGCCTAAATCAATTAGTCTTAAAAATATTGACAGCGTGATATCTCAGATAATGGAAATGGAAATCAAGCTGAGTATATCATGATTGATATAGACTGCAAGATTTGTGCTAAGTGTTTTTAAACATGCATATTACTACATCAAATATGTGCAACGGAAATATTCTCGAGAGGTCTATATAAACGGAACTCGTTAACATATTCAAATACGAAAAACATACACAGTAATTCATTGCTTACAAGCTACGAAATTATTTTTCACAAAGACAGACATTGATTGCATTAAGAACAAAATTCCAGCTACGGAGAACGTATAGAAAACATTCTGGTAATATTCTTCTTGCATATCATTTCATTTCATACTAGAGCCTTGAGTTGGTGAGTAATATATTGCTTGATCATTAGACCTCTAGTGTGTATTTTATTTTCCCTATCTCAATAAATGTTACATGTAATTCTATTTTGAATTGGTAACTTATTACAGTCAAGTTTGAGGGAAGCATAGGTGCTTAAGAGTCCATAGGTACACAGGGAACAAAGGTATTCAAATTGCTAAAACTTGTATTATAATTGAAAGAGTTTAATAAAAGTGAGTCTCCAATACTAGTTGGTATTGGACGTGGATTAGGCTACTATTCTAGAGGGTAGTAGTTGAACCACGTAAAAATTTTGGTGTTTGTGTTATTGCTTTCTGTGCTAGAATATCTTGTTGTTTATCCAGCAGCCTGCATTCTATTCATATCAGTAAATCTAGATAACTCAATAATATCCTGATTTTGTAATCCAGCTAGCCGCATTAAACATCCAAAGGATTTTTGAAAAGAAATAAAAATTGGATATAGTTTGTGCCTACACTTATTCAACCCCCTCCCCCCTTCTAAGTGTACCTATTTAAATTTCAATATCCTGTTTATGCATTTTACGCCAGACCTGGTTCCATTCTTTATTATTCTGTCAAAATATCCTGTCTATGCGTTTATGCCGGACCTGGTTCCATTATTTATTATTCTATCGGAATATCATGTCGGTGCAGTTTACGCATGATCTGGTTCCATTATTTATTATTCTGTTGGGAATAACCTGTCTATGCAGTCTATCGCACATATGGTGAATCCTTCTATTATTCCATTCTTTATTATTCTGTTGGAATAACCTGTCTATGTGGATTACCACATGCATGGTGAATGATCCTTTGTATTCATTCCTTATTAAATTGTGGAAATAATTTGTATACGTGGATCACCGCATGGCGGGTGAAAATCCATTTGCAGTTTCATATATTCTTTATTATACTCAGTTGGTTAAAGTTTTGGTTTCTATACTCCATGAAATTAGTGGCATATCCTTGATATTTGCACTTCATCCAGTATCTTTTCATGGAAATATTCTTCTGAGCATTCTTGAATTTTACTCTACAAAGAAGTATCATGTTGACAATTTGGACATTATTGAGTTCAGGATAGATTAACTTAAAAATCTTTAAAATTTATTCTTGAACTTGTTTTATTGAATTATTATGTCATTGTCATGATGAGTTATGTTGGTTATTATGTGAAAACATGAAAGTTTCTTAGATATCACAAAGGGTTGAAAATCAGATTTTGGTGAAAATGGAACATGAAATTTAATTGATCATATCTCCTATTATATTTTGAATTTTTGGGTGTGGTCAAGTTCTAGAGATAGATCTATGAGTTTTCTAACTTATCCAAGTGGAATCACTAGAAAAGGTGTTGTAGATTTTCGTGTGGACTATTTTTAGTAAAGGAGTCAAAAGCTACATAAGAGAAAAATGCTCTTGCCTTGAAATTTAAAAGAAATTTGTTTTACCACTTAATTTGTGAGAAAATTTCGGCCTTTTGGGACATGAAAGTATATGGTATAAAGTACCTCTGTCCAAAAATGAGCTTATTCCGACTTAAAATGAGAAAGTTATGACCATTTCAATATTTAGGCTTTTTCGACGAAAAATGCTATAACTGGTGTTCTATAACTCCGATGACCATGAAATTTAAACTAAAAGCTCACCTTAACATGTGTAAGATTCTGCCAGGAGTTGGATATTTCTGGAGTTAAACTTGAGGTAGCTAATTTCTTAAGGAATTAATTAGAAATTAATTTTTGAAAAATAGTAAATGAATTTTAAAAATTCTGAGAAAAATATCTGTTCATTATGGGACTATATTATGTTAAATCCCAAAAAAGAAATATTTTTGGAATTGATCTGATATTTTTCATGAAAATGGTTTAGTTACGAGCATATGAGTTAAATATGTTATGTGAAGTAACAAAGTTGGAAAAATAGGATTTTATGGCTTGAAAATCCTATATAAGGTATATGCAGATTTTTGATGAGGGATTTGATCATTGGTGATGAAATCTTATGCGTATGGCATTTTCAAATGATTAAATGCATTATTTGGTAAAGTGTAAACAATTGAAATAAATTGTTTATAAGTTTAAGAAGTGATTAAAATATTGTTATAATATTAATAATATTAGATTATGAGTTTATTAAGTGATTGATAATATTTGGATAAATTAAAGTCTTTAATATTTATCCTTGTTTTCGTTTGATTAATGCTTATATCATTGTCATCATTCTCATGTTTATATTGTGATAAAAGTCATCTTTGGCTTACGTGCATAGATGGACTTGGTGTGATTATAACCAGGGATTATTTTGTTAGGTTTGTAATATTCAAGAACGCAATCAAATTGCAAAAATAATGCGGAAACGTGGAAAATCAGAGTTTAAAAAATTTACAAACCATAAACCCAGATCACCCTTTATGCACAATTATTAATTAAACGAAAAGATAAAGAATAAAATCATACCCTTGAAGATCGAGCTTCCTCAGGTCCAAGTTCACCTCCAATTCTTTTTCGTGTTCAACTTGAATCCACCGGGTTTGGTTCCTTCCTTTGATCAACGTTAGCCACCCATGTGTTTGGCCTCTAGAAGTGATCCACCAAGGAAAAATAAAGATTCAAGAAGATGGGTATATGGCTCAAACCCTAGTTTTCTATCTCTATAGAAAAGGCGTACTGTCCAACAAATTAGAATTATTACGTAGTTGTAAAAGTCAACAACCCCCACCACCCATAATAAGACTCTTCTTATTTATAGATGTGGGCAACCCACCTTAACAATTAAGGAATTGAGATTTATTTAATTAATTAAATTCTTTTAATTAATTAAGCTCCCTAATCTTATTAGGGATAATTAATTAAACTCCTTTAACTAATTTTCCTTCCTAATCCAATTAGGAATAAATGAGAGTACTTATATTACATTAATTTCTAAACTCTTTTAGAAATTAAAATAATAATAATAATTGTAATAATATTAATAAGACTCCTCTTATTAATTTATATTTAATATTTCTAAAATATTAAATAATAAATATTAAGCTATTTAATTTATTCTATCACCATAGATTAAATTAAATATACATAACATATTATTACGATTATGCCATTAACTTCTTAAATAATTATTCTTCCTTTTATGGCGTGACCCTTTAGGTTCTCCATATTAAACCTATTGTGAATAAATCAATTAGAACAATTCTAATCTTATTTAAATAAATAAATAAATAAATTAAACAATTAATTTATTTAAATAAATAATATTTATTCTACAATAGGGATAAGCCTCCTAGCGATCAACGACTTTCCGGATAATATAGATTTCAACATTAATCATTAAAGAACCTTTGAGTAAATAGTTACCGTACAATTCAATCCTTCCACCATACAATGTCCCAATTAAATATAAGAAATGGAATTCTTCATCAAGTCTTATTTTATTTAATTATATGTATTTCGATCCTTAAATGCACAACTCCAAATAATGCAAATTAGAAACTCCTTTATAATTTCATTACGCCTTGCCAACGACTCACTCTTTGGGTTGTCATTTATCGAATCACATAGGACATTTCTCTTCTTTTATTAGAAGTGGTAGATTCTTTATTGATCATACATTATCTCCATGTACAACTTATTATACCCAAGCATACCCTTTGATATACTCTAAGGGTCTTAAGGAATAAGTCAAAGTATAACTCATCATACACAAGATATTATGATGATCTCAAGTCCAAGGATTACTTGTACTATTATCACTACAGGAATTCCTATTGACAGGCAAGTAAAACTCCATTAGGTATTACTTATCGAGCCACGTTCAGTGAACTTATTCTCTAATAAGCACCTACATACTTGCTTTAGTGTCTCCACACAAATGATCATGAGATCAATCATCCTCATCCAATGAGCAAGCAACGTATGTACCAATCTATCCGGATTCACTAATCCCCAATTTAGTAATCCAATGATTGGGAACTCTTTTAGTTTTAAGCTTTCTAAGAATTTAGATCTCATTAGAATGATCATCATCATTATTCTAAAAGCATTGCTTAAAACTATGGGTTTATCACATATTATAAAACAACATCATGTAGATAATTAAAAGCCTTTAATATAAATTAATACTTTTTATTAATAAATGAATAAGATTGTTACAAAGTATATGCTTTATCATCAAACATGATTGGATTGTGTGCATATTACTTTCAATCTCCCACTTGCACTAAAGCCAATCGCCATTGTATCTTATACTCTTCTTCTATAAGTGACGATTATCCTGCTGTTGGATAAGCTTTAGTTAATGGATATGTAATGTTGTTCATGAGAGTTCACTATCTCTATAGTGATTTCCCATCTTTCAATGATTCTAATAATCAAATGAAAGTGCCACAACACATGTTTAGATCCAAGATGAGACTTAGGAACTATTCCTAGTTCTGTAATGAACTTTTAATCCAAACAATCAACTTCCAGCTTCATTTATAGCTATATACTTTGTCTTTATCACTAAACCAGCAACTCTTTGCTGTTTGGAACCTTTCCAATTCACTTCACCACTGTTCAAGATAACGCTTTTACCTTAAAAGTGGATTTTCTTAAATCTTGGTGCATGCGAAAAAACTTGAGTCTGTTAAGCCCTCTAGTTTTAATTAAGACCCACCATGAATATGATCACATCCTTAGTGCCGGTTAAACACTTTAAGATGTTTTTCACTGACTCATAGTGAACTTCTCCATAATATGACTGATCAACATCAGGTCTCGTACATTTCATTGCATACATGATTGTCACTCATGCGACCTCTTTTTTCAGGAGTCTGTGGGGACTATTAAGAGAGATACACTCCATAGCTCATCGACATGAGACATCTCTTGGAGTTTGCCATGCTAAACAACTTTAGCATCAAATGAATATACGTTCCTTGGGTTAAGTCGAGCATCTTTTTAAATCTATCTATATAGATTTGTATCCCCAATTATGATACTTTTCCCAAATCATTCATGGAGGAATGTTTAGACAACTCTATCATTACTGATTGTAGCATTAGTATGTCATTCCTTATCCGTAGTATATCAACATATAATATTAGAAATGTCACGATGCTCCCACTGACCCTTTTGTACACACTAGAAGTCTTACCTCATCGAATGTAACTCTGGATCATCATTTTCTATGATGTGTACCTCATCATCATCATCCATGATGAATCCATACCTCCTAGGTATCTTCAGTACTATTCCAGATTTATGATTCGGTTGTGGTACAATAGGTTTATCTATAGGTTCCTCTTATTTGACTTATAGTGTTTTGTGGTTCTTGAGCTCTTCAAGATCTATTATCCTCCCACTAGCCCCTTTTAATGATAAACACCTTTATCTTAGAAGGCAGCGTGTTTCGTAACAAACACCTTTTGCTAAGTAGAATTATTGAACATATACCCTAAACTTACTTTAAGATGTCCCACAAATCTGTACATGTCAAATCTTGTCCCAAGCTTATCCTTCGAAACCTTTTCACATAAGTTGGACAACCCCTTATCTTAACATACTTAAGATTAGGAATCCTCCCTGTCTATAACTTTTATGGAGTCTTGGGGCTAGATTTTGAGGTTACCTTTTTCGTAGATATGCAGCCATTACTAGGACATGATCCTAGAAGGATACTGGAATGTCGGTAAAATCATTATGGACCGCACCATGTCTAACAAGGTACGAATTTTCCATTCAGATACATCAATCAATTATTGCGTATTAGGATGTGTCCATTATGAGAAAATCATTTGAGATGATCTAGAAACTTATTGCACAAGTATTTATTCCTTGATCCGATCAAAGAATTCTAATACTTTATCAATTTATTTCACTTCTGAATTTTTTGAACCTTTCAAATAATTCATACTTGTATTTCAGAAAATACACACATTCAACTCTTTGAATGATCATCTCATTTTCTTATACTAGTTTGTTCAATTTGCAAAATATTTTTTTCACGTAAATCAAGTTTACAAAATCCATTAAGTAATATTTCAGTTCTATACAAAACATTATTATTATAAATAGAACAACAATTGTTCTTAATTATAATACCAAAAATTTTATTGTCCAACAATAAAATGGAAATAATGTTTCTAACAAGAATTTGAATACAATAACAACTTATTGACTTAATAGATTTGCCCGTAGGCGATCTTAAACTATAAGTTTCTATAGCTAATGCAAAGAACCTTTGCTTCATTTTCCACACATAGGATTACTTATCTTTGTTTAACTTTCTACTTCTGCTTGGTCCCTTCATAAATCTATATTTATGATAACCAAAGTCGGTATCCAATACCAAAGTAGAACATTGACTTAAAGAAAAAATTATTTTAAATCATGAACAAATTTGTATTTGTAACCAAAACTTTACTAAGCTTCTTTGGTTAGCCTCTGCAAGATGCTTCTCGCAATTTCTTTCCAGTGTCCAGGCGTATTGTAGTGGAAGCAAACTCCTTTGCTATCCGTATCAGTTTTGTTCTTATTATCCTTTGTTTTTGCCTTTTCATTTACCTTCTTTGAATCGTTCTTCTTTTCAGAAGATCATTTGGCCCTTACCAGTAAGACTTGGTCTTTCTTGGTTGAAAAGTGACTCTCAACATTTTTCAACATGTTAAGCAAATCAGCGAGGCTGATATCTAGCTTGTTCATATGAAAAATTCACAACAATTGTGAAAAGAGTCTGGGAGTGAGGGCAAGATCAAATCTTGGCTCAACTCTCCATCCATGACAAAACCTGTTGTCCTAATTGATTAATCAAATTGATTATGTTAAGAACTTTTTGTCTGTACTATAGTGCCATTGGCCATTCTAGATCGAAAGAGCTCCTTAGATATCTGATATCTATCAGTCCTACTTTCCTCACCATCAACTACTTGATGTGCAGGAATATAGTAGGAGCATCCATAGTTTCATGCTGACGCTAAAGCTCGTTACTCATGGATGCGAGCATGATGCATTGAGCTAACTGTGCATCATCTTGCCACTTTGTAAAAGTAGCAATCTCTTCCTCAGAGGCATTGTCTGCAACCATTGCAGGGATAGGCGTATTAAGGACATAAGATAGCTTTTCAGCTATGAGAACTATTCTCAAATTCCTTAACCAATCCGTTTAATTCGGTCTGGTTAATTTAGCATCTAATATGCTTCGCAGTGATAGTAATTTTAGACATTGTAAAATTCTGTAAATGAATTTGTAATTAACAACATTTTAACATACATTCTTTTATTAATTACCAAAATAATTTAGGTCTTGTTTTAAATTGGTATCTCCCACTATTTTCTTCAAACTATATTACCCTCAATATATATAGTTCGACAAAATCTAATTAAAGATTTGCTAGTGAGAATAAGGATCCCATTTCAAATGTATATAGCCTTGTGGTGACACAACAAACTATATATAAATAAATAGGTAGACAACTTTTGTCAATTACATCAACTATGCAACCCCTTTCTTTTGCCTCTTAGATTATTTTGATCAAGTGGTGGCACATCCGAATCAAAATTATCCAAGTTAAGTCCGACCTAGCACTCCATATATTCAAAAAAAAAATATCATCCTTGTGGTGACACAACAAAACAATATTGTTCAATTTTCTTTATAAGCATCAAATGTGATAAATTAACATCTTAAATACTTAATACTTGCCTTGTGGTGACACAACAAACTCATAATAAATATTTAATACTCTATTAATTTTATCATGCTAGAAAGGCGACGTTCGATATTCCAAATATCTTTGAACGCTTAGGACTTAATATAAAAATTGAGGGGTTTGCTATTAATTTGTCTCATCTTGTTTAGCATGCATGCACATATATATATAAAATACGCGTCATATTAATTAACATGAGAAGCATGATTGCATAATATATAATATATATAGTATAAGCATGCACATATAGAATACTATATTCTACCCGGATTGATTATGAACTTTTATTCTAGTTTGGTTCACTAGAGCCACCAAGTGAACCAAAAGGTCAAACCCTAGGGGTGCAAGAAATAATATTTAAATATAACTATTACATTTAAACTTGGGCTCCATTACAAACGGGTTTTCAAGCGCTCCTTGCTCCTTGATCTCCAATTTTTCAAAATTAATTCTAACTATTCCTATTACAAAACTATTTAAAATAAATAGAAACCTTGATCGGCAATCGAGGGAAGTATATAGGAGGAGATAGAATTTACATTAAAAAAATTAGAGAAGGCGAGGTCTGTGAGACCCCATTTAATAAAACCCATACATTCATGCATCCAACTAAAATAAAATCCAATCATATTGGTCGATAGTCCATAATCAATCCCATTTATTATCATACACATCACCATATGCATCAATAAATAACATTCATCTCATGAATAATAAACATTCAATATATATATTGATATCATTTAATGGACAAATTTAGTTAGTATAAAATCTATTTTTGAATTAAAATAAACTCTTTTATTTTAATCCAAATTTAAATCAAAATAAAACTATTTTATTTTAATTTATCCAATTTTGAATAAAATAAACTATTTTATTTTAATCAAAATTTTAATCAAAATAAACTCTTTTATTTTAATTAATTATGGAATCCAATTCAATGTAAAAAAATCTTTTATTCAAGGAAACACGGATATTCTTTCCTATTCACAAATAAACTCCTTTATTTTGAATAATATGAAATCTTATTCCATATTTAAATAAACTCCTTTATTTAAGGAAATTAGGATTCTCTTTCCTATTCACAAATAAACTCTTTTATTTTGAATAATATGAAATCTTATTTCATATCTAAATAAACTCCTTTATTTAAAGAAACATATAATACAATTTCAACTCTAATTAGTTATCATGAAATCCAATTCCATCTCTAATTAGTTAGCATGAAATTCAATTTTAAAATTAAAATAAATCTTTTATTTTAAAATTAAAATAAACCATTTATTTTAAGATTAAAATAAACCTTTTATTTTAAGATTAAAATAAACTTTTATTTTGATTAAAATAATTAAGAATAATATTAATATATATATAATATGAGAGATCTTGCACCCTTTACTTGAAATCACGTGAAGCACTAACACTTTTGCAACATGTTAATGTAATTTATATATATAAGTATTAATAGCTACTATTAACATATATATATAATCCAGCAGAAGCTTGAACCATGAGTCCATGACAAGAATCAAAAGTTGAATCACATGACCTGCTAATCCGTGAATCAGAGAAAAAAAAAAGATTGCCGTTTTTTTTTAAATAATTTTTATACAACAAAATTATGCCCAATTAAACTGTTCTAAACACATATCAATATACATATCAAATTTAAAATAATTAATAATTTGCATAAAGGTTTGGCTCTGATGCCACTGTTAGGTTTGTAATATTCAAGAACGCAATCAAATTGCAAAAATAATGCGGAAACGTGGAAAATCAGAGTTTAAAAAATTTACAAACCATAAACCCGGATCACCCTTTATGCACAATTATTAATTAAACAAAAAGATAAAGAATAAAATCATACCCTTGAAGATCGAGCTTCCTCAGGTACAAGTTCACCTCCAATCCTTTTCGCGTTCAACTTGAATCCACCGGTTTGGTTCCTTCCTTTGATCAACGTTAGTCACCCATGTGTTTGGCCTCTAGAGGTGATCCACCAAGGAAAAATAAAGATTCAAGAAGATGGGTATATGGCTCAAACCCTAGTTTTCTATCTCTATAGAAAAGGCGTACTCTCCAACAAATTGGAATTATTACGTAGTTGTAAAAGTCAACAACCCCCACCACCCATAATAAGACTCCTCTTATTTATAGATGTGGGCAACCCACCTTAACAATTAAGGAATTGAGATTTATTTAATTAATTAAATTCTTTTAATTAATTAAGTTCCCTAATCTTATTAGGGATAATTAAATAAACTCCTTTAACTAATTTTCCTTCCTAATCCAATTAGGAATAAATGAGAGTACTTATATTAAATTAATTCCTAAACTCTTTTAGAAATTAAAATAATAATAATAATAATTGTAATAATATTAATAAGACTCCTCTTATTAATTTATATTTAATATTTCTAAAATATTAAATAATAAATATTAAGCTATTTAATTTATTCTATCACCATAGATTAAATTAAATATACATAACATATTATTACGATTATGCCATTAACTTCTTAAATAATTATTCTTCCTTTTATGGCGTGACCCTTTAGGTTCTCCATATTAAACCTACAGAATAAATTAATTAGAACAATTCTAATCTTATTTAAATAAATAAATTAAACAATTAATTTATTTAAATAAATATTATTTATTCTACAATAGGGATAAGCCTCCTAGCGATCAACGACTTTCCGGATAATATAGATTTCAACATTAATCATTAAAGAACCTTTGAGTAAATAGTTCTGTGACAATTCAATTCAATCCTTCCACCATACAATGTCCCAATTAAATATAAGACATGGAATTACTGTCAAGTCTTATTTTATTTAATTATATGTATTTCGATCCTTAAATGCACAACTCCGAATAATGCAAATTAGAAACTCCTTTATAATTTCATTCTGCCTTGGCCAACGACTACTGGGTTGTCATTTATCGAATCACATAGGACATTTCTCTTCTTTTATTAGAAGTGGTAGATTCTTTATTGATCATACATTATCTCCATGTACAACTTATTATACCCAAGCATACCCTTTGATATACCCTAAGGGTCTTAAGGAATAAGTCAAAGTATAACTCATCATACACAAGATACTATGATGATCTCAAGTCCAAGGATTACTTGTACTACTATCACTACAGGAATTCCTATTGACAGTGTGGCCCCAAAATTAGGTATACATCACCCATCTTGGGTCGCCACTTACATGGTACGTAATTTAAATACAACTTATTAACATAAGCGTAGGTAATACAATACGACATAAATCGTGAGTTTAAATACAAATATAAATCTACTAGATATTATACAAACTCAAACAAAAAGTCCTCATTACAATTATTATCACACTATTTCACGCAGAATAGTGAGGACTACTAATGCTATCTTCGGGACCATCACTCGTTTCCCCAGACTTCGTCCCGGCTATATTCTCATTTCACAAGAAGAGAATAGTGAAAGAAAGGATGAGCTCAACTAGCCCGGTAAGAAATATTATGACTAAGATAATGCGAGAATAAATTATCAATAGTCTTCAACAATGTTAACTTTGATAAAATACAATAGACAAACCGGTTTAAGCTGCAGCGGAATATACGAATCCATTAAAAGAGTCAAGTAGAAAATAAAATCTACTATCTTTTATGATTTAAAGGTTTTCATCACCAAGTATATAAGCGAGAGACTCGACTTTTAATAAATAATCCACATCATCGAATCACCCCTCGCACTTTTCTGACCAGGATATTCTTTAGTATCGCGACCACAATTATTCGCACTACGGGCCAAGAATAGTTGTGTATTCATTAATGGTCATGATCATGCCAACAATCATCCATCAATGCACTACTGACCAATGAGGATTTTTACCACATCATTTGTAACATTACGGTCGTGATTACACCGAATAATCCTCGGTCATAATCATACCAAGTCCATCCATGCTCTACGAATACAGATGACTTTAAAAAAAATATAAACATGAGGATGGTGACAATGATATAAGAATTCAATAAAACAAGTTCAAGAATTATTTTATCCAGAATTATTAACGTCAAAACATCAACATGATCTTGCTTTGTAGAGTAAAATTCAAGAATCTTGAGAAGAATATTTCCATGAAAGGATACTTTCGATGAAGCGCAAATGTCAAGGATATTCCACTAATTTCATGGAGTATAAAGTCAAAGTTTTAACCAACTGGGTATAATAAAGAATGTAATAACAAAAGAAATCACCATGCATGCGATAGACCCATGCACGGCGGTTATTCCAATAGAATAATAAATAACGGAACCGGTCCCAAGTGTAAAATGCATGCAGACGGATATTCCAATGAATAATAATAAAGATGGAACCAACCCGGTGTAAAACACACGAGCAGGATGTTCCAATAGAATAATAATAAGAGCGGAACCGAGTCCGTGTGTAAAACACACGACGTGATGTTCCAACGAGAATAATAATAAGAGCGGAACCAGTCCTGTAAAACACACGCATGAGATGTTCAAATGAGAATAATAGAAGAATGTCACCAAGTATAGGTGAGATCAGCGATATCTGAGTTATTCCAATGTAATAATAAGCAATGGAATAACATAAGGATTTCACCAAGTATAGGGTGAGATCACGTGTATCAAAGTTATTCCAATGTAATAATAAGCAATGGAATAACATAAGGATTTCACCAAGTATAGGGTATGCCACGTACACAGAGTTATGTATAGGGTATGCCACTTTTACAGAGTTATTCCAATGTAATAATAGTGAATGGAATAATAGAAGTTCTCTTCAAAGAAAGAATAACACCCTTACCGTAAAAAGAACCTAATATAGAAGTAGTGAAGTAGCGAGAATACTCTTCTTCTTTCTATAACTTTCTCTCTATAGCTTCTCTCTATAATTTCTCTCTACAGAGTTTCAATGAATTAAATAAGAAAATAATGAAGGAATGAGCTTCTATTTATAGGAAAATGGAATGAATAGTAACTAATCCATGAACGGTCCAGTTGATTTACTTTAATCGTGACGGTCCATATTTAAAGAAAATTTTTTAAATAAAATATAATATATTCTATTTATATAAAAACATTTTACTATGCAAACACTATGCAAAATACTGATGCAAAACACTATGCAACACTATGCATAATAAAATATAATATATTTTATTTATAAAATAACTTTAATAAAGTATTACATTTTATATAAAAGATGTTTCGCTTTTATTACGTTAATAATACTGAATAAAACAAAAAGTCATTTTCGCTATAATAATTCATGACAATAATGGAATCAAACCGAGTGACTTCTCACATAAGCATCAATAATCAATACTGGTATTGCTCTTATGCAACCACATGTATTCTTCGTACTTTTACTACCGAAAGTAGTTCAACGATTATCAACGGTAAAACTTCCGCCGTTATTTCAATAAAATATTTTTGTCGTTTTCTCGATCCGATGATAATTACATTATGGGGTCCACCAATGATTGAGTTATTGTACGAATATTCCTGCTAAACCGAATATTCCCAGACCAATCGAATATAATATAACCACTTGCATACTTTGCAAAATTTATAAATATTACCCACAACTATAACATTATATCAAATTATTCCATAATATTCAAAAATAATATTTATAGAAAATTCATCTTTATTTATAAAAGTTGGGGTCTTACAACCTCCCTTCTTATGAAATTTAAGCCCTCGAAATTAGGGTACGTACCTGGTATGTCGAAGAGGTAAGGATACCTTGATTTCATTTCAGATTCTAACTCCCAAGTCATTTCCTCAACATCGTGGTTCCTCCACAAAACTTTGACTTGAGGTATAACCTTGGAGCGTAGAATATGTTCCTTCTTATCAAAATTTGAACAGGGAACCTCTTCATACGTCAAATCTTCCGCTATTTCATCCGGTTCTAACTCAATAATATGGTTCGGGTCTTTTACATATTTACGTAACATGGATATGTGAAAAACGTTATGAACACGAGACATATTTGGCGGTAAAGCGAGTCTATAGGCCACGATTCCTACTCGATCGAGGATTAAAATGGACCGATGAATCGAGGATTAAGTTTTCCTCTCTTTCCAAATCTTGTAACTCCTTTCCATGGAGCAACTCTTAACAACACACGATCTCCTATATCAAATTCCACGTCCTTTCGATGAAGGTCGAGATAACTCTTTTGTTGATTTTGTGAGGTTTTTATACGTTGTCGGATCGTTTGAATCTTTTTTCGTAGTCATACGTACCAACTCCGGTCCCAACAACGTTGCTTCACCCACCTCATCCCAAAGATCTTTGGAGAACGACACTTTCTTCCATACAACGCTTGAATGGAGCCATGCCAATACTTGCTTGATAAGCTGTTGTTGTAGGAAAAAAACTCCACCAATGGTAAGAACTTGTCCCAACTCCCTTGAAATCAAGAACACGAGTCTTAATAGATCTTCAAGAGTTTGAATAGTCCTCTCCATTGTCCGTCCGTCCCGAGGATGATATCTTAGAAACTAAATCGTAAGTCTGTGCCCATAGCTTTTTGCAAACTAATCCAAAATCGTGAAGTGAATCTTGGGTCTCGATCAGAAACTATGGATACCGGCATACCATACAGTCTTACAATCTCGTTTATGTACATACGAGCAAGACGTTTAAGTGTATAAGTTTCTCGTATCGGTAAAAATGAGCGGACTTGGTCAATCTATCAACAATGACCCAAATCGCATCAATGCCTTGGAAACCTTAGGAAGGCCGTGCTTGAAATCTATGGTAATGTGCTCCCACTTCCATTCTGGAATTTCAAGTGGTTGCAATGGACCTTTTGGTACTTGATGCTCCGCTTTAACTTCGTTAACAAGTTAGACACCTTGAGATAAACAAATATATCTCTCTCTTCATATTGCTCCACCAAAATGTATGGCGAATATCATGATACATTTTGGTACTCCCAGATGGATTGCAAATGGTGTGTTGTGCGCCTCCATCATGATATTATACTTTAAATCAGGGTCGTTAGGAACACAAAGTCTAGAGTTGACTCGAAGTATTCCTTCTTCATCGATTCTTGCTTCCGGCATAGCACCCTCTTGCACCTTCTTCCTCATACGCATTAGCTCCAGGTCTGTAGCTTGAGCAACTTTAACTTTATCGATTAAAGTCGGTTCTACTCGGTATATTCGTTTTATTCACTGCCTTCCTGGAGTCTTTAACTCTATCTCCATCCTTTGCAAGTCACACAAAATGGGCCTTTGTGTTGACAATAATAACGCACTTTTCGTACTTGCATACGATCTTACTACTCAATGCGTCAGCTACCACGTTCGCTTTTCGAGGATGGTATTGGATGGTATGATCATAATCTTTCAACAGTTCAAGCCAACGTCGTTGTCGCATATTGAGTTCCTTTTGAGTGAAGAAATATTTGAGGCTTTTATGATCCGTAAAGATCTCCACTTTCTCCCCATACAAGTAATGCCTCCAAATTTTAAGTGCAAAGACAACAAATTTGCCAATTCCAGATCATGAGTAGGATAATTCCTTTCATATTCTTTGAGTTGTCGCGAGGCATAGGCTATAACTTTTCCATGTTGCATAAGAACACATCCCAACCCTTTGCTCGAAGCATCACTGTAGATGACAAATCCCTCCGAGCCAGATGGTATTGTCGAGCAGTCTTTGAAATAATTCTCCTCTTGAGTTCTTGAAAACTCTTCTCACATTCTTCGCTCCAACCGAACTTTGTATCTTTTCAAGTCAATGAGTCAATGGAGTAGCGATTTGAGAAAATCCTTCCACGAATCTCCGATAATAACCAAATAAACCGAGAAAGCTACGTGCTTGATCATCGATTTAGGTTGTTCCCGACTTTGAATAGCTTCAATCTTTCTTTGGGTCAATGGATATTCCATGACTTGATACCACGTGCCCAAGGAATGCTACTTCTTCAAGCCGAACTCGCATTTCTTTAACTTGGCATAAAGCTTATATTCACGAAGCTTTTGGAGTGTCGACCTCAAGTGTTGCTCATGATCTTCACGGCTTTTGGAATAAATAAGGATGTCATCAATAAAGACGACCACAAAGTGATCTAAATATTCCTTGAATACTCGGTTCATCATATCCATGAAGGCGGCGGGAGCATTAGTCAATCCAAAGGACATGACTAGAATTCATAATGCCGTCTCGAGTTCTAAAAGCCGTCTTTGGAATGTCGGCGGTTCTAATCTTCAATTGGTGATATCCTAGCGAAGATCAATCTTTGAAAAGAATTTGGCTCCTTACTGCAAGCCGGTCAAACAGTCATCAATACGTGGCAATGGATACCTATTTTGATGGTGACATGATTCAACTCCCGATAATCAATACAAAATCGCGTACTCCCATCTTTCTTCTTCTTCACGAATAGAACAGAGCACCCCAAGGAGAAGTACTAGGACGAATAAAGCCAATGTCTAACAATTCCTGCGGTTGGGTCTTTAACTCACGAAGTTCAATAGGAGCCATTCGATATGGGGCTTTGGAAATAGGTTTTGTCTGGGGTTCAAGGTCGATACAAAATTCAATTTCACGCTCGAGGGTAGGCCAGGAAGTTCTTGAGAATACGTCGGAAATTTATTAACAATAGGAATATCGTTTAAAAGCGGCGTATTTTTATTTAAATCGTGACATGAGCTAAGAAAGCTTGACATCCGTTTTTCAATAAACGAATAGCTTTATGGCTTGAGATGACCGTGATTGATTTTAATGGTTTGGTCGTTTGAATTAGCATAATAGGTTGATTAGGAATATGAAAGCTAACAACCTTACGAAAACAATCAATTTTTGCATGATAAGTAGTTAACCAATCAATCCCTAGAATCACGTCAAATGCAAGTATTTTTAATGAAATAAGATCGACCCGAGGTAATGTGAGAGTGCCGATTTGAGGACCAAACAAGACTTATAAACGATGGATGTAATGAAGGTTTCTCCCAACGGAGTTTCCACATATAAGTCAAAGTCTAATTTCTCCGGAGTCAAATTTAATCGATGAGCGCAAGTAGGAGAAATAAAAGAATGGGTAGAACCGGTATCAAATAAAGTGTAGACTTCATTAGAGTTTATGATAAGCTTACCCGTGATGACCTCATTCGGGTTCCTTGCTCTCTGGGAGGTCACAACAAACGCTCTCCTTGCCTACTGGGTTTTGACTTTTACGGGACGGCCTTTGGTGCCTCCATCCTAGTTGAATTTGTCTTGATGGCAACAAAATCGAGCTAAGTGACCTTCTCTTCCACAATTATAACATGCTTTGGACGACATGGCACCGATTCGGATGATGTGTCCCTCTTCTCGCATTTGAAGCATATGATAGGTGGTCTTTCTCCTTCCTTAACAACGGGTCTTTGGTCTTGGCGTCTTTCCATCATTGTTGAATCTCCGTTTCTTGAAATGTCCATTATTATTATTTTGGCCCTGATTACCACCAAGTGGTTACCATATCTCGCTTTGTTGATTCCCTCCATGCTTGTTGTCACCGCTTGATGACTACTCTCATTGTATTATAACTTTCTTGCGGCTTTGCTCTCTTTTTAGTTGCGTTGACTCATTATCGCGCTCCACTAACCGAGCCCTATTTACAACATCTGAATACAAACACGGTTTATGAGAAATAAGATGTTGGCGTATCTCCGACTTCAAACCTCTTAAAAACATTCGCGCCATTCTCTCTTCATTATCCACCAAGTGGGGCCTGAACCGTGATAACTCCGCAAATTTTGCCTCGTATTGCGACACGGTCATATTGTTTTGTTCCAACTTGATAAACTCCACCTCCTTCATGTGGCGAATACTTTCGGGAAAGTATTTATCGTTGAAACGACTCTGGAACTTCTCCCAAGATATCTTGATTATAGCGGGTTGAGTACGTTTCTGGAATTCCCACCAATGTCTCGCCTCTCCGCGCAACATAAAAAGCGTGAAAGGGAACCTTTTGCTCCTCGGAGCATCCCAAGACATCAAATATCTTGGTAATCTGCTTTATCCATGCTTCCGCCGAAAGTGGTTTTGGCTCTCCCTTAAACTCCGGTGGTCCCAGCTCCTTGAATTGTTTAGCGGTGACCTTGAGAGTTTTCCGTGTTTCCACCTACGTTTTGGGCAGAGTCGCTCTACTTTCTTTGTTGCATAAATTGCATAAAGACTCGAACATTTGATCATTCATCATTTGGTCGGTGTTGTTGTTTGCATGAGGATTATCGCCTTCACGATGCACATTATCCTGATTATTGATATGTGGTGAATCAACGATCGCTTTGTGCTCCATTGCTATTCTCAACATTCTCGGATGTCATTTTCGAATCTTGCCACAAAACAAAAGATTAATTGACATATAACAATTATCTTTATATTACGTGAGACCAATAAAATAGCACATAAACTTAGGTAGGTCATACTAGCGAAGGTATTCCCTGTCTCTCCCCTCCTTGTACTTTTCTCACATCTTAGCCGGGGATCATATCCCTTAGCTACGATACCAATGTGGCGCCCCCAAATTAGGTATACATCACCCATCTTGGGTCGCCACTTACATGGTGCAAATTAAATACAACTTATTAACATAAGCTAAGCGTATGCAATCTGACATAAAGCGTGAGTTTAAATACAAATATTGTCTACTAGATATTATACAAACTCAAACAAAAGTCCTCATTACAATTATTATCACACTATTTCACGAATAGTGAGGACTACTAATGCTATCTTGGGACCATCACTCATTTCCCACTCGTCCCCAAATTTATATTCTCATTTCACGAAATAAACGGTGAAAGAAAGGGTGAGCTCAACTAGCCCAAAAGAAATATTATGACTAAGATAATGCGAGAATAAATTATCAATAGTCTTCAACAATGTTAAGCCGATAAAATACAATAGACAACCCGGTTTAAGCTGCGGCCGAATATCGAATCCATTAAAAGAGTCAAGTAGAAAATAAAATCTACTATCTTTTATGATTTAAAAGGTTTTTCATCATTTGTTATAAATTGAGACTCGACTTTAATAAATAATCCACATCATCGAATCACCCCGCACTTTTCTGACGAGGATATTCTTTTTAGTATCACGACCACAATTATTCACCTTTACGGGCCAAGAATAGTTGTGTATTCATTAATGGTCATGATCATGCCAACAATCGTCCATCAATGCACTACTGACGCATCGAGGATTTTTACCACATCATTTGTTACATTACGGTCATGATTACAATCGAATAATCCTCAGTCATAATCATACCAAGTCCATCCATGCTTCTACGGTGCCACGGATGACTTTAAAAAAATATAAACATGAGGATGGTTACAATGATATAAGAATTCAATAAAACAAGTTCAAGAATTATTTTATCCGAGGAATTATTAACGTCAAACTGTCAACATGATCTTTGCTTTGTAGAGTAAAATTCAAGAATCTTGAGAAGAATATTTCCATGAAAGGATCTTTGGATGAAGCGCAAATGTCGAGGGATATTCCACTAATTTCATGGAGTATAGAAATCAAAGTTTTAACCAATTGGGTATAATAAAGAATGTAATAACAAAAGAAATCACCATGCATGCGATAGAATATACGAGACGGAGTTATTCCAACAAAATAATAAATAACGGAACCCGGTCGTCCCAAAAAATGCATGAGCATGGATATTCCAATGTAATAATAATAAAGATGGAACCGAAGTCCCAGATAAAACACACGAGCATGGATGTTCCAATGAGAATAATAATAAGATTTTAACCGGTCCTGTAAAACACCTGACAGGATGTTCCAATGAGAGAATAATAATAAAATTTTAACTAGGTCGGGTGTAAAACACATGAGACGTGATGTTCCAATGAGAATAATAGAAGAATGTCACCAAGTATAGGGTGTAGGGTGATCATATCTGAGTTATTCAAATGTAATAATAAGCAATGGAATAACATAAGGATTTCACCAAGTATAGGGTGAAATCAGCGTATCACGAGTTATTCAACAGAATAATAAGCAATGGAATAACATAAGGATTTCACCAAGTATAGGGTATGCCGCGTATACAGGTTATGTATAGGGTATGCCACTTTTACAGGTTATTCCAACACAATAATAGTGAATGGAATAATAGAAGTTCTCTTCAAGAAGAAAGAATAACACCCCTTACCGTAAAAAGGAACGAAATATAGAAGTAGTGAAGTAGCGAATACTCTTCTTCTTTCTATAACTTTTTCTCTATAGCTTCTCTATAATTTCTCTCTCTAGAGTTTTTCATGAATTAAAAGAAAATAATGAAGGAATGAGCTTCTATTTATAGGAAAATGGAATGCATAGTAACTAATCCATGAACGGTCCAGATTGATTTACTTTAATCGACGGTCCATATTTAAAGCAAAATCTTTTAAATAAAATATAATATATTCTATTTATATAAAAACATTTTACTATGCAAACACTATGCAAAAACACTATGCAAAAAACACTATGCAACACTATGCATAATAAAATATAATATATTTTATTTATAAAATAACTTTAATAAAGTATTACATTTTATATAAAAGATGTTTACTTTTATTACGTTAATAATACGAATAAAACAAAAAGTCATTATCGCTATAATAATTCATGACAATAATGGAATCAAACCGAGTGACTTCTCACATAAGCATCAATAATCAATACCGTGTATTACTTATGCAACCACACGTATTCTTATTACTTTTACTACCGAAAGTAGTTCAACAAGATTATCAACGGTAAAACTTCCGCCGTTATTTCAATAAAATATTTTTGTCGTTTTCTCAATCCGACAATAATAATTTATTGTGGGTCCACCAATGATTGAGTAGTTTATGCGAATATTCCCCGCTAAACCAATAATATTCCCGACCAATCGAATATAATATAACCACTTGCATACTTTAAAATATTTATAAATATTACCCACAACTATAACATTATATCAAATTATTCCATAATATTCAAAAATAATATTTATAGAAAATTCATCTTTATTTATAAAAGCTGTGGTCTTACAACCGAAAAGTAAAACTCCATTAGGTATTCCTTAGCGAGCCACGTTCGGTGAACTTATTCTCTAATAAGCACCTACATACTTGCTTTAGTGTCTCCACACAAATGATCATGAGATCAATCATCCTCATCCAATGAAAGCAAAACAACGTATGTACCAATCTATCCGGATTCACTAATCCCCAATTTAGTAATCCAATGATTGGGAACTATTTTAGTTTTAAGCTTTCTAAGAATTTAGATCTCATTAGAATGATCATCATCATTATTCTAAAAGCATTGCTTAAAACTATGGGTTTATCACATATTATAAAACAGCATCATGTAGATAATTAAAAGCCTTTAATAAATTAATACTTTTTATTAATAATTGAATAAGATTGTTACAAAGTATATGCTTTATCATCAAACATGATTGGCTTGTGTGCATATTACTTTCATATTTGGTATAGTCATGATCGTAATGTGACGAATGATGTGCTAAAAATCTTCAGCGGTCTATAGTGCATTGATGGACAGTTTTTGGAATGATTATGACCAGGGATTATTCGGTATAGTCATGACCATTGATCATTTAATGAATATCCTTGGCCCGTAGTGCAGGGATGATTCGATGATGTGGTTTATTTATTAAGCTGAGTCTCAGCGATAAAAATTGATGAAAACATATTAAATCATAAAAGATAGTAGATTTTATTCTCTACTTGACTCTTCTAATGGATTGCTTGTTCCGCTGCAGTTAAACTTGATGTCTTTTGTATTTTATCAGTTTAACATTGTTGAAGGCTAATGATAATTTATTCTGCATTATCTTAGTCATAATATTTCTTACTAGGCTAGTTGAGCTCACCATTTTGCTTTCATTGTTCTCTTCAGGAAATGAGAATATAGCTGGGATGAGTCGGGGAACAGAGTGATGGTCCAGATGATAACATTAGTAGTCCTCATTATTCTGTTAAATAGTGTGACAATAAATGTAATGATGACTCCCTTGAGTGTGGATATTGTCTAGATGACAATATTCTTATTAAAACTCTCAGCTATGTTTTGTCGTATTGTTTACACGACGTTTGTATAATTAAGTTGTATTTGTATTGTGTACCATGTATTTGGCAACTCAGAATAGGTGATGTATACCTATTTTGGGGGCGTCACATCTACCTCAACAACAAAAGCTAAATACATTGCTGCTGGCAGCTGCTATGCACAAATATTATGGATAAAAACCAGCTAACAGACTATGGGTTTGATTTTAAATCTATACTTGTTCATTGTGATAACATAAGTGCCATAGCAATAACACATAATCCTGTCATGAATTCTAGGACTAAGCATATAAAGATAAGATATCATTTTATTAGGGATCATGTCCAAAATGGAACTATATCTTTATAATACATCCCTACTGAAAATCAACTTGTTGATGTCTTTACAAAACCTTTAGATGAATCCAGATTTAATAAATTGATAAGTGAGTTAGGTATGCTAAATCTACAACCATAAACTCTATGTTCTAGTTTGTGCTAACCATGCAGATAAGAAGGCTATGTTAAAATCGTAGAGATGACTAAAGAGAAACCACGATCGTAGAACAGTCTCGACATGGCAGAGAAGCACCCTGTGATGACATCATTCCTATCAAATCTAAGCAACTCTTCTAATAAGTGCCTCAGGGACAAACCTGACTCTTAGTTTTAGTCTAAGAGGTTGGCCCTTCTTGAGCTACCTTAATCCAGAAGGAATGCTAAGTTAGAGTTCATCACAAGAACCAGGATAGACAATGATCGTAGAGCAGGATCAGCAGTGACCTCAACAATCGTAGAGTAGCCTCAACAATCATAGTCTTCCCAAAGAATAAACTAGCTCAGGGGGAGCTAAGGGCAGATCAGTATTTTCCACATCACTTAAAGTCATGGAGTCCCACAAAACTCGACACGTGCCCCACTCTACAAATCATGAGGAAGGAAGTTACAAATACAATTTAAAAATGCTTTTTGAAAATTCACCTCAAAATTTTAAAAGCTCATTCCTCTCTCTCAGAAAAACCCTAGCTTTCAGAACGATCAACCAACCTCTGTTCAAGAAAATCACATCAATCAATGGATGCTTCCAACGTTATATCTGGCTACCAACTCTGCTTTGATGAATTCAAGTCACCTGATCCACAGTTCCATAAGATTCCAACTCTTCTAAAAAAAGCCGATCTTGAAGAAGATTTGAGCACCAGCACAAGGATCTACTCGAAGCTGGTGAAAGAGTTCTACAACAATGGACTCTTTGAAGATAACATTATCACTACAAGAGTAAAGGGGGAGCAGATTAGACTTAAAGCTAAAGATATAAACCTAGCCCTAGGTTTTAAATCAAAGGGACTCTCATCTATGAATGTCATCAACTTCCATGAAGGTCTGAAGAAGATGCACCACACGAAGTCTCAGAGTGTCAAGGGGTACAAGAAGAAAGAGTTTCCCCAGAAATATAAATTTTTGGCTGACATTGTTGGAAAGTGCATATGCTGTAAAAGCTTTGGCCACGACTCTGTGAATGAAGTCCAACTAAAGCTCGTGACAACAATCTGCTTCAGAATTCAACTCAAATATGGGGCTCTGCTCATTGATTGGATCGGGAAGTGGATGCTCAGCTTAAAGAAAACAAAGTGCTCCGGAAAAATGATCTATGGAAGGTACATAAGCATAATTCTACAATCGGCTCTGGGTGACAAAATTGGGGACAAGGAAGGAGAGCCCATCAACCCCAACAGAAGAATGACCTAGCAGCTATTTTAAAACTGGAAAAGAAACCCTGTAGAAAATTTAAGGATAATATTTGAATCTAGTGGAAGGACTGGTGGAGCAAAGATATCTGGGCTACCAGGAAATATGTCAGTTGTGAAAGAAGTCGAAGAAGAAGAAGTCAATCAAAAGGAACCCATTCCTTTGATTAAAAAAAGCAAGGGTAAGAGGAAAGTGAATGTTCAAGCAGCAGAAGAGCCTCTAGGCTCACCCACTAATGTGCCGCTAGAAAGTTTGAGCACTAAAATTCTGAAGGAAATGAAGAAGAAGTAGCAGTTTGAAGAGGAAGAAGACAGAGCCACCATCTCTCAGCTTCTTAAGAAGGGAAAACGCAACCATAAAACAAAGAAGTCTTTAGTTACCTCGATCTAAGAGTCATTACCAATCGTAGAGTCCAGACTTACAATCACTTCAGAGGTGGATGCTGCAGCAGTATCTCAGCCCGAACCAACTGACAGAGCTGAAGCTGAAGAGAGTGCCAAGGCTGAGGGTTAGCCCAGAAGGACTAAAAGAAAGCTTGTAATGAAATACATTCTTGTGAATGAAGAAGTCCTGAAGGAAGAAGATAGAAGAATAGCTACTGAGCAAGAGTTTCCAAAAGACATTGAGAAGAATACAACTCATATTGAGGGGGAGCTGCCTGAAGAACAAATGAATGATTAGATTGAGGGGGAGCCTCTCAAAGTCCCTATGCCAGAAAGTGCTACAGCTGAGGGGGAGATGCAAGAAGATGTGGAAATAGACGGTGTGGAAGTTATGGAGGTAGAAAGGGCCGAAGAACATGTAAGAAATGAAGAGCTGTTTGAAGTGGTGGAAATTTCCAAAGAAGAAAATGAAGACAAAGAAGAAGAAGAGATTGATGAAGTTGAGATAATAACAGTAGACTGGGATGGATATAGGAGAGCCAACTACAATCAGCTATTCTCCTACTTACCAATGATGCCCTATCACAAGGCCCAAATTCTCAACTCCTGGGATCACATGTTCTGGACCGTCAAAGCTTATCTAGCAATCTCAGTTATAGCTCTTGGCTTTCCAGGCAACCTCACTTTTGCTCAGAAGCTGATCACTAACCATCCTTCTTCAGAAATTGGGTGTGAGGTACAATCAATTCCCATATCTTTTTGAGTTAATCACTGTCCTCCATCAAACTTCAACCAATTCTATGAATTGCCAAGATGGTTGGAAGTGATTCTTCATCCACTAAACCAATTTCCAGCTACAGAATCCCAACATTCTATAACTAATGAACCAAATTTGCCTAACTCTATATTAATACAGTCATCAACCATTTCTCAATCTACGAATATTGATCTTACTCAAATTATAGAGTCACTTACTCAACCAGCTTCAACAGCCTCTCCTCCCACAACTCAAACCCCCATACCTGCACCTAATTTGGACATTCATTCCTCTTCAACCAATAATTATTTTGATCTTGCTCTTGTTTTCTCAAACCTGTAAAACCAAAATACAAGAGCCTCTTCTCCAGGCATTCAACAAATACTTGAGCTTCTCTCAGATCTTCCCACCAAATCTGAGCTCTCTAGTGCATCACAGAAAGTGACTACAAACATTCAAAAAGATCTTGAAACTCAATCTCTACTTGTTCGTACAAGGCTGAACCATTTGATAGATGCTGCCAACAATCTTCCCAGTAATCTGAGTTCTGAGCTCACAAATAAGCTTAGGGAGATCATCAAGGAAATGATCCACAACATCAATGAAAGGGATCAAATTCACTTTCAATTTGCTTGAAAGCATAAGGAAGCAGTTTTCATTCTGCAGAAGACTCAGGAAACTCAAAACAAACTTGTTATGGAAAGCCTCTCAAGCCTACGATCTTTCATGAAAGAATTCCAAGAATACTCTATGAATTAGATACAACAAACAGACACTGTCTTAGCCATTCTACAAAAGCACAACTCTCAAACTAATTCTCTAGTTAAATAAAATCGTGAAGACATTGCTCAATCCAGGAATCAGCTCCACGAACTTGTTCAAGGCATGAATAACATGTCAGAAGACATTCGAACCCTTGATGCTAACATAAAGAGGGAGAATAAAGGGGAAGGAGAGAAAGGCAAAGGAAGAGGAAAACAAATTGCTCAATCTTGAAGGAGTCCTCCCACAAGATAACCTCACTATCAGACTCTATGACCTGAAAAGCAACAGCGCCAACCAATTCTCATGGCACAACCGCAAAAGAGTCAAGGGCCATCTCCGAGCTCACAAGGGGTAACCACTACTGGCTTAAACATGCCGATTGGAGACCCTGCCTTTATGAATAGACATGATCATGGAGAATGGCTAAGTCAAAGCGAGATGGAAGATATTGCATGGAGATATGAAATAAGCGGGAGAAGAAGAGCTACAGAGCATGCCAATCCTCCAAGAAGCAAAAGGTAGAAGAGATATAGATAAGTTGAAATTTATTTTTTATTGATGTAACTATGCTAATGTTATATCTATTTTAAAACATCAATAAATTCATGCTTATTCTCTAGAGATTTCAGCTGCTCATTGAAACACTAAGTCATATTTACTTTCTAGCATTCTGCATTTAGAAATTGATAATTATGATACAAATCTCCTTGGTTATGTCAACATCAAATAGGGGGAGATTTTGGAAATTGCATATTCAAATTTGATGTTAAAAGTAAATAAACATGCTTATATGTAAAGTCCTTCAAAGAATATATGTATAAGTAATTAGGTGATGGATCAAAATTGTTAAGTTGATCTGTGCTTAATGTTTATCATTCTGTAATGAATGTATAGAAGAAAAGATCAAAACTGTTAGGTTGATCCATATTTTGAGATGTAATAGATATGCATAAATAGAATCGTAGTATGTCAAGCCAGTCGAGGGATTACAGAAGCCAAGGCAGAATCGTAGAGTATCAAAAAAGCTGCTACAAAATCGTAGTCTGCTTTAAGGGCCTCACTCAGAATCACAGAGTTGGTCCAAGCGTCTGCCGAGCCAAGTCAAGAATCATAGTTTTCTCTCGGAAGCATAGATTCTATAAAAACAAGCAAGTCAAGGATTGTAGTCTACCAGTGCTTAAGAGAATCTTAGTGTTCTATTTTATCAGGCTGAATCAAGCACGAATACGACAAGACACCATGATCATGATTGTTGTGTATCTCCTGTCAGCCTCAGAAGCATCGAGGCTTGTCCATTTGTTTAAAAATAGGATACAATAAATGAGGAATGATTTATAGACGTTGAGGCTTTCTGGAATTCTAATGATCCACCACTCATCGTTAGTATATATCAAAGAAACGTATTGAAGAAGCTAAGGAAAGTACTACATGCCTGCTGAAAACTCCTTTTTAGGTGTTAGGTGAGATAGCAGTCTGCCGTATTAGTGGGCCAGATGGCTGAACAACAAATTTCCAGGAAGTCACCATTAGTGCTCAGAAATGTCTAATGCATTTAATGCTTCAAACGGACATATTTTAAAGGCTCCTTTATAGAAAAATCAGACACATATGCAATAAGCAAGCACATAACAAAAGCTGAAGAATACTCAACGCTCAACTCTACAATCTAGAAAGAAAGCTTTCTCAGATACTCAGTTCTTTCGAATATATGCTCAACGATAACTAAATAGGACAACCCAAGAACTCAACTATGATTAAGTAAACTAAGAAGTTCCAAGTTTGCTGGACTTGAAGAGTTCTAAGTGAACTAAGAAGTTCCAAGACTGCTTGTCTTGAAAGAATATGAGTGATTCAAAGATTGTAAAGACATCCTTAGTGGATTTTCTACTAAAGGAGTAGAAGAGTGGACTAGGAGCCTTGAGTGCTCTGAACCACTTAAAATCTTTGTGTCTTTTATATTCTTGCTATAACTACTATATCTGTCATTACTGCTTATAACCTATTAACTTGGTTTATCTTAGAGGGGGACACACAAATTATATATTCTGTTGCGGTTAATTTATTAACAAATCTGACAAAGTATTTTCAAAAAGAAAATTTTAAATATCTATTCAACCCCCTTCTACATAATTATTGTGCATCTAGGAACTAACATATATATATATATATATATATATATATATATATATATATATATATATATATATTTGGCCCGATTCTTAAGCTCACTCCTTATCCAACTCACCCGAGCTCACCCCCTTTAGTGACGGACGTGACGATTTTGCTCGGTCATATAACCGCGCTATACTTTTAACGACGCTTATATGTTGTCCGTCGCTAAAAGTATAGACGACGATTGTATGGCCGAACCATTCACGGGTTGGTTGCTAAAGGGGGTGAGCTCAAGTTAATTGAATAAGGGTGAGCTTAAGATCTGGACTATATATATATATATATATATATATATATATATATATATATAAAATCCTTATTACATTACAAAAGTACAGTAGATTTTCATTGCATCACGCTAACAAATTCTTCTTTTTTTTAAAGTCTTCATACTTATGAGTAATGATTACAGAACATTTTCACTGTTATCATTACCCTTAGATTAATGACTACATGAATATAATAATATAATGACCACTCTGCACTCCATTTATGTATAAAATTAACTAAGTGAATCACATATATGATATCCAAGTATATAACCTTTACCAACATCATAAGCTATTAAAACTTACCGAATAAAAGAAAAAAAAAAATCACAAGGTATAGATTCATCTTCTCCAAATTGCAGTGCATAAGTACTTTTTCTTCTTTTTTTCCTTGTGCCGCCTCACGCCCAATTTCTTTCTTATGTTCGTATGAGATGTAAAGTATTTTGGTTAGGTTTTATTTATTGTCTTATTATTTCTCCTAATTATAATAGGATTTTACTCTCACACAAATATAAGTTGGACCCAATAAGTTTAAAAACCCAAATTAATGATTTTTTTTATTTATTATAGTCCACATAAATTAAATACAATTTGACCCAAATAAAAACAAAGTCCAATTAATATGTTTTAAAACAAAATAATTTTTATTATTCAATATTTATTTATTTATTTTATTTTACCAGGTCACCTACCCCTTAAAAAGGATTCCATCCCTGAAATCAAAAGAATAGAACATACCTAATTATCAAAAAGATGCAGATACACCGCTCGAATAGACTCCTCCATCTCCCAAGTAGATTTCGGCTCCGAATAATTTTTCCACAAAACCTTAACATACGAAATAGTCTTCCTCCTCATAATTCTTTCTTGACGATCCAAAAGAGCCTCAGCTTGCTCCTTAGAAGTAAGATCAACCCGAATCTTATCGAACGGATACTGCACCACATGCAACGGATGATATTGATAACTCCTCAACACCGACACGTGGAACACATTGTGCACATGAGCTAACTGTGGAGGCAAAGCTAACCGATATGCAACTTCACCAACTCTCTCCAAAATCTCAAATGGGCTAATATAACACAGACTAAGCTTCCCTTTCAAGCCAAATTGATGAATGCCTTTCCAAGAAGAGACTTTTAGAAACACATGCTCACTAGTTTCAAACTCTAAAGTCATCATATGCTTATCAACATAACATTTCTGTCGTGATCGAGCTGACTTCAATTTCTCCTTAGCCACTGCTACTTTTTCTATAGTGATTTGGACTAACTCAAGCCTTTTTATGGCCCTTTCACCAACCTCATCCCAATAAGTTGGTGCTCAACACTTCCTACCATACAATGCCTCAAACAGAGCCATTCCAATACTTGTATGTCAGCTGTTGTTATAAGAAAACTCAACTAGACTCAAGTAATCATCCCAATTACCTGACCATTCAAGTGCATAAGGCCTCAACATATCCTCTAATGTTTGAATAGTTCGTTCGAATTTCCCATCAGTTTGCGGATGGAAAGAAGTACTAAAGTTTAGCCGAGTGCCCCAAGCTCGTTGAAACCCTTTCCAAAATAGTAAAGTGAACTGTGGGTCCCAATTTGAAACAATAGACATCAGAGTACCATGAAGTCTAACAATCTCCTGCTAAAAGATATGTGCCAACCTATCCACCGAGTAACGCTTATGGATAGCCAAGAAGTGTGCCAATTTAATCAATCGATCCACTACTACCCAAATGGCATCATTCTTCCTGAAAGTCTTCGGAAAACCACTCATAAAATCCATTGTGATATCCTCCCACTTCTAAACTGGAATGTTTAACTGTTGCAGCAAACCACTAGCTCGTTGATGTTCTATCTTCGCTTGTTGACAAGTGAGGCACTAGCCCACATATTCAGCCACATCTCGCTTTATCCCATTCCACCAAAAATTATTCTTCAAATCCTTATACATCTTTATAGAATCTGGATGAATAGAAAATGGTGAACTATGAGCCTCAGCCAACACAGCCTCCCGAATGATTGGATTTGACGGTATACACAACCACTCACCCAACAAAATCACACCATGGTCATCAATACGAAACTTGGGCTGCTTGTCCTCTTCCAGATTCTACGACATACTCCACAATTCCCCATCTTCCTTTTGAGCTTCTTTGACCCGCGACATAAGAGAGGGCTCCACTCTCATACCAAATAAATGTCCATTTGAACCTTGCACATACAACTTCAACTCTAGCCGTTCCATATCTAAAATAAGATGAGGTTGTGTAATGAGGGTTGCTACACTCCCTGAACTCTTTCGGCTAAGAGCATCTGTAACCACATTTGACTTCCTCGGGTGATACTAAATTCTAGCATCATAATCTTTTAGAAGCTCTAACCAACACCTTTGCCTCATGTTGAGCTCTTTTAGAGTGAAGATGCATTTAAGACTTTTGTGATTGGTGAAGATATCACAACATTCTCCATACAAATAATGTCTCAAAATCTTTAAGGCAAAGATCACTACTGCCAACTTCAAATCATGAGTGGGGTATTTTACCTCGTAAGGTTTAAGCTTCCTAGAAGCATAAGCAATCACCTTAACGTGTTACATCAAAACACACCCCAAGTCCTTCTTTAAAGCACCACTATAAATCTGGTAACCTTCTGTAACTCCTCAAAACTCTCACAAACTTCACGCCCTTTCTCATCAACTGAGTCAATGGTAAGGCAAGCAAGGAAAATCCTTCAACAAACCCCCTATAATACCCTGTCAAACCCAAGAAACTCTATTATTTCTATCACCGTAACAGGTCTCGGCCATTTAGTGATAGCCTCAACCTTTGCAAGGTCCAATTTAATGCCTTCACCAGAAATAACGTGGCCCAAAAATGCCACTTACTCTAACCAAAACTCGCATTTAGATAATTTGGTATACAACTTTTATTTCTGTAAAATCCCCAACACTGTGTGAAGATGCTCCTCATGCTCTTCCTTAGACTTGGAGTAAACCAAAATATTATCAATAAAGACAATAACAAATTGGTCTAAGTACTCCCTAATCACCCGATTCATCAGATCCATAAACATCGTTGGAGTGTTAGCCAAACTGAATTGCATCACCGAAAACTCGTAATGCCCATATCAACTACGAAAAGTCGTCTTAGGGATATCCTAATCCCTTACCCTCAACTGATGATAACCCGATCTCAAGTTTATCTTCGAAAAATATTTTGCCCTTCTTGGCGATTACATCATTTGGCTTTGACGATTCGACCATGCCAAGGTAGTCGAAGTCGACGATTACGCCCTTCTTTGCGAGGCAATCTACTTGATAACCCCTATTCTAATTTTGGCCATGCCACTGCCCCTGCTGGCCATCACAATTTCTGTTCCACTGACCACCCTTATTTCTCTTATGCTGACCTGAAGTTTGACCCTATTGGTCATATCTGTCCCTCTTTTGACTCCCCTCCTGTTTAGGAGACTGAAAGTCCTGTTGCTCCATCTCAATATTCTTAGCCGCATTGGCCACTGTTGATACATTTGCAAACTTAGTGTTAATGAGATGCTAACGATACCTATAATGAATCGTCCACTTGAACTTCTCTGTCTGTTCTGCTGCAATCCCTACTGAGGTTCCTGCAAAGCCTGCTAACCTGGTGAACCTCGTCATAAAATCTGCGATGGACTAATCATCTTTATGTCGAAAGGACAGATAGTCTCTAACATAGGCCTCTTTGTTACTTTCATCACTTTCCACCACCTCTGTGCATCCCATTCTATCTTGTAAGCTACAAGCAACACTTTTTTATTGTTTGAGCACCCTAACACATAAAAAATCTTCTCTAGGTGGGCAATCCAAATCTTTGCATCAACTGGAGTCAAAGCGGAACTGAATGACTATGGTTTCTACTTTTTAAACCTTTCCAACCATACATACATTGGAACCACCTGTTGATCAAGACCATCTGCATTCCATTCCTCAACATTTGCATGCTGACCATTATTTCTTGAATTCCCTTGCTCAAGAATTTTTGGCGGCTTACAACTTGTGCCGCCAACTGGGCTAAAGCCTGATTCACCGTCTGATTCACCAAGGTAGCCAATTGAGTATTAATCTAATCATTAGGTTGCTCATTGGCCTAACCATCACCTCTTCCCCTATTGTTACATCGCCTCCCAGCAACTCTAGCGGATCTACGAGCCATCTAAAAAAGAGATCACAAATATAAAAATAGAAGATTAGAGACAAATTCGAATATAGGTGATATGATAGCTGAATAGGAAATCAAATAGAACAAAAACCTAACTCAGAAGTCTGCCCATAACTCACAGATCAAACCTAAACAGGTTTTCTACAAGAAATAACCTAAGCTCTGATACCAACTCTGTAACACCCCCTTTCCAAAATAGAAAGAGAGGTTACTTAAAACACAACAAAATTGATGAATATAAAACAAGGCTCTAAACCACAAAAGGATAATCTCATAATTATTAAATGGAATAAGAAAAACAATAATAAATGTCACACTAGCTCAAACCACAATCTGAAATAACTATTACAACTCTAAATAAATCAATGTATCATAGCCTAACAAAATATATCAAAACCATTGGATGGAAGGGAGCTCTCATCACACTTGCTCTTGATCCCCCTGAGTACCTGCTGGAAGAAAAACACAACATGAGCCAAATGCCTAGTACAAATATAGAATAAAAGAATAATGAAACAAAATAAGTAACTCAATTAAATGAACTGAAGTGAACCGAAACGAACAAAACCAACACAACGAAATAATAGGCTGAATCAAATGGCTGAGTGTTATTTCATATCGAGCTCAAAATAAAACATAAATATACCTTGCCACACATGCAAGTCAAATAATGCCACATAAGAAACTCACACACATTAGACCGTGAATCCAATGCATGTAAAATCGGAAGGCGTGTTTGGCACAAACATCACCAATCTGTATAACAGAATAGAAAACTAGGGTCGACCCATACGCCTCCCACAACAAAACACCAAATGGTAAACTCCCACCGGAGCACAAAACAAAGACGTCGTGGACTGATCACACCGCCACGGAAGGTGTGATGCCTCGGTGCCAAGAGGACATGCCTGTGGAACCCCCACAGGTGGTTATAGCTCAGGTATACCCTACGATATATTTTAACAAAATATCACGTCACAACACATACAACATAATATCAACACAAAGTGGTTCTAATATTTACATGTAAAATTAAAATGAATCATCAATACAAGGTCTCCACAAAAATATATTAACATGTACTTTTCTACAAGAATTGAAATAAATGCTAAACATCTAGTTCAAAGAGTACAAGTTATGAAACTCCGAATATCTAAATAAACAATCATATGAATTCAACTATGATCAAAGTAGTGGGACAATATTCGAATTCTAAATGAGAAGCAAAATAACAAACTAAATTTAAAAAATACCATTAAAGGAGTACGGGATCCGTACCTAGAATCGATAATGTAATACATAAATTTATTTTCCAAATATACTTCTTAAATTCCCTTCGTCCCGATCTAATAAAAATAATAATAATACAATTATAAGTTACTTAATAATTAAAATTTATATTAATATGAAATTAATTCCTCCAATTACATTAATTTTACAAGACAACCCAAATTAAATTATAATTTATCTTATTTTTTTCTTTTTATCATATTTTAACAAATCAGAACCTTAATATATGTTATATATATATATATATATATATATAAATCCTTATTACGATAGCTTTTCATTGCATCACGCTAATGAATTCTTTTTTAAAGTCTTCATGTGATAACCCGGGATTTCGAATAATCCAAATTTTACATATAATTTTTTTTATTTAATATTAATATTGATTATTAATATTGTACTGTGTATCTGTGATACGAGTCTCGAGAAGTGGTCAATTTATGTATTGACTGATAAATAAGAGTAGAGTTGTGCTTAACGGAGAATAGAAACCCTAACCCTTAGTCCGGATAGGGATTCGATTGAAAATATAATTAAAGTAATTATATTGATGAGTACGTGTTTGTACTGTATAAAATGTTGATCAATGATTGGTCGGGTAGGGTACAATATTTGTAAACCCTAATAAGGGGTTTGAAACCCTAATCTCAAGATTTGAAACCCTAACGCGTAGTTAGGAACCCTAATTGAAAGCTGGGAAACCCTAATTATAAATTCAAGAATTCTAAATTGTAAGACCCCGAATTTTATGAAATAAAAGTATTCCATTTTCCTATTTATTAAATGGTTAAATTGATAAAAACTAAAGTTAAGGGTGATATATGATTTTTTTTTCAAAATAAACAAGTGGCTATAAAATACTTATTGTTGTTGGGAAATATTTGTTCGGTCATGGAATATTCTTGTTGTCGGGGAATATTCATACGGCCTTGCCTTATTGCTTAGGGCCCTATAATGAGAATAAGCGTCGGATGAAGAAAAGCGACAAGTTGAGGTTTTATAAATAACTTGGCGTGGTTATTCACAATTAACCTTTATTAGTGTAAGACCCTAATTTTATAAAATAAAAGTATTCAATTTTTCTATTCAAGAATTGGTTAAATTGATAAAAGTTAAAGTTAAGGGTGATATATGAAATTTTTTTTCAAATAAGCAAGGGGTATAAAGTATTCATTATTGTTTGGGAATATTCGTTTGGTCGTGGAATATTCTTTCCGTCGGGGAATATTAAATGCGACGGTAGCGACCGTATGTGGGGCCCCATAACTGAAAGCGATTGGATGAAGAAAACGACAAAATATAAGTTGGTTAAAAATAACGGCGTAGTTATTACTGCATTAAGATTGTTGGAATACCCGGTGGTTAAAATACGATGTCTGGCGTGGTTGCATAAAGATAGCATTACCATTGCACAATATTGTTGAATTATTGATCCTTACGTAAGAAGGCACTACTCAATAATTTTCACGGTGAGTTACTGCTCAATATTTTATTTTATTGATTCAATAATTGTTTGCGTTGATATTTTATATTATTGTTGTTCAATAATTGTCACCGCATTATTATCTCCATTATCGGATCAATAATTCATATTATTTGAATAATATTATTAGATAGCATTATTGGCAATGTCTAGAAAGTTACATCGAGGAGAGGTTTGTCACCTAATTGCGCGCCAATGAGGAGAAATCCTTATCGAAAGCCCCTTTCCTCTGAGGAGCGGCACGGTTGTCATAAATGTGATTACGTAATATTATTTGTGAATAATTAATTATTGATTCATATGATAAGAAAATATTTATTTGATGTGGATATAAATGATGGATTTATTTATGTGGTTATAAGTGAAGGAATTAATGATGAGGTGTTTTATCAAGATTTGTCGAAATGGAGAACAAAATATGGGATTTTCGGAAAAATTAGTTTATTACTTGATTTTGTAAAATCCATAACTCTTTAATAATATAATGAGTTAAGAGATGAGCCGTATATCAAAAGAAAGCCCTAGAAGTAAGCTAATCAGAGAAATTTGAATCACCCAAAAATTCTTTGTAGATATTTCGTGGTGAAATTTTGAATGAAATCGGTCCGAAGGACTAATAGTCCGAAAAATCGGTGTTCTTCACTATATATTATGCGTGAGTTATAAATTTTGATCCGACCGTTGGATCGTTGTAATTTTTGGATATGTTATACATACATAAGTTGAGTATATGTCCACAAATTTTGAACCGTTAAAATGAACGAATGATTTGTTATGAATTTTAAGAGGTGGTGATTCTAAATTAGGTTTATAATTGATTTTGGTGGAAAATTCTAGAATTGAGTGGGCCCCACTTGTGGTTGGTGAAGAAATGTGCTGAATTTTATTTCAAATGTGGTGGGTGGGAATAGTAGCGAGTAAAGCCATCGAGGTTGCGGAGTTAAGTCTGCTTCTGTGCTAAACATTTTCCTATAAATAGAGGGCTAAGTTAGAATTGAAAATCACACCAGAAACAAAGTTTTCTCTCTTTCTCTCTCTAGATTATTGAGTGTAATTTGTGAGTATTTAGATACTTGGTGAGTTGATATTCATCAGTGCAAGTTTCCTTCAGCGTCATATCCGATATCCTGTCAGAAGTGCTGCTCTTTTGAGGTAAGGGATATTTTTTTTTTTGTAATGATATTATTTCTTCAATATAATTATGCTGAAATGTTGATCTGAAGTTTTTATCAAATTTGGAACTTTTTCATGTCGGGGTTACTATTCATGAGTTACTATTCACGAGTTACTATTCATGAGTTACTATTCACGAGTTACTATTCACGAGTACTATTCATGAAGCGTGAAAATATTTTTTGTGGAATTTCTATCTTTTGGTGTCGGAGTTACTATTCACGTGTACGGCACTATTCACGATATCTGACACTATTCACGAATACGGCACTATTCAATCGAAAAATGAAAATTTTTCTTTCGCCTAAAATATCTATTACGAATACTAGCTTTGATTGTATCCATGTTTTGATCATTCTTGAATTTTACACCACTATGATTATTTTGAGGTATTTTTGGACGTGGATAAAACCAATGCAAAGATGAATGATTTCTGAAGAATATCTTTGGCCTGTAGTGCAAAGATGAACAGGTGTTTAAATGAACATGACCAACTGATGAATATCTTTAGCCAGTAGTGCAAAGATGAATTATTGATGAATATCTTTTGCTCGTAGTGCAAAGATGACTTGTTGATGAATATCTTAGCCTGTAGTGCAAAGATGAATTATTGATGAATATCTTTTGCTCGTAATGCAAAGATGACCTGTTGTTGAATATCTTTAGCCTGTAGTGCAAAGATGAATTATTGATGAATATCTTTGGCTTGTAATGCAAAGATGACCCGTTGTTGAATATCTTTAGCCTGTAGTGTAAAGATGAACTGTTGATGAATATCTTTGGCCCGTGGTGTAAAGATGAATTTATTAGTATGATTATGAACAAGAACTGTGATTTGGTATAACCATGATCTTTGATGTTTCAGGTAAAGACAAGTGATAAAAATTATCTTTGTCTTGGATGAGGAAAGGAATTTAGAACTACAATTACGATTATGAGTTATACACGTGATTGTGGACAGGAATTGTTGATTGATGTTACGGATAAAACATTGTTGGTGGATTTTAACATGGAGAAGACAATAGACTTTATAGTCTATTTGACTCTTCTAATGGATTGCTCATTCCACGCTGACTATGGTTGAAAAGTTTTATCATCTACCATATGTTCTAAATCTCGACGATTTATTCTTGATGAAGACTATTGATAATTTATTTATCTTTAGTCATAATATTCTTTTATTGAGCTAGTTGTGCTCACCCTTTTGTTTCACAATTCCTTTCGTGTAATAAAAGTGTAATTTGGGTCGAGCGGGGATAGCGAGGAATAGAGTGGTGGTCTATAGATGTTGAGGGTGAGGTGAATTTAACTTGGAATGGTGTTTTGTCACTATCATACAAGATGTCTAATGAAATACAACCTCGTGTTATCATAAGACATGGTTGTGCTCATCCACTTGCTTTGAGTATTTACAAGCACTACCTATATAATCTTGGTGTTTGTTTGGAGTATAATACCCAATTAGAGACAAATGGAGATAATGATATGTCAAGAGAAGACTCACCATTGGGAAGAATATGATAGTAATCTTCTCGTTTTTCTTTGGGGTTTATTGGGTTAACCAAGGATAATTCCGTGGCCATATGATATCTACCATAACCTAAAAGCATGGCCTCCCATGTACGAAGGTTTCCTTGAGCACTTCCCAAAGTTTCTAATTTCTAAAACAGTTTTTGACTGTTCCTTTATGTAAGGTGTCATGGTGACGTGTTATCCAAGTTGGTGTCCAGAGTTACATTTGGTATATATTGGTATCCAAACTCACAGCATATGTGTTGTTGTATTTTGCACGACAATTGTTGTAATAAAGTTGTAGTTATTTCTGTACCATGTATTTAACGACTCAGAATAGGTTGGATGGAATGGACCTATTTTGGGGTTGTTACAGTTAGAATACCTGGTGGTTAAAATACAGTAATACGTGTGGTTGTACAGTAGAACACGGTATTGCACAGTATTTTTGAATTATTGATTCTTACGTAAGAAGGCACTACTCAATAATTGTTACAGTAATTACTATTCAATATTTTATTTTATTGATTCAATAATTGCTGCGTTGATATTTTATATTATTGCTGTTTCAATAATTGTCATTGCACAGTATTCCCATTATCAGATCAATAATTTATGTTATTTGGATAATATTATTAGATATCATTATTGGCAATGTCTATAAAGTTCTGTCAAGGAGAGGTTTGGTCACCTAATTGCACGCCAATAAGGAGAAATCCTTATTGGAAAGCCCCTTCTTTCCTAAGAACTGCCTGATTGTCATAATTGTGATTCTGTAATATTATTTGTGAATAATTAATTATTAATTTATATGATAAGGAAATATTTATTTGATGTGGATACAAATGATGGATTTATTTATGTGTTTATAAATGAAAGAATTAATATTGAGGTGATTTATCAGTATTTTGTTGGATTGGAGGTATTAAAAACTCAAATCGGTGTTCTTAAAACTTTATTGTGTGAGTTGTAATTTTAATCCGACCATTGGATCGTTGTGATTTTTGGATATGTTATACATATATGAGTTGAGTATATGTCCACAAATTTTGAACCGTTGAAAATTAACGCATGATTTGTTATGAATTTTAAAAGGTGTTGAAACGGTGTTGAAAATCGTCCGTTTGTGGATTTCATATATTTTATGTTTGGAATTTAGAAAAACTCAAAGCTACAAAGTTGTAGAGAATTCGATTTCATGCGGAATGGACATAAAATTCGTCTTTTTCTGATATACGGGCTATTTTCTATGAATTCTTGAAGTTTCAGAAAATAAAATATTTTTTATTAAAAATTAGGGGTGGAACCCACTATTGTTTTAAACATGTGGGCTGCCAAATGAGATGGCTGGTCTTTGGTGGAGGGCTGCTGAACTTTCCAAGTAGCATGCGTTGATTAATTAATATATTATTTATTAATTTAGTCTCCTTTGGCGTTCTAGCATTTTCCTATAAATAGGTGCTTATGTTAGAATTAAAAATCACACCAGAAACATAAGCTTTCTCTCTTTCTCTCTCCATATTATCAAGCGTATTTTGTGAGTATTTAGATACTTTGAGAGTTGCTATTCAGTGCAAGGTTCCTTCGGCTTTACATTCCGGTCAGAAATACTGTTCTTTCGAGGTAAGAGATTGTAAGGGATTTTAAGTGTTATTATGTTTCTTCAGTTTCGTAATTTTTCTGATATTCAAAAATTATGGAAAAATTTGAAATGATATTTTGATGAGTTTTGTCGATTGTGTACAAAAATGGCGATTTTTGGATGTATAGATTAGGAGTTATGAATTTTATGGCAAAAGACTATTTTAAAAGTAAACCCTTATAACTCCTTGTGGTTAACTCCAAAATTGATTAAAATTTTATTGGGAGTACATCTATATAATATCAGTACACTCTGTAAATTTCAGAATTTTTGGATAAAAGTACAATTTATGATAAATGTCTAACTATTAGGCAGTTTTGGCCATGTGAAAAATAGTAAATGAATTTTAAAAATTCCGAAAAAATATATGTTCAATATGGGACTATATTCTGCTAAATCCCAAAAAAGAAATATTTTTGGAATTGATTTGGTATTTTTCATGAAAATAGACTACTTATGAGTAAATGAATTAAATATGTTATGTGAAGTAACAAAATTGGAAAATAGAATTTTATGGCTTAGGAATCCTATATAAGGTATATGCAAATTTTTGATGAGGGTTTTGATTATTGGTGATGAAATCTTATGAGTTTTGCATTTTAGGATGATTAAATGCATTAATTAGTAAAGTGTAAACAATTAAAATAAATTGTTTATAATTTTAAGAAATGATTAAAATATTGTGGTAATATTAATAATATTAGATTATGAGATTATTAAGTGATTTATAACATTTGGATTAAGGTGTTATGAAATCATTGATTTATGAATCTTACTCTTGAAATTAAATGCAGTTGTTGATCATATTGTTTTTATTATCATATATAACATTTTATAATCCCATTGATAAAATTTCTCTTTGACTTAAGTGTAAAGATAGGTAAATTATTAGTATGATCGTGACTATGGGTTCTCTTTGGCCAGTAGTGCAAAGTTAAATCGTTGACTAGTATGATCATGACCATTGAATTTATAATTAAATATTTTTAGCTTAAGTGCAAAGGTGAATTGATCAACATGATTACAATTATGGTTTATATAAATTCTAAAATGATTGTATGTTTCTTTGAGATATGAATATCTTTGGCCTGTAGTGCAAGATCAATTATTGATGAATATCTTTGGCCCGTAGTGCAAAGATGACCTGTTGTTGATTATATTTGACCTGTAGTGCAAAGATGAACTGTTGATGAATATTTTTGGCCCGTAGTGCAAAGATGACCTGTTGTTGATTATCTTTGGCCTTTAGTGCAAAGATGAACTGTTGATGAATATCTTTAGCCCGTAGTGCAAAGATGACCTGTTGTTGAATATCTTTGGTATGTAGTGCAAAGATGAACTGTTGACGAATAACTTTAGCCCGTGGTGTAAAGATGAATTTATTAGTATGATTATGAACATGAACTGTGATTTGGTATAACCCTGATCTTTGATGTTTCAGTTAAAGACATGTGATGAAAATTATCTTCGTCCTGGATGAGAAGAGGAATTTAGAATTACAAATATGATTATGAGTTCTTCACATGATTGTGGACAGAAATTGTTGACTGATGTTACAGGGTTAAAGCATTGTTGGTGGACTTTTAACATGGAGAAGACAATAGACTTTATGGTCTATTTGATTCTTCTAATGGATTACTCGTTCCGCTGCAACTATGGTTGAAAAGTTTTATCATCTACCATATGTTCTAAATCTCTGATTTATTACTGATGAATGCTATTGATAATTTAATTATCTTTAGTCATGATATTCTTTACTGAGCTAGTTGTGCTTACCCTTTTGCTTCACAATTCCTTTCAGGTAATAAGAGTGTAGTTGGGTCGAGCGGGGATAACAGGGGAATAGTGTGATGGTCCGGGACTGTCAAAGTTTCTCAACACATTATAAAATGGCATGACATACAATGTATAATTGTATTGAGGATCTAAGATGTGTGTGTCGTATATTATACATCACTTAATAATTGAATTTGGTGAACAACAATAGGGTGAGGTGAACCCAACTTTGGAAGGGTGTTTTTCCACTATCATACAAGATGTCTAATGACATACAATCTCGTGTTATCATAAAACAGGATTGTGAACATCCACTTGCTGAGTATATCTACGAGAACTACCTATATGATCTTGGAGTTTGCTTAAAATATAATTCTCAATTGCAGACAATGGAGATAACTATATGTCAAGAGAGGACTCATCATTGGAAGGAACATGATAGTAATCTTCTCGTTTTTCTTTGGGGTCTATTGGATCAACCAAGAATAATTCTCTGGACATATGATATCTATCATAACTTAGATTCATGGCCTCCTATGTACGAAGGTTTCCTTGAGCATTTCCCAAAGATTTTAATTTCTAAAACAGTTATTGACTGTACCTTTATGTAAGGTATCACTGTGAGGTGTTGTCCACAGTTAGGACATGAGCCATAGTTGCTATATATTTGTATCAAAACTCACAGCATATGTGTTGTTGTAGAAATAAAGTTGTAGTTATTTTTTGTACCATGTATTTGGCGACTCAGAATAGGTTGGATGGATTGGACCTATTTTGGGGGTGTCACATAAATCCTAATTAGGAAACCCTAATCCTAATTAGTAAGCCCTAAAGTGATTAGTAAACTTTAATGTGTTTAGTAACCTTAAATATAATTAGGAAACATTAATTATATTTTATGTTATCTTAATTTCCTATTTCAAAAACCTAATTTAGAAAATCCTAGAAGCTAAAGTTGTAAAACCTTAGGGTTAGAACCTTAGGGTTAAACCCTAAGAGTTTGGTAAATTCCATGTATGCCATTAAAATTACATGTATAAAGTCCAAAATGCCCTTTTACTTAGATGTTAAGTTAAAAGATTTGAAAAAATCTATTGAGTCACCACTTTGGATAAGACCATGTGCTAAAATTCAATACAAATCTAATCCATATCTTGCCACCTTGCACATTTGGATTCATTGCATCTAAGTATTAGTGATTTAGGAGAGAGAAAGTACACCAAAATTGCACATTTGCTTTATAACTCTCAACAAACTCTCTCTCTCTCACCCAACCTTCGAATTTACCAAGTAATTCAGTCACTAACCAAGCCTTTAGATCACCTAGATCAGATTTGGAGAACAAGGATCAAAGATTGGACAAGAGAGGTATAAATCCAAACTCAACTTTGATCTTGTATGCAAAGAAATATTTTGTGTTTTTGTGTTTAGATTCATGTTAGAAGTTGTTTTTAGATGATCTATGATGATCTAACATAGATCCATAGCATCAAAAGGCTTTAAAATGGAGTTTTTAAAAAACTGCTCAAGAAAAAAATTTATGGTTTGACAAGCTAATGTCAGGAGCCACATATTCTTGTTCGTTTTTGGTTTTTGATGTTTTAAAGTTGTTATGTGTAGCTTGTAATGTGGTCTTTAATTTGCAAGTAGAATCAGTGTCATTTGATGTCTAGATCATGTTTTATTTATGGTCAAAACCCGTTGACCGGGCATGACTGAGCCAAATCTGGGTAACCCAGAAAGGCCATGAACAGCGTCTCACATGAGTTTTGAAGGTCTGGATCTGACAGATATGATGTTGTTTTAATGATGTGTTGTTTTAAAATTGTAGCCTGTTATATGTTCTTTGATTCCATGGCTTTAGATCGTGTAAATGAACAACAGGTAGATCGTAGCAGGTGGTCAAAGTAGACCACTCGCATTGTTTTTACGTTTCTGGAAAACCCAAAAAAATAGTTAGAACGAGCATTCTGACATAGTTTGACCGTATGATTCCTGGTGATCCTGTTGATGTTAAACTGATATATTGATTTATTAATGTTCCTTGACATAAGGAGTACACATGTGAGCCATTAGATTATATGAACCATGATCAGAGCACTATAATAATCGAGCCTCAAAATGGCATGTTGTGACTGTCTGGGTTTTTGGGTTACCCAGAAAACCCAGCAGTACTCTGACAATGACTTTGGGAGATCAGATCTCCTTCTTGCTTTGTTGTATGTCTGATATTGTTAGTGTTAATTGTAGTGCTACATAAACACTACAAGTTTGAGTTTCAAGCAAGCTCAAAACATAAATGTACAGAGAATTATAGTCAGTCAAACGTGCACCCTTGAGACTGTCTGACAGTGTTCTTGAGGATCAAGAACACCTAAGACGACATATATGTGTCGCTAAAGGCTTTAGTGACGGTTGTTATTTATTTTATTTTCTGATTTTCCAGAAATTAATTAAAAATAGAAATAAATTCTAAACAATTACCAAAAATGGTTTTAAAGATTATTTTAAATTATGAAAAATAATTTTTGACTATTTGGAATATTTTTCATTAATATTTATAATTATTTAAATATTAATGGTATTTAATTTATTTAATTAGTGTATTAAATAAATTAGAGAAAAATGATTTTAATATATTAAAAATCATTTTAAATAAGAATAAAGTATTTAAAAATATTTTGAGTTATAAAATGTAACTTTTAATATTTTTGAAGAATTTTCATTAATAATTTAATATTAATGATATTTAATTTATTTAATTTGTATATTAAATAAATTAGAGAAAATGATTTTAATATTATAAAAATCATTTTTAAATGAGAATAAAGGTTAGAAAATATTTTGAATTATAAAATATAATTATCAATATTTTGGAGAATTCTCATTAATAAATTAATATTAATGATATTAGATTTATTTAATTATTATATTAAATAAATGAATTAAAATGATTTTATTGGTTTAAAAATCATTTAAAAATGAGAAAACTGATTTAAAAATATTTTAAGTTATAATTAATGACCTTTAATATTTGGATGATAATTTCATTAATATTTAAGTATTAATGGTGATGATTTAAAATGATTTTAAGTAGAAAATTGATGATTTAAAAATATTTTAAGTTATTAACAATAACTTTAATATTTTGATAAGTATAACATTAATATTTTTATATTATTAAATATTAATGATGATAAGATTATTTGATAATTAAATCATTTAAAAATGATTTAAGTGTTTGAAAAATTATTATAAATTATAATAATTGCTTATAAATTATTAAAAGCTTCCGAAAAATATTATTAATGATATTTGATTTATCTAAAATAATATTGAAGCTTAGAAACTGAATTTAGTTGACAATAACTGTGTTAATTATCGAATATGGTGATCAGAACACCGAGATAAGACTAAAGTCCAACCAGACTGAACTAGTTAGACTTGTTAAGTGTTTATATAGGTTATGAACACTGATGTGGATATGTGGTAATGTGCCTAGGAGAAAGATTGACTGTGAATTACAGTGTTGTGTGTTATAAATGTTAGGTTTTATAATATTCATATGCGCAATCAAATTGCATAAAAAGTACGGAAGCGTGTAAAAATCAGAGTTTAAAAATTTTACAAACCATAAACCCGGATCACCCTTTATGCACAATTATTAATTAAACGAAAAGATAAAGAATAAAATCATACCCTTGAAGATCGAGCTTCCTCAGGCACAAGTTCACCTCCAAATCCTTTCGCGTTCAACTTGAATCCACCGGGTTTGGTTCTTTCCTTTGATCAACGTTAGCCACCCAAATGTTTGGCCTCTAAAGGTGATCCACCAAGGAAGAAGAAAATTCAAGAAGAAGGGGTATTGGCTCAAACCCTAGTTTTTCTATCTCTATAGAAAGGGTGTACTCTCCAACAAATTGGAATTATGTCGTATGTTGAAAAAGTCAACTACCCCATCACCCATAATAAGACTCCTCTTATTTATAGATGTGGGCAACCCACCTTAACAATTAAGGAATTAGGTTTTATTTAATTAATTAAATTCTTTTAATTAATTAAGCTCCCTAATCTTATTACGGATAATTAATTAAACTCTTTTAATTAATTTAACCTCCTAAACTTATTAGGAATAAATGAGAGTACTTATATTAAATTAATTTCTAAACTCTTTAGAAATTAAAATAATAATAATTGTAATAATATTAATAAGACTCCTCTTATTAATTTTTATTTAATATTTCTAAAATATTAAATAATAAATATTAAGCTATTTAATTTATTCTATCACCATAGATTAAATTAAATATACTTAACATATTATTACGATTATGTCATTAACTTCTTAAATAATTATTCTTCCTTTTATGGTGTGACCCTTTTTGGTTCTCCATATTAAACCTATTGTGAATAAATCAATTAGAACAATTCTAATCTTATTTAAATAAATAAATTAAACAATTAATTTATTTAAATAAATAATATTTATTCTACAATAGGATAAGCCTCCTAGCGATCAACGACTTTCCGTGATAATATAGATTTCAACATTAATCATAAAAGAACCTTTGAGTAAATAGTTACCGTACAATTCAATCCTTCCACCATACAATGTCCCAATTAAATATAAGACATTGAATTAATGTCAAGTCTTATTTTATTTAATTATATGTATTTCGACTCTTAAATGCACAACTCAAATAATGCAAATTAGAAACTCCTTTCTAATTTCATTCTACCTTAACCAAGGACTCTTTGGGTTGTCATTTATCGAATCACATAGGACATTTCTCTTCTTTTATTAGAAGTGGTAGATTCTTTATTGATCATACATTATCTCCATGTACAACTTATTATACCCAAGCATACCCTTTGATATACCCTAAGGGTCTTAAGGAATAAGTCAAAGTATAACTCATCATACACAAGATACTATGATGATCTCAAGTCCAAGGATTACTTGTACTACTATCACTACAGAATTCCTATTGACAGCAAATAAAACTCCATTAGGTATTCCTTAGCTTGCGAGCCACGTTCAAAGGAACTTATTTTCTAATAAGCACCTACATACTTGCTTTAGTGTCTCCACACAAATGATCATGAGATCAATCATCCTCATCCAATGAGCAAGCAACATATGTACCAATCTATCCTGATTCACTAATCCCCAATTTAGTAATCCAACGATTGGGAACTATTTTAGTTTTAAGCTTTCTAAGAACTTAGATCTCATTAGAATGATCATCATCATTATTCTAAAAGCATTGCTTAAAACTATGGGTTTATCACATATTATAAAACAAAGATCATGTAGATAATTAAAAGCCTTTAATAAATTAATACTTTTATTAATAAATGAATAAGATTGTTATTCTAGTATATGCTTTATCATCAAACATGATTGGCTTGTATGCATACTACTTTCAATCTCCCACTTGCACTAAAGCCAATCGTCATGGTATCTCATACTCTTCTTCTCTAAGTGACGATTATCCTGCACGTTGGATAAGCTTTAGTTAATGGATATGTAATGTTGTTCATGAGAGTCCACTATCTCTATAGTGATTTCCCATCTTTCAATGATTCTAATAATCAAATGAAAGTGCCACAACACATGTTTAGATCCAAGATGAGACTTAGGAACTATTCCTAGTTCGTAATGAACTTTTATCCAAACAATCAACTTGCGCCTTCATTTATAGCTATATACTTTGTCTTTATTACTAAACCAAAGAACTCTTTTCATTGTTTGGAACCTTTCCAATTCATCGCACTAATGCTCAAGGTAACCCTTTACCTTAAAGTGGATTTTTCTATCATCTTGGTGCATCTGAAAAACTTGAGTCTGCATTAAGCCCTCTAGTTTTAATTAAGACCCACCATGAATATGATCACATCCTTAGTGCTTGGGTTAAGCACTTTAAGATGTTTTTCACCGACTCATAGTGAACTTCTCCGAATATACGACCGATCAACATCGTGTCTCGATATATTTCATTGCATACATTATAGTCACTCATGCGACCTCTCTTTTCGTGAGTCTGTGGGGACTATTAAGAGATACACTCCATAGCTCATCGACATGAGACATCTCTTGACTTTGCCATGCTAAACGACTTTAGCATCAAATGAATATATCGCTCCTTGGGTTAAGTCGAGCATCCTCTTAAATCTATCTATATAGATTTTATCCCCAATAATGATACTCTTCCCAAATCATTCATGGAGGATCGTTTAGACAACTTTATCTTTACTGATTGTAGCATTGGTATGTAATTCCTCATCCGTAGTATATCAACATATAATACTAGAAATTTCACGACGCCCCAATCGACCCTTTGTACACACCGTAAGTCTTACCTCATCGAATGTAACTCGATCATCATCTTCTATGATGTGTACCTCATCATCATCATCCATGATGAATCCATACCTCCTAGGTATCTTTGGTACTATTCCAGATTCTGATTCTGTTTGTGGTACAATAGGTCTATCTACGTGTTCCCCTTATTTGACTTATAGTGTTTTGTGGTTCTTGAACTTTTCAAGATCTATTATCCTCCCACTAGCCCCTTTTAATGATAAACACCTTTATCTTAGAAGGCAGCGTGTTTCGTAACAAACACCTTTTGCTAAGTAGGATTATAGAACATATACCCTAAACTTACTTTAGGATGTCCCACAAATCTGTATATGTCAAATCTTGTCCCAAACTTATCCTTTGAAACCTTTTCACATAAGTTGGACAACCCCTTATCTTAACATACTTAAGATTAGAAATCCTCCCTGTCCATAACTTTTATGGAGTTTTGGGGCCGGATTTAGAGATTACCTTTTCGTAGATATGCAGCCATTTCTAGGACATGACCCTAGAAGGATACTAGAATGTCGGTAAAATCATTTTAGATCGTACCATGTTCAACAAGGTATGATTTTTCCTTTCAGATACATCAATCAATTATTGCATATCAGGATGTGTCCATTATGAGAAAAATATTTGAGATGATCTAGAAACTTATTGCACAAGTATTTATCCCTTGATCTAATCAAAGAATCTTAATACTTTGCCAATTTGTTTCACTTCTGAATTCTTTGAACCTTTCAAATAATTCACACTTGTATTTTAGCAAATACACACATTCAACTCTTTGAATGATCATCTCCTTTTCTTATACTAATTTGTTCAATATGCAAAATTATTTTCATGTAAGTCAAGTATACAAAATTTATTAAGTAATATTCCAGGTTCTATACAAAACATTATTATTATAAATAGAACAACAATTGTTCTTAATTATAATACCAAAAATTTTATTGTCCAACAATAAAATAGAAATAATATTTCTAACAAGAACTAGAATACAATAACAACTTATTGACTTAATAGATTTTCCGTAGGCATTGCTAAACTATAAGTTTTTATGGCTAATGTGGCAACCTTTGCTACATTTTCCGCATATAGGATTACTTATATTTGTTTAGCTTTCTGCTTTGGTCCCTTCATAAATCTATATTTATGATAACCAAAGTCGGTATCCAATACCCAAGTAAAACCTTGACTTAAAGAAAAATTTATTTAAATCATGAACAAAATTGTATTAGAATCAAACTTCACTAAGCTTCTTTGGTTAGCCTCTGCAAGATGCTTCTTGCAGCTTTCTTTCCAAAGTCGAGGCTTATTGTAGTGGAAGCAAACTCCTTTGCTATCTCATGACGCTTTTGTTCTTATTATCCTTTGTTTTGCCTTTCTATTTACCTTCTTTGAATTGTTCTTCTTTTGTAAGATCCTTTGGCCCCTACCAGTAAGACTTGATCTTTCTTGGTTGGAAAGTGACTCTCAACAATTTTTTAATATGTTAAGCAAATCAGCGAGACTGATATCTAGCTTATTCATATGAAAAATTCACAACAATTGTGAAAGGAGTCCGGGAGTGAGTGCAAGATCAAATCTTGGCTCAACTCTCCATCCATGACAAAACCAGTTGTCCTAATTGATCAATCAAATTGATTATGTTAAGAATTTTTTATGCATATTTATAGTGCCATTGGCCATTCTAGATCGGAAGAGCTCCTTAGATATCTCGATATCTATCACCCTACTTTCCTCACCATCAACTACTTAATGTGCGGGAATATAGTAGGAGCATCCATAGTTTCATCGCCGACGTCAAGCTCGTTACTCATGGATGCGAGCATGATGCATCGAGCCAATCACAGGCATCATCTTGCCACTTTCTAAAAGTAGCAATCTCTTCCTCGAGGCATTATGCTGTAACCATTGCGGGGATAAGCGTATTAAGGACATAAGATAGCTTTTCACCATGAGAGAACTTTTCTCAATTTCCTTAACCAATCCGCTTTAATTGATTCCGATTAACTTAGCATCTAATATGCTTTGCGTGATAGTAATTTAGACATTGTAAAATTACAGTAAATGAATTTGTAATTAACAACATTTTAACATACATTCTTTTATTAATTACCAAAATAATTTAGGTCTTGTTTTAAATTGGTATCTCCCACTATTTTCTTCAAACTATATTACCCTCACTTATATAGTTCGTAAAAAATCTAATTAAAGATTTGCTAGTGAGAATAAGGATCCCATTTCAAATGTATATAGCCTTGTGGTGACACAACAAACTATATATAAATAAATAGGTAGACAACTTTTTGTCAATTACATCAACTATGCAACTCCTTGTATTTTGCCTCTTAGATTATTTTGATCAAGTGGTGGCACATCCAAATCAAAATTATCCAAGTTAAGTCCGACCTAGCACTCCATATATTCAAAAAAAGAAAAATATCATCCTTGTGGTGACACAACAAAACAATATTGTTCAATTTTCTTTATAAGCATCAAATGTGATAAATTAACATCTTAAATACTTAATACTTGCCTTGTGGTGACACAACAAACTCATATTAAATATTTAATACTCTATTAATTTTATCATGTTGAAAGCGACGCTCGATATTCCAAATATCTTTGAACGCTTAGGACTTAATATAAAAAATTGAGGGTTTGTTATTAATTTGTCTCATCTTGTTTAGCGGCATTTATTTATATATATATAAAATCTACGTCATATTAATGAACATGCGAAGCATGTTTGCATAATATATAATATATATAGTATACGCATGCACATATAGAATACTATATTCTACCCGGATTGATTATGGACTTTTATTCTAGTTTGGTTCACTAGAGCCACCAAGTGAACCAAAAGGTCAAACCCTAGGGGTGCAAGAAATAATATTTAAATATAACTATTACATTTAAACTCGGGCTCTATTACAAACGGGTCTTCAAGCGCTTCTTGTCCCTTGATCTCTAATTCTTCAAAATTAATTCTAAATATTCCTATTACAAAACTATTTTAAAATAAATAGAAACCTTGATCAGCAGTCGAGGGAAGTACATAGGAGGAGATAGAATTTACATTCGTAAAAATTAGAGAAGACGAGGTACGCAGTAATTCCCCATTTAATAAAACTCATACATTCATGCATCCAACTAAAATAAAATCCAATCACATTTCATTAAATAGTCATAATCAATCCCATTTATTATCATACATCATCATCATATGCATCAATAAATAACATTCATCCTATGAATAATAAACATTTAATATATATATTGATATCATTTAATGGGCAAATTTAGTTAGTATAAAATCTATTTTTGAATCAAAATAAACTCATTTATTTTAATCCAAATTTAAATCAAAATAAAACTATTTTATTTTAATTTATCCTATTTTGAATAAAATAAACTATTTTATTTTAATCAAAATCTTTAATCAAAATAAACTCCTTTCTTTTAATTAATTATGGAATCCAATTCCAAAAAAAAAATTAAAGGAAACACGGATTATCTTTCCTATTCACAAATAAACTCCTTTATTTTGAATAATATGAAATCTTATTTCATATTTAAATAAACTCCTTTATTTAAGGAAACATGGATTCTTTTTCCTATTCACAAATAAACTCCTTTATTTTGAATAATATGAAATCTTATTTTATATTTAAATAAACTCCTTTATTTAAGGAAACATGGATTCTCTTTCCTATTCACAAATAAACTCTTTTATTTTGAATAATATGAAATCTTATTTCATATCTAAACAAACTCCTTTATTTAAAGAAAGATGGATTTACTTCCTATTCACAAATAAACTCCTTTATTTTAGGAAAAATAAAATCCAATTTCAACTCAAATTAGTTATTATGGAATCCAATTCCAACTCTAATTAGTTAGCATGAAATTTAATTTTAAAATTAAAATAAAACTATTATTTTAAAATTAAAATAAACTTTTTATTTAAAATTAAAATAAACCTTTTATTTTAATTATAAAATTATTGAGAATAATATATATATATATATATATAACTGTATATATAAAAATATATATATATTAGTATCAATATAATATATTATATATATATATATATATAGTACGGTATATATATATTATATATATATAATATATACCGTATTATATATAATAATATATATATATATATATGCTTTCTTTTTTTTTTAAAAAAAACTAACGTGGCCCATATATTAGATTCCTCGATTTCCGTGCATATTAGATTTCATAACATCCAATTCCTTTAATTTTTATTAAGCACGTCATCTTAGTATCTTGATTTCCGTATAGATCCTTTTTTTTTTGTTTGAATCGGTGCATTGCAGACTCAGTAAAAAAAAAATCGCCATTTTTTTTTATTAATAAATTTTATACAATAAAATTATGCCCAATTAAATTGTTCTAAACACATATCAATATATATATCAAATTAAAACAATTAATAATTCGTATAAAGGTTTGGCTCTGATGCCACTGTTAGGTTTTGTAATATTCATATGCGCAATCAAATTGCATAAAAAGTGCGGAAGCGTGTAAAAATCAGAGTTTAAAAATTTTACAAACCATAAACCCGGATCAACCTTTATGCACAATTATTAATTAAACGAAAAGATAAAGAATAAAATCATACCCTTGAAGATTGAGCTTCCTCAGGTACAAGTTCACCTCCAAATCCTTTCGCGTTCAACTTGAATCCACCGGGTTTGGTTCTTTCCTTTGATCAACGTTAGCCACCCAAATGTTTGGCCTCTAGAGGTGATCCACCAAGGAAGAAGAAAATTCAAGAAGAAGGGGTATTGGCTCAAACCCTAGTTTTTCTATCTCTATAGAAAGGGTGTACTCTCCAACAAATTGGAATTATGTCGTATGTTGAAAAAGTCAACTACCCCATCACCCATAATAAGACTCCTCTTATTTATAGATGTGGGCAACCCACCTTAACAATTAAGGAATTAGGTTTTATTTAATTAATTAAATTCTTTTAATTAATTAAGCTCCCTAATCTTATTAGGGATAATTAATTAAACTCTTTTAATTAATTTAACCTCCTAAACTTATTAGAAATAAATGAGAGTACTTATATTAAATTAATTCCTAAACTCTTTTAGAAATTAAAATAATAATAATTGTAATAATATTAATAAGACTCCTCTTATTAATTTTTATTTAATATTTCTAAAATATTAAATAATAAATATTAAGCTATTTAATTTATTCTATCACCATAGATTAAATTAAATATACTTAACATATTATTACGATTATGCCATTAACTTCTTAAATAATTATTCTTCCTTTTATGGTGTGACCCTTTAGGTTCTCCATATTAAACCGGTTGTGAATAAATCAATTAGAACAATTCTAATCTTATTTAAATAAATAAATTAAACAATTAATTTATTTAAATAAATAATATTTATTCTACAATAGGGATAAGCCTCCCTAGCGATCAACGACTTTCCAGATAATATAGATTTCAACATTAATCATAAAAGAACATTTGAGTAAATAGTTACCGTACAATTCAATCCTTCCACCATACAATGTCCCAATTAAATATAAGACATGGAATTACTGTCAAGTCTTATTTTATTTAATTATATGTATTTCGATTCTTAAATGCACAACTCCAAATAATGCAAATTAGAAACTCCTTTCTAATTTCATTCTGCCTTGGCCAAGGACTACTAAGTTGTCATTTATCGAATCACATAGGACATTTCTCTTCTTTTATTAGAAGTGGTAGATTCTTTATTGATCATACATTATCTCCATGTACAACTTATTATACCCAAGCATACCCTTTGATATACCCTAAGGGTCTTAAGGAATAAGTCAAAGTATAACTCATCATACACAAGATACTATGATGATCTCAAGTCCAAGGATTACTTGTACTACTATCACTACAGAATTCCTATTGACAGCAAATAAAACTCCATTAGGTATTCCTTAGCGAGCCACGTTCAGTGAACTTATTCTCTAATAAGCACCTACATACTTGCTTTAGTGTCTCCACACAAATGATCATGAGAACAATCATTCTCATCCAATGAGCAAGCAACGTATGTACCAATCTATCCGGATTCACTAATCCCCAATTTAGTAATCCAACGATTGGGAACTATTTTAGTTTTAAGCTTTCTAAAAATTTAGATCTCATTAGAATGATCATCATCATTATTCTAAAAGCATTGCTTAAAACTATGGGTTTATCACATATTATAAAACAGCATCATGTAGATAATTAAAAGCCTTTAATAAATTAATACTTTTTATTAATAAATGAATAAGATTGTTACAAAGTATATGCTTTATCATCAAACATGATTGGCTTGTATGCATACTACTTTCAATAAATGATTGTGCTAATTATGAGACCGGCATTGTTGATTATAGGTCTTACGAACGCATTTAATTATATTGTGTAGATGTAATCAGCGGAAGAGGCAAGTTTCCTAACTCAACCTTGAGTTATATTCATTCAATGATTATAGTGGTTAATTATTGCTAATTATACCACGTCCAAGGATTTATTGTTGATTATTCACAGTTAGTGCATGTTTAATAATTCAAAATTAAAATACTGATTCGTAAAATATACCTTCGTAGAATTACTGTTATTGGATATTCATATCTGTAGAAACTAATATTGACAGTACAGATAATTCCTGTTTATTGTTGAATTATGTTGAGAAATGTCTTAGCTAATTATTCGGCTAGACGGACATTTGTTAGAACTTGATAGGTTCGAGAAGAGAAGAGAAGAGAATTTAATTATTATTGATAGATCAATGCTAGTTGTTTCGGCTAGATCAAAAAAGAAAACTTGATAGGTTTGAGAAGAGTAGAGAAGAGAAGCAAATAGAATTTGAAATCACAGTATTTCATTGTTAAATCAAAATCTTGATTCTGAGACTGAGAAAAACAACTTTTTTTATAAAGGGAATATTTTGATCGTATATTTGATCTTTGTGCGCGACTTAAGTATTATGCATAATATAGGGTACAAGTAGTTGGCCGACTCTGAGTACTTGTATAGTGGTATGATTTAATCTTTATGGTTATCTGATACACCTGAATATATATCAAAGTAAATCTTTGATAGATACCCGAGAAGAGAAGTTCAAGATCCAACAGATCTCTCAGTATAAATCTGAAAAATATTCCACTTTGCTATTTCGTAGAATTAATTCTTGATTATTTAATTGAATATCGTAGAAAACCTTGAAAGCGTTGTACTCTTTCATTATCAGGCTATTGTTGCATAGAAGGCGAGAAGACTTGTTATTGATTCTTATACCTTAATCGTATGTCTTAACCTGCGGGGCAAACTTGTTTCTCACCCTTGCTAAATAAAACTTTTCAGCTAGGGACGAGGTTGCAGAAGGTGCTGTGAAGAAGAATAAAGGCAAAGGCATCGCGATAAATTAGTTATGTTGAACATTATTATTTTTATGTTGTATTGTAAACCCTTTTTTTATATCTAAGGGGTATGTCTGTATTGTTAAGGTTAGCGGACCTGGGATTAATGTATTAACAACATATGTTAATGTGATATATATTACTATTTCTATATGAATGGATAATTAGTTAGCATTATATTGTGGATCGTGAACACCAAACTTAGTGGTCAGGTAACCCAGATTTGGGGGTGTCACACTTCATACTTATGAGTAATGATTACAGAACATTTTCACAGTAATTATTACCCTTAGATTAATGACTACATGAATATAATAATATAATGACCACTCTGCACTCCATTTATGTATAAAATTAATTAAGTGAATCACATATATGATATCCAAGTATATAACGTTTACCAACATCATAAGATATTAAAACTTACCAAATAAAAGAAAAAAATCACAAGGTATAGATTCCTTTTCTCCAAATTGCAGTGCATAAGTACTTTTGCTTCTCTTTTTTCTTGTGCCACCCCATGCCCAATTCCTTTCTTACGTTCGTATGAGATATAATGCAGTGTAGTTAGGTTTTATTTATTGTCTTATTATTTCTCCTAATTATAATATTATTTTACTCTCACACATATAGAAGTTGGACCCAATAAGTTTAAAAACCCAAATTAATGAACTTTCTTATTTATTATAGTCCACATAAATTAAATAAAATTTGACCCAAATAAAAACAAAGTCCAATTAATATGGTTTAAAACAAAATAATTTATATTATTCAAAAAAAAATTATTTATTTATTTTACTGTATATACATATATAGCATGCACACACACACACACACACACACACACACATATATATATATATATATATATATATATATATATATATATGTATACATTCAAACTCATTACGTCTCACAATAAGAATTTTATTTATTAAATTCTTATTTTAATAGTTTCTGAAAATCCAGGTTATCACAATAGCTGCTATAGGAAACAGCTTGCGTACGTTGTGCGCTGCTGTGACGCCTCAAATTTAGGTACTTGAAATCTGAACTCAGTGCTTCACGATAAAATTTCTATGAGCGGAATAATACTAATAATAACAATAATATAGATACCAAATTTAATTTATATATGCATCAGAGTCTATTCCTAGGTACGTGACTTTTAAACATTCATTACATCATAGATAATAAGTATCATTGTCTTAATAAACTTTAACTATTACACAGAATATTATAAAACTCATTCGAACAACTTTCCTTTCCCATTGTTCATGCCTGATCCTTCGGGTTGATCATACTTAGCTGAAAACATTTAAATTTAAAACAAGAATGAGCATTTTATTGCAGCTGAAAGAATTAAATGTTTTCTTTGAATGATGCTTCTACAACGAATCAACAATTTTGAAGTAAGCTGAACCAATAATAACAACATATCAATTCTATATCAAATTTTTGAAACTACGTACTGACTATAAATAGAGATCAGTTGACAGATTATAAACATTATTTTCTATTTTCGAAAGGTTAAACAGAACTTCATCTGTAAACCGTCATAACTTACATGCACGAGGGGTGATCAGCCCGTTATGCCCTGTATTGGTCAATACTACATACAAGAACGATATCATCGTTCATCTTATCCACCTTAGCTGCACAAAAGTTTTTCCATATTCGGGATGTTCATACTTAGTCGGGAATCCGAACCAAAACAATCTGATTGGATACAATAAAGTTCTATCTTGTTCAACAATATTTTTAAGTTTGTGTCTAGCCAAATCAAATAGCTTAGACGACTTTTAAGTCAACGTATACATACTGGAAATCAATAAGTATGTATCAACATGTGATTAAATATAATGATTATCCAAGTGGAGACACTTGTATTGTTAGGTTTGTAATATCCATGAACGCAATCAAATTGCATAAAATAAACGGAAACGTGAAAAATCAGAGTTTTAAAATTTTACAATACATATACCTGAATCATCCTTTATGCGCAATTATTAATTAAACGAAAAGATAAAGAACAAGAATCATACCCTTGAAGATCCGAGCTTCCTCAAGTACAAGTTCACCTCCAATCATTTTTGTGTTCAACTTGAATCCACCGGGTTCGGTTCCTTCCTTTGATCAACGTTAGCCACCCAAGTGTTTGGCCTCTAGAGGTGATCCACCAAGGAAGAAGAAGGATTCAAGAAGATGGGTATTTGGCAAAACTCTAGTTTTTCTATCTCTCATAGAAAATGGTGTACTCTCCCAACTATTGAAATTACGTATGTTGTGAAAAAGTCAACAACCACACCACCCATAATAAGACTCCTCTTATGTATAGATGTGGGCAACCTTCCTTAACAATTAAGGAATTGGGTTTTATTTTAATTAATTAAATTTCTTTAATTATTTAGGTTCCCAATCTTATTAAGAATGATTAATTAAACTCTTTTAATTAATTAGCCTCCTAATCTTATTAGGATATATAAGAGTACTTTTATTAATTAATTCACAAACACCTTTAGAAAATAAATAATAATAATAGTAATAATAATAATAAGACTCCTCTTATTAATTTATATTTGAAAATATTAAATAATAAATATTAAGCTATTTAATTTATTCTATCACCATAGATTAAATTAAATATACTTAACTTATTATTACGATTATGCCAGTTGCTTCTTAAATAATTATTCTTCCTTTTATGGTGTGACCCTTTAGGTTCTCCATATTAAACCGGTTGTGAATAAATTAATTAGAACAATTTTAATCTTATATAAATAAATAAATTAAAATATTAATTTAATTAAATAAATAATATTTATTCTACAATAGGGATTAGCCTCCCTAGCGATCAACGACTTTCCAGATAATATAGATTTCAACATTAATCATAAAAGAACCTTTGAGTAAATAGTTATCGATGCGATTCAATCATTCCACCATACAATGTCCCAATTAAATATAAGACATGGAATTCTTTGTCAAGTCTTATTTTATTTAATTATATGTATTTCGACTCTTAAATGCACAACACACTAAATAATGCAAATTAGAAACTCCTTTCTAATTTTATTAGGTACTGCCAAGGACTCACTTGGGTTGTCATTTATCGAATCACATAGACATTTCTCTTCTTTTACTAGAAGTGGTAGATTCTTTATTGATCATACATTATCTCCATGTATAACTTATTATACCCAAGCATACCCTTTGATATACCCTAAGGGTCTTAAGGAATAAGTCAAAGTATAACTCATCATACACAAGATACTATGATGATCTCAAGTTCAAGGATCACTTGACTTTACTATCACTACTGAAATTCCTATTAACGATGGTAAAAATCCATTAGGTATTCCTTAGCAAGCCACGCTTTAGTGAACTTATTCTCTAATGAGCACCTACATACTTGCTTTAGTGTCTACACAAATGATCATGAGATCAATCATCCTCATCCAATGAGCAAGTAACGTATGTACCAATCTATCCGGATTCATTAATCCCCAATTTAGTAATCCAATGATTGGAAACTATTTTAGTTTTAAGCTTTCCAAGAATTTAGATCTCATTTGAATGATCATCATCATTATTCTAAAAGCATTACTTAAAACTATGGGTTTATCACATATTATAAAACAACATCATGTAGATAATTAAAAGCCTTTAATAAATTAATACTTTTTATTAATGAATCAATAAGATTGTTACAAAGTATATGCTTTATCATCAAACATGATTGACTTGTGTGCATACTACTTTCAATCTCCCACTTGCACTAAAGCCAATCGCTATGGTATCTCATACCCTTCTTCTCTAAGTGGCAGTTATCTTGCTATTGGATAAGCTTTAGTTAATGGATATGTAATGTTGTTTTTGAGAGTTCACTATCTCTATATTAATTTCCCATCTTTCAATGATTCCTATAATCAAATGAAAGTGCCACAAAATATGTTTAGATTCAAGATGAGACTTAGGAACTATTACTAGTTCTGTAATGAACTTTTCATCCAAACAATCAACTTGCAGCTTTATTTATAGCTATATACTTTGTCTTTATCACTAAACTAGCAACTGTTTGCTGTTTGGAACCTTTCCAATTCACTGCACCACTGTTCAAGGTAACACTTTACCTTAAAGTGAATTTTTTGTCGTCTTGGTCTGTCTAAAAAACTTGAGTCTGTTAAGCCCTCTAGTTTTAATTTAGAACCACTATGAATATTGTAACGCCCCCAAAATTAGGTATATGTCACCCATCTTGGGTCGCCACTTACATGGTACATAAATTCAAATACAACTTACTAATATAATCGCTATGTATAATAATACGACATAAACCGTGAGTTTGAATACAAATATTGTCTACTAGATATTATACAAACTCAAAAGGAGTCCTCATTACAACTATTATCACACTATTTCACGTAATAGTGAGGACTACTAAAGCTATCCTCTGGACCATTACTTCGCTCCCCGACTAAGTCCCAAATATGTTCTCATTTCAAGAGAACAAAGTGAAAGAAAGGTGAGCTCAACTAGCCCAAGAAGAAATATTATGACTAAGATAATGAAGAATAAATTATCGTTAGCCTTCAACAGATGTTAAACCGATACAATATAACAAATATCAAGTTTAACTAGCAAATGTGAACAAGCAATCCATTAGAAGAGTCAAGTAGAGAATAAAATATATTATCTTCTATGATTTAAAAGTCCATCGTTGATATTTATTTCGTAATACTCATCAACAGCTTCTTTGTTATACTTAAGACAAATAGAACTTTCAACACTTGTCTTTACCTCAACCACTAAAGATGTTAGTTAAATTCACAATTCCTATTTATAATAATGTGAATTAACGGTTCCTTCTTCTTATACACAAAGGCTTAATAGAACGCTTACTCAATATCCTTACCCCAAAGGCTAAAGATATTCAAATGTATTAACAATGATCATACCATTCATTTGTCTATCTTTTTACTACGGGCCAAAGATATTCAACTATAAAACCAATGGTCATGATCATACCAATCAATTGCACGTCGTCAATTGCACTACTGACCAAAGACATTCAACTGTTAACTAATGGTCATGATCCTGCCAATCACATCATTGAATTATCCATGCACTACGGCCAAGGATATTCATTAGTATCACTAGTGGTCATGATCATGTCATACACCTGTCCCATCTTCGCACTATGGGTCAAAGCTATCAAACAACAGATCATCTTTGCACGTAAGCCAAAGATAGTCAGCCACATATCATCTTTTCACTATAGGTCAAAAACATACAACTGTAAAACCAATAACCAACAGTATAATAAAGAATATATGAAACTGCAAATGGATTTCCACCGCCATGTGGTAATCCACTTTAGACAGATTATTTTCACAATTTAATAAGGAATGAATACAAAGGATCATTCACCATGCATGTGGCAATCCACATAGACAGGTTATTCTAACAGAATAATAAAGAATAGAATAACAAAAGGATTCACCATGCATGCGATAGAGACCGCACAGACAGGTTATTCCCAACAGAATAATAAATGCGGAATAATAAATATGGAACCGTGTCGTGAAATTACACCGAGCGGGATATTCCGAAGCGAATCAATAAATACGAGAATAATAAATGCGGAATAATAAATGATGGAACCAGTCCCACAGTATATTACAGATGTGATATTCTCACGAAATATAAATGACGGAATAATAACAGAGTTTCACCAAGTATGCGGTATTGCCATAAACCTAGTTATTCAACATAATCATAAAGAATGGAATAACGAAGAAGATCACCAAGTATTGGGTGAATCGCATATCTTGGTCATTCCACCAAGTATAGGGTAAACTTTATCATCTGAGTTATTCCAATGTAATAATAAAGAATGGAATAACAAGAGAAGATCACCAAGTATAGAAATTCAAGCGATATACGTTAGTTATTCCAACAAAATAAATAAAGAATGGAATAACAGAATGGATTTCACCAAGTATAGGGTATTATCCATGGCATGCATCGGGGTTATGTATAGGGTATGCCACTCTTACAAAGTTATTCCAATGTAATAATAGTGAATGGAATAATGTAAGTTCTCTTCAAGAAGAAAGAATAACACCCACTACAGCACAACAAATAATATCCCTTCTGTAAAAAAGAACCTAATATAGAAGTAGTGAAGTAGCGAAATACTCTTCTTCTTTCTATAATTTTCTCTATAGCTTCTCTCTATAATTTCTCTCTCTAGAGTTTCAATGAATTAAGTAAGAAAATAATGAAAGGAATGAGCTTCTATTTATAGGAAAATGGAATGCATAAGAATTAATCCATGAAACGGTCCAGATTGATTTACTTTAATCTGACGGTCCATATTTAAAGAAAAATCTTTTAAATAAAATATAATATATTCTATTTATATAAAAACATTTTACTATGCAAACACTATGCAAAACACTATGCAACACTATGCATAATAAAATATAATATATTCTATTTATAGAATAACTTTAATAAAGTATTCTATTTTATATAAAAAGATGTTTCTGTTTTATTACGAATAAAACAAAACGTCATTATCGTTGTTCCCCTCCCACCAACATGTCATTATCACTATAATAATTAAAACAAAACGTCATTATCGCTATAATAATTTATATTAATAATCGATATAATTGAGTCAAACCGAATCGACTTCTTACATAAATATCAATAATCAATACCGGTGCTACTACGCAACAACGCCAGACATCGTATTTTTTACTACCGAGTAGTTCAACAGTTTTAACGGTAAAACCTCCGTCGTTATTTTCATAAAATATTTTGTTCGGGTGAATAGTAACTCATGAATAGTAATTCGTGAATAGTAACTCATGAATAGTTCTCTAACACAAAAAGTGTCCCAAATACTCGAGTGAACAATATTAGAGTGAATAGTAATTTCGGTGAATAGTAACCCATGAATAGTAACTCGTGAATAGTAACTCCGACACAAAAAGTGTCCCAAATACTAGAGTGAACAATACTAGAGTGAATAGTAATTTCGGTGAATAGTAACCCGTGAATAGTAACTCGTGAATAGTAACCGGGTATTTTATGACAACGTGTCTACTTTGAAAAATTTTCAAATATGACCCTTAACTTTAAACTTTTATCAATTTAACCATTTACTAAAATAGAAAAATTGAATACTTTTATTTCATAAAATTCGGGGTCTCACAATCTCCCCTCCTTATGAAATTTCACCTCGAAATTTACGTACGTACTGATATTCAAGAGATGAGAATACCTTGCTTTCTTTTCAGATTGCACTTTCTCGGTAATTTCCTCGCTATCATGATTTTCTCATTTCTCATCTCCTCAGATTTCAAATATCACTCTAGAACATAGTTTCAAAATTAGGGTTAATTAACATATCACATATTATCCCTATACTCGTGACCAATTAAATACCAAATAAACTTAGGTAGGTCATACTAGCGAAGGAATTCCCGCCTCCCTCCTAGTTCTTGTCTCACACCTCACCCGGGGATCATATCCTAAGCTCGATACCAACCGTGTGACGCCCCCAAAATTAGGTATACGCCACCCATCTTGGGTCGCCACTTACATGGTACATAAATTCAAATACAACTTACTAATATAACTATCGTATACAATACGACATAAACCGTGAGTTTGAATACAAATATTGTCTACTAGATATTATACAAACTCAAAAGGAGTCCTCATTACAACTATTATCACACTATTTCACGTAATAGTGAGGACTACTAAAGCTATCCTCCGGACCATTACTTGCTTCCCAGACTCGTCCCCATTTATGTTCTCATTTCACAAGAGAACAAAGGAAAGAAAGGTGAGCTCAACTAGCCCAGTAAGAAATATTATGACTAAGATAATGAAGAATAAATTATCGTTAGCCTTCAACAGTGTTAAACTGATACAATATAACAAATATCAAGTTTAACTGCAGCGAAACAAGCAATCCATTAGAAGAGTCAAGTAGAGAATAAAATATATTATCTTCTATGATTTAAAAGTCCATCGTTGATATTTATTTCTGTAATACTCATCAACAGTTCTTTGTTATACTTAAGACAAATAGAACTTTCAACACTTGTCTTCACCTGAACCACTAAAGATGTTAGTTAAATTCACAATTCCTATTTATAATAATGTGAATTAACAGTTCCTTCTTGCCACAAAGGCTTAATAGAACGTTTACTCAATATCCTTACCCCAAAGGCTAAAGATATTCAAATGTATTAACAATGATCATACCATTCAGTTGTCTATCTTTTACTACGGGCCAAAGATATTCAACTATAAAACCAATGGTCATGATCATACCAATCAATCACTGTCGATTACACTACTACCAAAAGACATTCAATCATTAACTAATGGTCATGATCCCGCCAATCACATCATTGAATTATCCATGCACTACGGCCAAGGATATTCATTAGTATCACTAGTGGTCATGATCATGTCATACACCGTCCCATCTTCGCACTATATGGTCAAAGCTATCAAACAATGTATCATCTTTGCACGTAAGCCAAAGATAGTCACCACATATCATCTTTTCACTATAGTCAAAAACATACAACCAGAAAACCAATAACCAACAAAAAGATAATAAAGAATATATGAAACTGCAAATGGATTTCCACCGCCATGTGGTAATCCACTTTAGACAGATTATTTTCACAATTTAATAAGGAATGAATACAAAGGATCATTCACCATGCATGTGGCAATCCACATAGACAGGTTATTCTAACAGAATAATAAAGAATAGAATAACAAAAGGATTCACCATGCATGCGATAGAGACCGCACAGACAGGTTATTCCCAACAGAATAATAAATGCGGAATAATAAATATGGAACCAGGTCAGGTGAAATTCACACCGACGGGATATTCCGACAGAATCGTAAATACAGAATAATAAATGCGGAATAATAAATGATGGAACCAGTCCCAGTATAGCACAGATGGAGGATATTCCGCGAAATATAAATGACGGAATAATAATGAGTTTCACCAAGTATGCGGTATTGCCATAAACCTATATTCAACATAATCATAAAGAATGGAATAATGAAGAAGATCACCAAGTATTGGGTGAATCGCATATCTTGGTCATTCCACCAAGTATAGGGTAAACCGCATACATCAAAGTTATTCCAATGAATAATAAAGAATGGAATAACGGTAGAAGATCACCAAGTATAGAAATTCACAGATATGAAAGTTATTCCAATGAATAAATAAAGAATGGAATAACGAATGGATTTCACCAAGTATAGGGTACGCCATGATACAAGGTTATGTATAGGGTATGCCACTCTTACAAAGTTATTCTAACGTAATAATAGTGAATGGAATAATGAAGTTCTCTTGAAGAAGAAGAATAACACCCCCTTACGAATTTGACAAATAATATCCTCTTCTGTAGTAAAAGAACTGAATATAGAAGTAGTGAAGTAGCAAAATACTCTTCTTCTTTCTATAATTTTCTCTCTATAAGCTTCTCTATAATTTCTCTCTAGAGTTTCAATGAATTAAGTAAGAAAATAATGAAGGAATGAGCTTCTATTTATAGGAAAATGGAATGCATAAGTAACTAATCCATGAATGGTCCAGATTGATTTACTTTAATCGGCGGTCCATATTTAAAGAAAAATCTTTTAAATAAAATATAATATATTCTATTTATATAAAATACATTTTACTATGCAAACACTATGCAAAAACACTATGCAACACTATGCGTAATAAAATATAATATATTCTATTTATAGAATAACTTTAATAAAGTATTCTATTTTATATAAAAGATGTTTACATTTTATTACTGAATAAAACAAAACGTCATTATCGTTGTTCCCCTCCCACCAACATGTCATTATCACTATAATAATTAAAACAAAACGTCATTATCGCTATAATAATTTATATTAATAATCGACAATAATTGAGTCAAACCGACCGACTTTCTTACATAAATATCAATAATCAATACTGCAGTAGCTACTATGCAACAACGCCAGACATCGCACTTTTTACTACCGAGTAGTTCAACAGTTTTAACGGTAAAACCTCCGTCGTTATTTTCATAAAATATTTTGTTCGGGTGAATAGTAACTCATGAATAGTAATTCGTGAATAGTAACTCATGAATAGTACTCTAACACAAAAAGTGTCCCAAATACTCGAGTGAACAATATTAGAGTGAATAGTAATTTGATTGAATAGTAACTTGCGTGAATAGTAACTCGTGAATAGTAACTCAGACACAAAAAGTGTCCCAAATACTAGAGTGAATAATACTAGAGTGAATAGTAATTTTGAATGAATAGTAACCCGTGAATAGTAACTCGTGAATAGTAACCGGGTATTTTATGACAACTTGTCTACTTTGAAAAATTTTCAAATATGACCCTTAACTTTAAACTTTTATCAATTTAACCATTTACTAAAATATAAAAATTGAATACTTTTATTTCATAAAATTCGGGGTCTCACAAATATGATCACATCCTTAGTGTTAGTTAAGTACTTTAAGATGTTTTTCACTGACTCATAGTGAACTTCTCCAGAATATGACTGATCAACATCAGGTCTTGTACATTTCATTGCATACATGATAGTTACTCATGCGATCTCTCTTTTATGAGTCTATGGAGACTATTAAGAGAGATACACTCCATGGCTCATCAACATGAGACAACTATTAGAGTTTGCCATGTTAAACGACTTTAGCATCAAATTAATATACGTTCCTTGGGTTAAGTCAAACATCCTGTTGAATCTATCTAAATAGATTTTATCGCCAATTAAGATACTCTTCCCAAATCATTCATGGAGGAATATTTAGACAACTTTATCTTTACTGATTGTAGCATTGGTAAGTTATTTCTTATCCGTAGTGTATCAATATATAATACTAGGAATGTCACGACGCTCCCACTGACCCTTTTGTACACACTAGGTTCATTCTTATTTGTGATAAAATCAAACTCTTTTGATTTGTTTCACCAAAATGAATGTTCCATTTTTGAGAAGCTTGCTTCAATCCATTTCTCTGAGTGTCTAAAACTCTTACCTCATCGTATGTAACTAGATCAACATCTTCTATGATGCGTGCCTTATCATCATCATCTATGATGAATCCATACCTCCCAAGTATCTCCGGTACTATTCTAGATTTATGATTCAGTTGTGGTACAATAGGTCTATCTACAAGTTCCTCTTATTTGACTTATAGTATTTTGTGGTTCTTGAAGTCTTCAAGATGTATTAACCTCCCACTTGCCCCTTCAATGATAAACATCTTTATCTTAGAAGGCAGCATGTTTCACAACAAATACCTTTTGTTAAGTAGGATTATAGAACATATACCCTAAACTTACTTTAGGATGTCCCACAAATCTGTACTTGTTAAATCTTGTCCTAAGCTTATCCTTTGAAACCTTTTTCACATAAGCTGGACAACCCCTTGTCTTAACATACTTAAGATTAGGAATCCTTCGTGTCCATAACTCTTATAGAGTCTTGTGGTCGGATTTTGAGGTAACCTTTTTCGTAGATATACAGCCATTTCTAGGGCATTACCCCAGAAGGATACTGGAAGGTCGGTAAAATTATTATGGACCACACCATGTCCAACAAGGTATGCTTTTTCTTTTCAGATACATCAATCAATTATTGCGTATTAGGAGGCGTCCATTGTGAGAAAACCATTTGAGATGATCTAGAAACTCATTGTACAATTATTCCTTCCTTGATCCGATCAAAGAATCCTATTACTTAGCCAATTTGTTTTATTTCTGAATTCTTTGAACCTTTCAAATAATTTACACTTGTATTTCAGCAAATACACACATTCAACTCTTTGAATGATCATCTCCTTTTCTTATACTAGTTTGTTCAATTTGCAAAATAATTTTTCACGTAAGTCAGGTATACAAAATCCATTAAGTAATATACCAGTTCTATACAAAATATTATTATTATAAATAGAACAACAATTGTTCTTAAATGTAATACCAAATTTTATTATCCAACAATAAAATGGAAATAATGTTTCTAATGAGAACTGGAATACAATAACAACTTATTGAATTAATAGATTTGCCCGTAGGCAATGCTAAACTATAAGTTTCTATGGCCAATGCAGCAACCTTTGCTTCATTTACCACACATATGATTAATTATCTTTGTTTAACTTTATACTTCTACTTGGTTCCTTCATAAATCTATATTTATGATAACCAAAGTCGGTATCCAATACCCAAGTAGAACCTTGACTTACAGAAAAATTTATTTTAAATCATGAACAAAATTGTATTTGTAACCGAAACTTCACTAAGCTTATTCTGGTTAGCCTCTACAAGATGCTTATTACAGTTTCTTTCTAGTGTCCAGGCTTATTATAGTGGAATCAAACTCCTTTGCTATCCGTATCAGTTTTGTTCTTATTATCCTTTATTTTTGCCTTTTCTATTTACCTTCTTAGAATCGTTCTTCTTTTCAGAAGATCCTTTGGCCCCTACCAGTAAGACTTGGTCTTTCTTGGTTAGAAAATGACTGAACATTTTTTAACATATTAAGCAAATCAGCGAGGCTGATATCTAGCTTGTTCATATGAAAAATTCACAACAATTGTGAAAGGAGTCCGGGAGTGAGTGCAAGATCAAATCTTGGCTCAACTCTCCATCCATGTCAAAACTCGTTGCTTTAATTGTTCAATCAAATTTATCATGTCAAGAACTTTTGTCTGTACTGTAGTGTCATCATACATTCTAGATCGGAAGAGCTCCTTAGATATCCGATATCTATCAGTCCTATTTTCCTTACCATCAACTTCTTGATATGAAGGAATATAGTAAGAGTATCCATATATAATTTCATGTTGACGCTGAAGCTCGTTACTCATAGATGCGAGCATGATGCATTAAGCCAACTGTGCATCATGTTGCCACTTTTTAAAAGTAGCAATCTCTTCCTCAGAGGCATTGTCTGCAACCATTACAGGGATAGGCGTATTAATGACATAAGATAACTTTTCAGCCGTGAGAACTATTCTCAATTTCCTTAACCAATCCGTTTAATTCGGTCCGGTTAATTTAGCATCTAATATGCTACGCAGTGATAGTAATTTTAGACATTGTAAAATTTTGTAAATGAATTTGTAATTAACAAAATTTTAGCATACATTCTTTTATTAATTACCAAAATAATTTAGGACTTGTTTTAAATTGGTATCTCCAACTATTTTCTTCAAACTATATTACCCTCAATATATATAGTTCGACAATATCTAATTGAAGATATGCTAGTGAGAATAAGGATCCCATTTCAAATGTATATAGTCTTGTGGTGACACAACAAACTATATATAAATAAATAGGTAGACAACTCTTGTCAATTACATCAACTATGCAACTCCTTGTATTTTACCTCTTAGATTATTTTGATCAAGTGGTGGCACATCCGAATCAAAATTATCCAAGTTAAGTATAACCTAGCACTCCATATATTTAAAAAAGAAAAATATTTTCCTTGTGGTGACACAACAAAACAATATTGTTCAATTATCTTTATAAACATCAAATGTGATAAAATTAACATCTCAAAAAATTAAGATAAGCCTTGTGGTGACACAACAAACTTATAATAATTAATTGATACTCTATTATTTTTTATCATGTTAGAAGGCGACGTTCAATATTCTAAATATCTTTGAACGCTTATGACTTAATATAAAAAATTTGAGGAATTTGTTATTAATTTGTCTCATCTTGTTTAGCGCGCATGCACATATATATATATAAAATACGCGCGTCATTATTAAAAACATAAAGCATGTTTGCATATTATATATATATATATATATATATATATATATATATATATATATATATATACACTAAAGATGCATATATAGAATACTATATTCTACTCGGATTGATTATGAACTTTTATTCTAGTTTGGTTCACTAAAGCCACCAAGTAAGCCAAAAGGTCAAACCCTAGGGTTGCAAGAATTAATATTTAAATATAACTATTACATTTAAACACAGGCTTCATTACAAACGGGTCTTCAAGCGCTCCTTGCTCCTTGATCTCCAATTTTTCAAAATAATTCTAACCATTCCTATTACAAAACTATTTAAAATAAATAGAAACCTTGATCAACAGTCAAGGGAAAGTACATAGGAGGGAGATAGAATTTAAATTAAAAAAAAATATAGAAGACGAGGTACGCAGACCCAATTTAATAAAACCCATACATTCATGCATCCAACTAAAATAAAATCCAATCACATTGGTCAATAGTCCATTATCAATCTCATTTATTATCATACACATTATCATATGCATCAATAAAAAAATTCATCTCATGAATAATAAACATTCAATATATATATTGATATCATTTAATGGGCAAATTTAGTTATCATAAAATCTAATTTTGAATCAAAATAAACTCATTTATTTTAATCCAAATTTAAATTAAAATAAACCTCATTTATTTTAATTTATCTAATTTTAAATAAAATAAAATATTTTATTTTAATCAAAATCTTTAATCAAAATAAACTCCTTTATTTTAATTAATTATGGAATCCAATTCCAAGTAAAATAAATAAATAAAACTCCTTTATTAAAGGAAACACGGATTCTCTTTCTATTCACAAATAAACTCTTCTATTTTGAATAATATGAAATCTTATTTCATATCTAAATAAACTCCTTTAGTTAAGAAAACATGGAGTCAATTTCCTATTCACAAATAAACTCCTTTATTTTAGGAAACATAGACTCTAATTTCAACTCCAATTAGTTATCATGGAATCCAATTCCAACTCTAATTGGTTAGCATGAAATTCTAATTTTAAAATTAAAATAAACTTTTTATTTTAAGATTAAATTAAACTTTTTATTTTAATTATAAAATAATTAAAAATAATATATATATATATATATACCAACCTGATTTTATAAGATTATAATAATATATTTATATATATAACAATCACATTGGTGTTACAGGACCTATGTTAATGAAAAACAATGATTCCGCGTGGCCACACGTTAATATGTGTCGGGCAACCTGACTACTATACATATTAATATTTATATATATTAACCAGAAAAGGTTCACCCAATATGACCATATAACTAAAAGCTTCCAAAGATATATTCACATATGAAAGGTATATATATATATATATATATATATATATATATATATATATATATATATAGAGAGAGAGAGAGAGAATGATCAAGTGCATACTCATTATCTTACTCACATTATGCTCACCCCTTTTAACGACGGACTGACGATGATTTGAATCGGGTCATATACAATCGTCGCTCATACTTTTAGCGACGGACAACATATAGCGTCGTTAAAAGTATAGACGACGGTTGTATGACCGAACCATCGCCGGGTCCGTCGCTAAAGGAAAGGTGAGCACGAGTGAGTAAGATAAGGGGTATGCACTTGATCCGGACCGTCTATATATATATATATATATATATATATATTTATTAATCATATTAACGGAAGTATTGATAACATGAACCACGTGGAAAAGGATAACAAAAAAGCAAAACAGTTCGGATTTTCCAACAGATTTTCGAAAATCTATTACCATTTTTTTTAAAATTTTATACAACAAAATTATGCCCAATTAAATTTTTCTAAATACATATCAACATACATATCAAATCAAATAATTAATAATTCGCATAAAGGTTTGACTTTGATGCCACTGTTAGGTTTGTAATATTGATGAACGCAATCAAATTGCATAAAATAAGCGAAAACGTGAAAAATCAGAGTTTTAAAATTTTACAAACTATATACCCGGATCATCCTTTATGTGCAATTATTAATTAAACGAAAAGATAAAGAACAAGAATCATACCGTTGAAGATCCGAGCTTCCTCGGGTACAAGTTCACCTCCAATCCTTTTAGTGTTCAACTTGAATCCACCGGGTTTGGTTCCTTCCTTTGATCAACGTTAGTCACCCAAGTGTTTGGCCTCTAGAGGTTATCCACCAAAGAAGAAGAAGGATTCAAGAAGATGGGTATTTGGCAAAACCCTAGTTTTTCTATCTCTCATAGAAAAGGGTGTACTCTCCCAACTATTGGAATTATATATGTTGTGAAAAAGTCAACAACCACACCACCCATAATAAGACTCCTCTTATTTATAGATGTGGGCAACCCTCCTTAACAATTAAGGAATTGAGTTTTATTTTAATTTATTAAATTCCTTTAATTAATTAGGCTCCCAATCTTATTAGGAATAATTAATTAAACTCTTTTAATTAATTAGCCTCCTAATCTTATTAGGATATATTAGAGTACTTTTATTAATTAATTCCCAAACTCCTTTAGGAATTAAATAATAATAGTAATAATAATAATAAGACTCCTCTTATTAATTTATATTTAATATTTCGAAAAAATAAATAATAAATATTAAGCTATTTAATTTATTCTATCACCATAGATTAAATTAAATATACTTAACTTGTGATGCCCCCAACATAGGTATACATCACCCATCTTGAGTCGCTAAATACATGGTACAGAATACAAATACAAACTTAATTATACAAACGTCGTGTAATATACGACAAAACAGAGCTAAGAGTTTAAACATGAATATTGCCTTCTAGACAATATCCACTCTCAAATTGAGTCCTCATTACATTTATTGTCACGCTATTTTATAGAATAGTGAGGACTACTATAACACCATCTCGGACCATCACTCCGTTCCCCGATTAGTCCCGGCTACGTTCTCATTTCCAGAAGAGAATAATGAAAACAAAAGGGTGAGCTCAACTAGCCTAGTAAGAAATATTATGACTAAGATAATGCAAGATAAATTATCATTAGCCTTCAACAATGTTAAACTAATAAAATACAATAGACATCAAGTTTAACTGTAGCGGAATAAGCAATCCATTAGAAGAGTCAAGTAGAGCATGATATCTACCATCTTTTATGATTTAAAATGTTTTCATCAATTTTTATCGCTGAGACTCAGCTTAATAAATAAACCACATCATTGAATCATCCCTGCACCACAGGCCAAGGATATTCATTAAATCATCAATGGTTATGACTATACCGAATAATCCCTGGTCATAATCATACCAAAAACTGTCCATCAATGCACTATAGGCCACTGAGGGCTTTTACCACATCATTTATAACATTACAGGTCATGATTATACCGAATGATTCCTGGTCATAACATACCAAGTCCATCTATGCAGGTAAGCCAAAGATAACTTTCATCACAATATAAGCATAAGGATGATGACAATGACATAATAATTCAATAAAACAAGTTCAAGAATAAATTTTAAAGATTTATAAGTTAATTTATCCTGAAATCAATTACGTCCAAATTGTCAACATGATCTTCGCTTTGTGGAGTAAAATTCAAGAATGCTCGGAAGAATATTTCCATGAAAAGATCTTTGGATGAAGTGCAAATATCCGGATATTCTACTAATTTCATGGAGTATAGAAGCCAAAACTTTAACCAACTGAGTATAATAGAATATATGAAACTACAAATGGATTTTCGCTTGCCATGCGGTAATCCACGTAGACAGATCATTTCCATAATTTAATAAGGAATGAATATGAAGGATCATTCACCATGTATAAGGTAATCCACATAAACAAGTTATTCCAACAGAATAATAATGAATGAAATAACAAAAGAATTCACCAGGCATGCGATAGACCGCACAGGCAGGTTATTCCTAACAGAATAATAAAGAATGGAACTAGGTCATGCGTAATCCGCACAAACAGGATATTCCAAAAGAATAATAAAGAATGGAACCAGGTCATGCGTAATCCGCACAGACAGGATATTTCAACAGAATAATAAAGAATGGAACCAGGTCATGCATAATTCGTACAGACAGGATGTTCCAATAGAATAATAAAGAAAACAACAGAATTCACCAGACATGCGATAGATAGCACAGACAAGTTATTCCAACAGAATAATAAAGAATGGAATAATAGAATAATTTTACCATGTATGCGGTACTTCACATAGACAAGTTATTCCAACACAATAATAAAGAATGGAATAACAACTCTTACGAATATAAAAGAATAATACCCCTTACCTTAGAAGAAACTGGATATTTGAATCGTGAGATAACAGACTTCTCTTCTTCTTTCTCTCTATAATTTCTTTCTATAATAATTGCCCTATATCTTTAGTGAATTGGTGAGAAATGAAGGAAGAATGAGCTTCTATTTATCGGAAAATATAGTTTCGATAATTGCACATTTTGGGGCTCAAAATATTACAGTATAATACCTTCCGCTTTTTCTTAATTTTTAATTTTGTCCTGCAAGTATTATCAAGCTTACACCACCTCCCCTAATAGTAAATAATGTGAATCAATAGTTCAATCATGTGAATCAATAGTTATAATCATGTGAAAATACGAATTATAGTATAGTACCTCTATTTTTAACTTAGTAATGCAAGTATTATCAATCTTGTACCAACTCCCCTAATAGTACAAGAATGTGAATCAATAGTACACACATGTGAACAAATAGTTATAATCATGTGAATTAATAGCAATTAATTGCTCATTTATCCGATTAATTACCCGACTGGTCAGTATAACATCCAGATATCAATTAATATCTAAATAAATGTCAATTTCCACTAACACTAATAATTCCAACATAATGGAACTATAAATTTCATCTTTAATCAACACAAACTTATTCATCATTAATATTATAACTCACAATATTTAACAACCAGGTCGTTCCCAGGAAAAAGGGGGCTTTCCGATAAAGATTTTTCCTTATTAACGCGCAATTAGATGACCAAACCTCTCATTGACAGAACTTCTAGACATTGTAAATATTGCAATTTAATAATATGAATAACTTTTTGGTCTCAATTATTGATTTATTAATATATCATATTATGCAGATGATACTATGACAATAATCGAATCAATAATATTAGAGATATGATTCAGCAATTACTGTAGCAATAATTGAGTATAACTGAGTGACTTCTCACGTAAGCATCAATAATCAATACTGTAGTTATTATATGCCACCACCAGACATCTTGTACTTTAACTACCAGGTAGTTCAACAGTTTTAACAGTAACACTTTTGCCGTTATTTTTAATAAAAGATAATTCTGTCGTTTTCTTACTACGACAATACTTTCGTTGTGGGGTCCACCAATGATTGTGCCATCATACGAATATTTTCTGACAAAAAGAATATTCCCTGACCAATCGAATATTATATAACAACTTGCATACTTTGCAAAATTTATAAATATTACCCACAACTATAACATTATATCAAATCTACACCATAATACTAAAAAAAATATTTCGAGAAATTTAAATCTTTATTCATAAAATCTGGGGCCTCACAATCTCCCCTCCTTATGAAATTTCACCCTCGAAATTCATGTACGTACCTGGTATGCCGAAGAGGTGAGGATACCTTGAATACCTTTATCATCGAAAACATTACACGTTGTATATGTGCATGCCCGATGTCCTCCGATTGCCTCTGAATGCACATTAATCCCTAAAATAGGCATTTTAGGCCTTAATACCGACCTCAAATCTCAAAATATAAAGAATGAAAGTTCTAGCACTACTCGTTATCTTTTCGAATCATCCTGAATCACCTAAATCGGAGTTTGTATGAAAAAGTTATGCCCAAGTTATTAAAGAACGTCTGGACAGATTTTGGCTTAACACTTGACCAGCGCCTAGGTGCCCAAATTTGGCCTTGGGCAAGCGCCTAGGCACCCAAGAACAGATTCTAAGTGCTGGGCCTAGTGCCTAGGAACTCGACCTTTGGCACTTAACACCAATTTTCCAGATTTTGCAACTTTTGACATACATACTTCAAATCTTCATAACTTCTTCATCCGTTATCAAAATTAGTCCGTTTTTGAGGCTATGGAAAGCTTGTAACATGCTCTATAAAACCCCCATGATTTTATAATTTTTTAGATTCATTAATTATTCTGAAATTTAGCTTTAAAGTCCCCCAAGACTAAGTTTTTACTAACAACGATACGTGAAAAACATTACGAACACGTGACTTACTTGGGCGTAGAACGAGTCTATAGTCCACAGTTCCTACTTGATCGAGGATTTCAAATGGGCCAATTAAATCGAGGGTTAAGATAACGCCTTCTTGAACCTTCTTCTTTACATTCATCAGATTCGGGTGTGTAGCTTGAGCAGCTTTAACTTTATCGATTAAAGTCGATTCTACTCGTATATTCGTTATCTTTACGTGGGTCCCTAGAGTCTTTAAATCTATCTTCATCATTTGTAAGTTATACGAAATGGGTTTTTGTGTTAACAACATCGCACTCGTAAACGCATACGATCTTATACTCAACGCGTTAGCTACCACGTTCGCTCTTCCACAATGATATTCAATGGTATAGTCGTAATCTTCAATAGCTCGAGCCAATGTCTTTGGCGCATAATACGTTCGTTCTAGGTGAAGAATTATTTAAGGGTTTTAGAAATGGGTTTTATACTGAGGTCAATACAAAATTCGATTTCACGCTCTAGGGGTAGGCTAGGAAGTTCTTAAAGAATACGTCAGGAAATTTATTAACAATAGAAATATCATTCAAAACTGTGACTCTCATCCAAGACTTGGATAGTACGTCACATTGATACCTATCAACTTGCCATCGTCATTTATAATGTCCCCTACGGATAGTCTTGCTTCGGTGCCTTCCGCACAAAGAAGTCACCAGCGAAAGGCTCGGGACTCTTTACTTATGGCTTGATATGACAGTGATTGACTTTAGGGTTTGGTTGCTTGAATTCGCATAATAGGTTGGTTATGAATATGAAAGCTAACAACCTTACGAAAAGCTTGATGAGTAGTTAACCAATTAATCCGCAAAATCACATCAAATGCAAGTATTTTCAAAGAAGTAAGATCGCCAGGTAACGTGAAAGTGTCAATTTGAATCAACAAGATTTATAAACAGTGGAGGTAACGACGGTTTCTACTAATGAAGTTTCAACCAATAAGTCAAAGTCTAACTTCTTTGGAGTCAAATTTAAACGTTGAGGGAAAACAAGAGAGACAAAATAATGGGTAGAACCGGTATCTAATAAGGTATAGACTTCGTAAGAATTTATAATTAACTAACCCATGCTAACTTCATTCGGGTCACTCACTTTTTGAGAAGTCACGAAAAATGCTCTTCCTGAAACCACCGACTTTGTTTTGTCCGTATCCGCCTTTGGTGCCACCGTCCCAGCTGGACTTGACTTTGGTGCACGACAAAATCGGGCTAGGTGACCTTCTTTTCCATAATTATAACATGCTTTGGACTGCATCACGCAGTTTGGAGTGATATGTCCCTCCCCTCAGCATTTGAAGCATACAATTGATGGTCGTTCTCCTTCCTTGAAAATGGGTGTTGGTCCTGCTGTCTTTCCATCATTTTTGAACCTTCTCTTCTTGAAATTTTCACTTCTATTATCTTGGCCATGATTACCACCAATGTGGTTACCATTTCTGGCATGATAATTTCCTCCACGATGGTTATCATTGTTCCGATGGCCGTTACCACCGGTACGATTATTATCGTGTTGTTGGTCGTTACCTTTTGGTTGTGCTAACTCATTATCGCGCTCCAATAACTGAGCCCTATTCACAACATCTGAATATAAACAAAGTTTGTGAAAAATGAGGTATTGACGTATATCGGGTTTCAAACCTCTTAGAAACATTCGTGTCATTCGCTCCTCATTATAGACCAAATGGGATGCAAACCGAGATAACTCCTTAAATTTAGCCTCGTATTGCGACACGGTCATATTATTTTGCTCCAACTTGATGAACTCTACCTCCTTCATGTGACGAATACTTTTGGGAAAGTACTTGTCATTGAACAGCTCTTGGAACTTCTCCCAAGACATCTTGAGTACGTCAGGCTGGGTACATTTTACAGATTCCCACCAGTAATCTGCCTCTTCACGCAACATAAAGGTGGAAAAGGGAACCTTTTGCTCCTCGGAGCACCCAATTCAACAAATATCTTGGTGATTTGCTTTAATCACGTATTCGCCTTAAGTGGTTCTGGATCTCCAAAAAACTCCGGTGGTCCCAGCTCCTTGAACTGCTTAGCGGTGACCGTCCGAGAGTTGTCAATGTTTTCATCTGCATTTTGGATAGGAGCTGCCTTCTCCTGATGTTGCATGAATTGCATAAAACCTCTGAACATCCCATCATTCATCATTTGATCGTTGTTGTTTACCTGAGGATTATTGTCTTCATGTTGCACATTATCCTGGGTATTAATCTGTGGTGACTCAACGGTCTCATGTGCTTCATTGCTTATCTCAACATTTTCGGATGCCATTTTCAAATACTGCCATAAAACAAGCGGTAATTATAATATCACATATTATCCCTATACTCTGACTGACCAATTAAATACCAAATAAACTTAGGTAGGTCATACTAGCGAAGGAATTCCACGTCTCTCCCCTCCTAGTTCTTGTCTCACATCTCAGCCATGGATCATATCCCTAAGCTTTGATACCAACTGTAACGCCCCAACATATGTATACATCACCCATCTTGAGTCGCCAAATACATGGTCCAGAATACAAATACAAACTTAATTATACAAACATCGTGTAATATACAACAAAACATAGCTGAGAGTTTAAACAGGAATATTGCCTTCTAGACAATATCCACTCTAAAATAGAGTCTTCATTACATTTATTCCAACAGATTAATAAAGAATGGAATAACAGAAGAATTCACCAGACATGCGATAGACCGCACATGCGGGTTATTCCCAACAAAATAATAAAGAATGGAACTAGGTCATGCGTAATCTGCACAGACACGATATTCTAACAGAATAATAAAGAATGGAACCAGGTCATGCGAAATCCGCATACATGATGTTCCAACAAAATAATAAAGAATGGAACCAAGTCATGTGAAATCCGCACAGACAGGATGTTCCAACAGAATAATAAAGAATGAAATAACAATGAAATTCACTGGCATGCGATAGACCTTGCATAAAAGTTATTCTAACAGAAAAATAAAGAATGGAATAATAGAAGAATTTCACCATTTATGCGGTACTTTGCATAGACAGGTTATTCCAACATAATAATAAAGAATGGAATAACAACTCTTACGAGTATTGAAAGAAAATAACTCTCTTCATGAATACGAAAGAATAATACCCCTTACCTTAGAAAAAACTGGATATTGGAATAATGAGGTAACAGACTTCTCTTCTTCTTTCTCTCTATAATTTCTCTCTATAATAATTGCTCTATAGCTTTAGTGAATTGGTGAGAAATTAAGGAAGAATGAGCTTCTATTTATAGAAAAATATAGCTTTGATAATTGCACGTTTTGGGGCTCGAAATATTACAGTATAATACCTTCCTCTTTTTCTTTATTTTTAATTTAGTCCTGCAAGTATTATCAAACTTGCACCACCTCCTCTAATAGTAAATAATGTAAATCAATAGTTCAATTATGTGAATCAATAGTTATAATCATGTGAAAATACAAATTACAATATAGTACCTCCATCTATACCTCCATTTTTAACTTAGTCATGCAAGTATTATCAATCTTGCACCAACTCCCCTAATAGTACAAGAATGTGAATCAATAGTACATATATGTGAACAAATAGTTATAATCATGTGAATGAATAGCAATTAATTGCTCATTTATTCGATTAATTACTCGACTGGTCAGTATAACATCCAGACATCAATTAATATCAAAATAAATGTCGATTTCCACTAACACTAATAATTCCAACACAATGGAACTATCAATTTCATCTTTAATCGACACAAAATTATTCATCATTAATATTATAACTCACAATATTTAACAACCAGGTCGTTCCCAGGAAAGAGGGGGCTTTCCGATAAGGATTTCTCCTTATTAGCACGCAATTAGATGACCAAACCTCTCATTGACAGAACTTCTAGACATTGTAAATATTTTAATTTAATAATATGAATAACTTTGTCGTCTCAATTATTGATTTAATAATATATCATATTATGCGATGATAATCTTGTGACAATAATCGAATCAATAATATAGAGAGATATGATCAAACAATTCTCAGTAGCAATAATTGAGTATAACTGAGTGACTTCTCATGTAAGCATCAATAATCAATACCATGTGCTACTATGCAACCACGCGTATTACTGTACTTTTACTACCGGGTAGTTCAACAGTTTTAACAATAACACTTTCGCCGTTATTTTTAATAAAAGATAATTCTGTCATTTTTTTACTACGACAATACTTCCGTTTTGGGGTCTATCAATGATTGTGCCGTCGTACGAATATTTCCCGACAAAAAGAATATTCCCCGACCAATCGAATATGATATAACAACTTGCATACTTTGCAAAATTTATAAATATTACCCATAACTATAACATTATATCAAATCCACACCATAATATTCAAAAAAATATTTCGAGAAATTTAAATCTTTATTCAAAAAATATGGGGTCTCACATAACTTATTATTACGATTATGCCATTTGCTTCTTAAATAATTATTCTTCCTTTTATGGTGTGACCCTTTAGGTTCTCCATATTAAACCGATTGTGAATAAATGAATTAGAATAATTCTAATCTTATTTAAATAAATAAATTAAAATATTTATTTATTTAAATAAATAATATTTATTCTACAATAAGGATAAGCCTCCCTAGCGATCAACGACTTTCTAGATAATATAGATTTCAACATTAATCATATAAGAACCTTTGAGTAAATAGTTACCGTACAATTCAATCCTTCCACCATACAATCTCCCAATTAAATATAAGACATGAAATTACTGTCAAGTCTTATTTTATTTAATTATATGTATTTCGACTCTTAAATGCACAAAACCAGATAATGCAAATTAGAAACTCCTTTCTAATTTTATTCTGCCTTGGCCAATGACTACTAAGTTATCATTTATCGAATCATATAGGACATTTCTTTTCTTTTACTAGAAGCGGTAGATTCTTTATTGACCATACATTATCTCCATATACAACTTATTATACCCAAGCATACCCTTTGATATACCTTAAGGGTCTTAAGGAATAAGTCAAAGTATAACTCATCATACACAAGATACTATGATGATCTCAAGTCCAAGAATCACTTGTACTACTATCACTACAAGAATTCCTATTGACAGGCAAATAAAACTCCATTAGGTATTCCTTAGCGAGCCAAGTTCAATGAACTTATTTTCTAATAAGCACCTACATACTTGCTTTAGTTTCTTCACATAAATGATCATGAGATCACTCATCCTCATCCAATGAACAAGCAACGTATGTACCAATCTATCCGGATTCACTAATCCCCAATTTAGTAATCCAACGATTGGGAACTATTTTAGTTTTAAGCTTTGTAAGAATTTAGATCTCATTAGAATGATCATCATCATTATTCTAAAAGCATTACTTAAAACTATGGGTTTATCACATATTATAAAACAACATCATGTAGATAATTAAAAGCCTTTAATAAATTAATACTTTTTATTAATAAATGAATAAGATTGTTACAAAGTATATGCTTTATCATCAAGCATGATTGGCTTGTGTGCATACTACTTTCATGTATAACCGTATTTAGAAACTAACGAACAGAATAAATATCTGGATTATGCACTAATACTGTGTTGATAAACAATGATAGGATAATTTAAGAACTTGTATGAATATGAATAATTGGATACATAATCAATAACAATAGAGTTAATAATTTGGCACAATAATATGATTCTGAAACTTTCTTACTCATGTTCATTTTATAAAGTAACTGCAAAGGTAGGATACTTTCCTGAGCTGCTGCTTACAATAACACAACTTAGATTAATCTTTTATATCGAAACCTATCATTAATAAGATCATTCGTTCGATTAGAATAATGTATCATAACACATAGTACTGCTATTTGCAGTCAGCACATAACCTAATCATATTGTAACATATTTTAACAGTCATTGGTTCACAAACAAACACTTATCGAGTCCAATTATATAGGTCTAGATCAATTTCTGAAATATTTCGGTGTACCGACGGCTTTATCGAGTAATTATCGAGTCTAAAACTCTATCCCGTAGTTCAATATTCGATTAGATAATTTAAATATCAATCATATTATCTTTCATAGCCTTATAATAATTTTTAAATAATTATTATAATTTATCATGATTTTTCAAACACTGAAATCATTATAAAATGATTTAAATATTAAATAATTCTATTATCATTAATATCTAATTAATATTAAACTATTAATGAAACCATTGCCAAAATATTAAAGTTATTTATAATAACTTAAAATATTTTAAAGTATTAATATTACCACTTACATGATTTTTAAATCATTTAAAATTATTTTAAATAATTACCATTAATATTTAAATATAAATGTATTATTCATCAAAATGTTAAAAGTCATTTATTATAACTTAAAATATTTTTAATTAATTTATATCCTTTTTAAATGATTTTAAATCAATAAAACCATTTTTAATTTATTTATTCAATATATTTGTTAAATAAATTAAATATAATTAATATAAAATTATTAATGAAAGTTACCTTTAAATATCAAAAGTTATATTTTATAACTTAAAATATTCTTAAACTATTTATTTTCATTTAAAATAATTTTATAATATTAAAATTATTTTTAATTAATTTATTTAATATAATTACTAAATAAATCTAATATCATTAATATTAAATAATTAATGAAACTTATCTTAAAATATTAAAAGTTATGTTTTATAACTTAAAATATTATTAAATACCTTATTATCATTTAAAATGATTTTTAATATAACAAAATCATTTTTAATTAATTTATTTAATGTATTTATTAAATAAATTAAATATCAATAATACCCAAATAAATATTAATATTTATGAAAAATATGTCAAATTATTAAAAGGTAATTTTTATAACTTAAAATAATTTTGAATACTATTTTTGTAATTTTCAGAATTTATTTACTATTTTTAATTGATTTTCTAGAAATTAAATTAATTAATTTTAATAAGTCTGTCGCTAAAGCCCTTTGGCAAAAGAAAGTGTCGCCTTAGGTGTTCTTGAGAAACCCAGAACCTTCATAGATAATTTCGAGTGGGTAGGTTTGACCATGGATTAATCACTGACCATGATGTTTCTGGGTATGTTGTTGGTTAGATCTTGTAGTGCTAGTGCAAGACTACATGATCCAACAACAATCTTGGCCAAACCACATAACACTAAGGAGATCTAAGCTTGCAAAGTGGCTGTTAGAGCTATTCATCAAGTTTCTGGGCTGCCCAGAATTTTCAGTCATGGCCGGTCAATGCTTTTGTTGACCTTATATCTATAAATCTAATCATGTATTAGATAGTTTAGACGTCGGGCTGTGTAGAGTATCTATCAGTGTACATGAATCAAGCACGTATCAGGTTTAAAAAATCATCAAGCTAAAAGATCTAGGCCTCAGAAAATCGTGTCAGAGGCTGTTCTTCAATTCTGGGTTTTCCAGAAATGAAGAACAGAATGAGGGTGCTACTTTGGATCGTTATATCTCACGTTCTAAGTTTGCTTTATGTGATATATTGGTTCCAGGTTGTAAAAAACATGAAATACTACAGATCTAGTATATAAAACACATATAAAAACAACAGATCAAGTAGATCTAAGCCGGTCAAAGGCTGTCAGAACCGTGTTCTTAATTTTTTCTGGAATTTCCAGAAAATGTTTTCGTGAACTTTTGTACCACTTTGACCAGCCACTATGTTAAATCCATTTGATGTTTAGGATATTTTAAGGCATAAATATGAAGTCCATATAACATACTACAATTCTATTATAACAACGACAACAAAATAACAAACAGAAGCAAGATCAAGGTTTACGAATATCTTGTCAGGCCCTTTCTGGGCAGTTTCTAGGTTACCCAGAAATGCCCAGTCATGGCCGGTCAACGTGGTTTGACCACGAATATATTACAATATATGATAGATTTGACCTTGATTTAAGTTCTAGATCATAGACCACATATCATACTACATGTTTAAACCTTTAAACAACAAATTACATAAACAGGATGGGATCTAGATGCTCTGACATTCTTTGTTAGACATCAAAAACAAAAATTTTTAGTTTTTGTAAAACATCAAATTTGAGCCTCTAGATGTTATGGATCTAACATCTAGCAACCCAGATCATCAATATATACTACATACAACATGTTTTAACACTTAAACATAACTTTTATCATATCAATCAAGATCAGATTATACATTAGGTTTCATACCTTTACTTGAACAAATTTTGATTCTAGTCTCCTGATCTATTTATGGGTGATCTAGGAGATTAATGAGGGACTGAAATACTAATGAATTTCTGTGGGTGAGGAGAGAGAGAGTCTTGGTTATGTGTTTGGAAATAAATGAACTAGCTTTTGGACATTCTCTCTCTTTAATCTAATATCTCCCTTGTATGCAATGTATTTGGATTATTTACTTGACTGATTTGCAAAGATTCTGGCACATGGGCATATCTAGGGTTGGGGATTTGCCAAGATATGGCAAGATTTGCTAGCATTAATTTCAAGAATGGGACAAAAAGGGTAATTAGGTCATTTTGCTAGCAAGTTTAGTGGTATTTTTGTCCATGGTACTTTAATCTAGGGTTTAATCACTAGATTTTAAACCTTAAAGTTTTCCAAATAATTTCTAGGGTTTGAAAAATTAAGTTTAAAGTGTAATAAAATTTTAATTAGAACTTACTAATTAAAATTACGGGTTTTAAATAGAAATTAGGGTTTTAAATAATTAGGGTTCCTTAATATCATCAGGGTTCCCAAATTAACAATTCAATTTACTAAAATAATAATTAGGGTTTCTAATTTTTAGCAATTAGGGTTCTTAATTAACAAATTAGGGTTTTTAATTTTAATTAGGGTTTTCAAATATTAATTAGGATTTTCCTAATTAACAAAAATTCTATAATATGCAACATAATTCATGTAACATAATTTATGACCGATCTTAAACTCCAGTTTTGAGTTTCCAATTATGGTTTATGAAAGTAATACTAGGGTTTGTCGTGATACACCATAATTAACTAACCATTAACAGTCAACACATATACAGTATATATTTATAACACTGAAAAATAATATCATATTTAATATAATATTATTATTCTCATTCATTGCTCAAAATCCAAAATTAGGGTTTGGATTCCATATCTGATTTATCTTTCATATATAACATTATTAATTAAGTTAAAATAATTAACTTAATAATCAACTAAAATTCATACAATAAAATAGTAATTATGATAATTCCAATTATCATTTCATATATTATTTAAATAATACAAAAACATATTTTCATGAAAAATAAATAATAAAAACATTTCTACTATAAAATTAATTATTATAAGAATATACTTTATAATGATCAATAATTCTAAAATAAAATTATTTGAAATTATTCAGGTAATAAATAAATTTTATTTATCACATATATACATACACATTACTTGGCACATATTTCCACCTTTAAAATAAAAAAAAATATTATATGCAAATTTTCTTATTTATTTATATAGAAAATATCGGGTTATTATAGCTGCGCTGTAGCAATTGGTTAGCATGATATGTTTTGGCTGAGTTGTTATGGTCTATTTGGGGTTGTATTAAACATGATGCTATATGCGTTATAATAAATTACTAAAATAGTCTAATATGTTATAGTTATCATATAATATTGTTAATAACTTTAATAAATATAATAACCAAAATAGGTGTGTGATTTAAATATAAGAATGCAAGCTTTAGAATAAAATTTATGTAAAGTACATGTTTATTGGGATATATATATATATATATATATATATATATATATTATGAATATTAGTGAAACAAAATGAGTAGAATGGATATGGTTAACTTGAACTTAAATCTAAACTCATGAAGGTTTAGCATATTGATATATTAAAGTACTAGAGAATAATAGAACATGTTATATACATGTGTATCAAATCTATTGACAAAAGAAAAGATAGAATAAAATATTAAACTTGTAAAACACAAGTTTAAATAGAATTTAATATGAAATATGGTAATGTTATGTATTGAAATAATATTATGTGTGTTAATAGGTGTTATATGGGGAGCTTAATACTTTAAATTCACATAATCACATAGAGTTGATAGTTTTGCATTGAGAAGGAAAATTTTTCAATTTTATTTGTATTACATAAGTTTGATCATATTGGTTATGTGTGTTGGATTAATTTTTTATTAATCTTAATTGGGACCACACATGTATATTATTAATGTGTGTTATCATGTATAAGCCTAAATTTAAGTGATTTAATTAAGTTTTAAGTAGGCTTAAGGGTATGTTTGTCATGAAATTAATGTGTAGAGATCGGACTTATATTTTTAAATTGATGACAGGCCAATTTAAAAATACTAAAAGAAAATAACTGCCATTGTCAGTTTCTTCACGAGGCAGTTTTCTTTATAATGGGGTCTGTCGATGTTGGAATTTTTATTTGTTCCTTTCTGTTCTTGTCTTTTAGTGTTCTTATGTTAGGTGATATTTGTTTGAAAAAACAAGTTTGAAAAGGTCCAACATGTATATATCGACGATTGCACTGTAAGAGTCACCAGTTAGTATTTTTAAATGGTTGCACCAACTCAACCGAGAAATGGTTTGCACATAGACCGAGTGATGTAACACTGCTTAACTGGTCTGTGAAACCGAGATTCGTTAGGGTCCGGGGGCTTGATTAAGCGGAGGGAAGGTGTTAGGCACCCCTAGACTTTCGTGGTGACACAGTTACCGCTACTTTTTGATTTAAACTATTATCTGAATGTGTATGTTTGTAGGTCTATGTGATGTTGTCTGGAAGTAGTGCTATGCCTTGTTTGCACATATATACAAAGGGTTTGAATTTTGTATAAAAGTTCAATTTTAACAAGATATAGCAATGGTGTTTTGTAAAATAGGTTTTTCAAACCCTTGTGCTCAATAGTAATTGAGGCCTTTGATACTTCCATTTTATTATGTATTCGGCTTGGTTGCTTTTATTATTTTTGAGATGTGAAGCATCTTCGAGAAAATAATGTACATAGCAGTGTTGAAATCCTTGTGTGCATGAGAGCCATCTAAGGATATTCAAACACCGTGAATAAATTATAAGCTGGTAGTAGCTGAAAATGTCCATCATGGGAACCGAATCTAGATTCAGGAACTAAATCTGTGATTACATTATTCCTAGGCTAACATGATGAAGCAATATGTGCAAAAAAGCTGTTAATAGTTATATATATATATAAAAGCTATAAATATATATATAATTAACAATCAGCTGCCACGAAGTAAACTTCAGGCAGGATGTGAAATGTAAATATATATAGCTGTAAATGTAACGCCCCTAAAATTTGGTATACGTCACCCATCTTGAGTCGCCACTTACATGGTACATTAATTCAAATACAACTTACTAATATAACCGCTGTAAGTATGCAATACGACATAAAACCGTGAGTTTGAATACAAATATTGTCTACTAGATATTATACAAACTCAAAAGGAGTCCTCATTACAACTATTATCACACTATTTAATGTAATAGTGAGGACTACTAATGCTATCCTCTGGACCATTACTTCGTTCCCCGACTCTAAGTCCCAAATATGTTCTCATTTCAAGAAAAAAAGTGAAAGAAAGGGTGAGCTCAACTAGCCCAAAGAAGAAATATTATGACTAAGATAATGAAGAATAAATTATCGTTAGCCTTCAACAAATGTTAAACCGATATAATATAACAAATATCAAGTTTAACTGCAATAAACAAGCAATCCATTAGAAGAGTCAAGTAGAGAATAAAATATATTATCTTCTATGATTTAAAAGTCCATCGTTGATATTTATTTCGTAATACTCATCAACAGCTCTTTGTTATACTTAAGACAAATAGAACTTTCAACACTTGTCTTCACCGAACCATTAAAGATGTTAGTTAAATTCACAATTCCTATTTATAATAATGTGAATTAACAGCCTTCTTCCACAAAGGCTTAATAGAACGTTTACTCAATATCCTTACCCCAAAGGCTAAAGATATTCAAATGTATTAACAATGATCATACCATTCATTTTATTCATCTTTTGCACTACGGGCCAAAGATATTCAACTATAAAACCAATGGTCATGATCATACCATTCAATTGCGTCATTGCACTACTACCAAAGACATTCAATCTGTTAACTAATGGTCATGATCCTGCCAATCACATCATTGAATTATCCATGCACTACTGCCAAGGATATTCATTAGTATCACTAGTGGTCATGATCATGTCATACACACTGTCCATCTTCGCACTATGGGTCAAAGCTATCAAACAATGAGATCATCTTTGCACGTAAGCCAAAGATAGTCGACCACATATCATCTTTTTTCACTATAGGTCAAAAACATACAATCAGTAAAACCAATAACCAACAAAAGATAATAAAGAATATATGAAATCGCAAATGGATTTCCACCGCCATGTGGTAATCCACTTTAGATAGATTATTTTCACAATTTAATAAGGAATGAATACAAAGGATCATTCACCATGCATGTGGCAATCCACATAGACAGGTTATTCTAACAGAATAATATAGAATAGAATAACAAAAGGATTCACCATTCATGCGATAGAGACCGCACAGACAGGTTATTCCCAACAGAATAATAAATGCGGAATAATAAATATGGAACCAGGTTAGGTGAAATTCACACCAAGCGGGATATTCAGATAGAATCGTAAATACGAAATAATAAATGCGAATAATAAATGATGGAACCAGTCCTACAGATATAGCACGGATGTGACGCCTCAAAATAGGTATACATCACCCATTCGAGTTATCAATACATGATACGTAAACAACTACAACTTTATTATTACAACAAGAAATCGTGAGTTTAAATACAAATATTATCTTCTAGACAATATTTATACTCAAATAAATCCTCATCACATTTATTGATACATTATTTTACAAAATGGTGAGGACTACTAAACAATCCTTTCTAAAACCTTCATTCCATACCCCGACTGCGTACTCGCTTATATTCTCGCCTCCCGAGAAAAATGGAACAAAAGGAAAAGGGTGAGCTCAACTAGCTCAAGAAAGAATATTATGACTAAGATAATATACAACAAATTATCGTTAGTCTTCAACAGGAAAAATCGATAGAATACAATAGACAACAAGTTTTAGATCAATATTCGCAATGAAATAATAATTCATAGAAGAGTTATGTAGAGAATGATATCTACTATAATCTATGAATTTAACGGTCCATCATCAATATTTTATCCTGTAACATCAATCAATATTCATCTCAAATCAAACATTCATCTTTGCACTACTGTGCCAAAGATATTCATCGATCGGTCGTGTTCATCTCAACACTGCTCATCTTTTTTGCACTACGTGCCAAAGATATTCATCATTAATCATGTTCATTTAAACACTGCTCATCTTTGCACTACTGAGCCAAAGATATTCATCGATTGGTCATGTTCATTTAAACACTGCTTCATCTTTTACACTACAGGCCAAGATATTCTTCAGAAATCATTCATCTTCTTACTACAGCCAAAGATATTCAATAATATCATCATTTAAGACCGAGGATGATGAAAAATATTTTTAAAGAACGAATCCAAAGAAACAAAATGACAAGGATTAAGGATTAATGATTCGTACTTTGTTTTATCCATGTCCAACAATACCTCAAAAATAATCATAGTGGTGTAAAATTCAAGAATGATCAAAACATGGATACAATCAAAGCTAGTATCCGAATAGATATTTTGACGAAAAAAGAAGAAATTTTATTTTTATTGAATAGTACCGTATACGTGAATAGTGTCAGATACATGAATAAAGGCCGATATCGTGAATAGTAACTCAACACCAAAAGATAGAAATTCCACAAAAAAAACATTTTCACGCTTCACTTAATAGTACTCGTGAATAGTAACTCGTGAATAGTAACTCGTGAATAGTAACTCATGAATAGTAACCCCGATACGAAAAAAAGTTCCAAATTTGATAAAAGCTTCAGATCAACATTTCAAAGATAATGATATTGAAGAAATAATATCATTATTCTGAAAAAATAATATCCCTTACCTCAAAGAATCAATTACTTTCTAAGGAAAGGTCTAAGTGATCTTGAATGAAACTTGATTGAATAAAGAACTCTCAAAGTATCTAAATACTCACAAAATACGCTCAACAATATAGAGAGAGAAAGAGAGAAAACTTTGTTTCTGGTGTGATTTTCAATTCTAACTTAGCCCTCTATTTATAGGAAAATGTTAGCCCAGCACCAAGCGGACTTGACTCTGCTACACCGATGGCTTTACCTCGCTACTATTGCCACCCACAACATTTGAAATAAAATTCAGCACATTTCTTCACCAACCACAAGTGGGGCCCACTCAATTCTAGAATTTTCCACCAAAATCAATTATAACCTCGATTTAGAATCGGACACCTCTTAAAATTCATAACAAATCATTCGTGCATTTTAACGGTTCAAAATTTGTGGACATATACTCAACTTTTGTATGTATAACATACCCAAAAATTACCACAATCCAACTATTCGGATTAAAAATTATAACCCCGCAATATATCTCAAAACCCCTGATTTAATTTTTAATACCTCCAATCTGGTAAAATACTGATAAAACACCTCAACAATAATTTCTTCATTTATAACCACATAAATAAATCCATCATTTATATCCACATAAAATAAATATTTCTTTATCATATGAATCAATAATTAATTATTCACAAATAATATTACGAATCACAATTATGACAACCAGTAGTTCCTCAGAAAGAGGGGCTTTCCGATAAGGATTTCTCCTTCTTGGCGCAGCAATTAGGTGACCAAACCTCTCCTCGACGAGAACTTTCTAGACATTGCCAATAATGCTATCTAATAATATTATTCAAATAATATGAATTATTGATCCGATAATGGAGATAATGTGCGGTGACAATTATTGAACAAAGAATAATATAAAATATCAACGCAAAGAATTATTGAATCAATAAAATAAAATATTGAGCGGAATTACTCGTGTGAAAATTATTGAGTAGTGCCTTCTTACGTAAGGATCAATAATTTAACAATCTGCAATACAATCTGGTATCTTCTTGTGCAACCACGCCATTCTGTATTTTAACCACCGGGTATTCCAACGATCTTAATTGGTAATAACTACGCCTATTATTTTTAACCAACTTATATTTATCGCTTTCTTCATCCAATCGCTTTCAGTTATGGGGCCCACACATGGTCGCGGCCGTCGCATTTAATATTCCCGACGATTTAATATTCCACGACCAAACGAATATTCCCCACAAAAATGAATATTTTATAACCACTTGCTTATTTTGAAATATTTGCGTATTTAACCCTTAACTATCCACATTAATCAAATCAACCCTTACTATTTCAAAATAATAAATAAAGGAAATTCCATTTTATTTTAAAAAAATTTGGGTCTTATAATGAATGTGATATTCCGCGAAATATAAATGACGGAATAATAACGAGTTTCACCAAGTATGCGGTACTTGATAAACCCTAAGTTATTCCAACATAATCATAAAGAATGGAATAACGTAAGAAGATCACCAAGTATTGGGTGAATCGCATATACTTTGGTCATTCCACCAAGTATAGGGTAAACCATACATACAAAAGTTATTCCAATGAATAATAAAGAATGGAATAACGATGAAGATCACCAAGTATAGGGAATTCCACGTATACAGGTTATTCCAACAGAATAAATAAAGAATGGAATAACAGAATGGATTTCACCAAGTATAGGGTATGCCGCGTATACAGGTTATTCCAACAGAATAATAATCAATGGAATAACATAAGGATTTCACCAAGTATAGGGTATCTCCGTATCTGAGGTTATGTATAGGGTATGCCACTCTTACAGGAGTTATTCCAATGAATAATAATAGTGAATGGAATAACAGAAGTTCTCTTCAAGAAGAAAGAATAACACCCCTTACGAGTACAACAAATAATATCCCTTACCGTAAAAGAACTGAATATAGAAGTAGTGAAGTAGCAGAATACTCTTCTTCTTTCTCTCTATAATTTTCTCTCTATAGCTTCTCTCTATAATTTCTCTCTAGAGTTTCAATGAATTAAGTAAGAAAATAATGAAAGAATGAGCTTCTATTTATAGGAAAATGGAATGCATAGTAACTAATCCATGAACGGTCCAGATTGATTTACTTTAATCTTACGGTCCATATTTAAAGAAAAATCTTTTAAATAAAATATAATATATTCTATTTATATAAAAAACATTTTACTATGCAAACACTATGCAAAACACTATGCAACACTATGCATAATAAAATATAATATATTCTATTTATAGAATAACTTTAATAAAGTATTCTATTTTATATAAAAAGAAGTTTCTGTTTTATTACGAATAAAACAAAACGTCATTATCGTTGTTCCCCTCCCACCAACATGTCATTATCACTATAATAATTAAAACAAAACGTCATTATCGCTATAATAATTTATATTAATAATCGACAATAATTGAGTCAAACTGACCGACTTCTTACATAAATATCAATAATCAATACCGTGTGCTACTATGCAACAACGTATTCATCGTACTTTTTTACTACCGAGTAGTTCAACAGTTTTAACGGTAAAACCTCCGTCGTTATTTTCATAAAATATTTTGTTCGGGTGAATAGTAACTCATGAATAGTAATTCGTGAATAGTAACTCATGAATAGTTCTCTAACACAAAAAGTGTCCCAAATACTCGAGTGAACAATATTAGAGTGAATAGTAATTTCGGTGAATAGTAACCCATGAATAGTAACTCGTGAATAGTAACTCCGACACAAAAAGTGTCCCAAATACTAGAGTGAACAATACTAGAGTGAATAGTAATTTCGGTGAATAGTAACCCGTGAATAGTAACTCGTGAATAGTAACCGGGTATTTTATGACAACTTGTCTACTTTGAAAAATTTTCAAATATGACCCTTAACTATAAACTTTTATCAATTTAACCATTACTAAAATAGAAAAATTGAATACTTTTATTTCATAAAATTCGGGGTCTCACAATCTCCCCTCCTTATGAAATTTCGCCCTCGAAATTTACGTACCTGATATTCGAAGAGATGAGAATACCTTGCTTTCTTTTCAGATTGTACCTTCTCGGTAATTTCCTCGCTATCATGATTTTCTCATTTCTCATCTCCTGTATTTCAAATATCACTCTAGAACATAGTTTCAAAATAAGGGTTAATTAACATATCACATATTATCCCTATACTCTGACCGACCAATTAAATACGAAATAAACTTAGGTAGGTCATACTAGCGAAGGAATTCCCCGTCTCTCCCCTCCTAGTTCTTGTCTCACACCTCAGCCAGGGATCATATCCCTAAACTCTGATACCAACTGTGACTCTGGACACCAACTTATGTCAGCACCTCACATTGGTACCTATTAGCTTGCCACCGAAAGACGGCGTCCCCTACGGAGAGTCTGGCTTCGGTGCATTCCCCATCAACATGAAGTCACCAGCGAGAGGCTCGGGGCTCTGCACACTTATGGCTCTGATACCAACTGTGACACCCCTAAAATTTGGTATACGTCACCCATCTTGAGTCGCCACTTACATGGTACATTAATTCAAATACAACTTACTAATATAACCGCTAGTAATAATAATATAACATAAACTGTGAGTTTGAATACAAATATTGTCTACTAGATATTATACAAACTCAAAAGGAGTCCTCATTACAACTATTATCACACTATTTCACGTAATAGTGAGGACTACTAATGCTATCCTCCGGACCATTACTTACGCTCCCCGACTGTCTCCCATTTATGTTCTCATTTCAAGAAGAAACGGTGAAAAGAAAGGTGAGCTCAACTAGCCCAAGAAGAAATATTATGACTAAGATAATGAAGAATAAATTATCGTTAGCCTTCAACAAAGGTTAAACCGATACAATATAACAAATATCAAGTTTAATGCAATGAACAAGCAATCCATTAGAAGAGTCAAGTAGAGAATAAAATATATTATCTTCTATGATTTAAAAGTCCATCGTTGATATTTATTTCTGTAATACTCATCAACAGTTCTTTGTTATACTTAAGACAAATAGAACTTTCAACACTTGTCTTCACCTGAACCACTAAAGATGTTAGTTAAATTCACAATTCCTATTTATAATAATGTGAATTAACAGTTCCTTCTTGCCACAAAGGCTTAATAGAACGTTTACTCAATATCCTTACCCCAAAGGCTAAAGATATTCAAATGTATTAACAATGATCACACCATTCAGTTGTCTATTTTTGCACTACGGGCCAAAGATATTCAACTATAAAACCAATGGTCATGATCATACCAATCAATTGCTCGTCGATTACACTACTACTAAAGACATTCAACTGTTAACTAATGGTCATGATCCCGCCAATCACATCATTGAATTATCCATGCACTACTCGGCCAAGGATATTCATTAGTATCACTAGTGGTCATGATCATGTCATACACCTGTCCATCTTCGCACTATGGGTCAAAGCTATCAAACAACAGATCATCTTTGCACGTAAGCCAAAGATAGTCAGCCACATATCATCTTTTCACTATAGGTCAAAAACATACAACTGTAAAACCAATAACCAACAGTATAATAAAGAATATATGAAACTGCAAATGGATTTCCACCGCCATGTGGTAATCCACTTTAGACAGATTATTTTCACAATTTAATAAGGAATGAATACAAAGGATCATTCACCATGCATGTGGCAATCCACATAGATAGGTTATTCTAACAGAATAATAAAGAATAGAATAACAAAAGGATTCACCATGCATGCGATAGAGACCGCACAGAAAGGTTATTCCCAACAGAATAATAAATGCGGAATAATAAATATGGAACCAGTCGTGAAATTCACAATCGACGGATATTCGAGATAGAATCGTAAATACGAGAATAATAAATGCGAATAATAAATGATGGAACCGTCCCAGTATATAACATGCATGGATATTCCGCGAAAATATAAATGACGGAATAATAACAGAGTTTCACCAAGTATGCGGTACTTCGCATAAACCGGTTATTCCAACATAATCATAAAGAATGGAATAACAGAAGAAGATCACCAAGTATTGGGTGAATCGCATATACTGGTCATTCCACCAAGTATAGGGTAAACCGCACATACAGGTTATTCCAACAGAATAATAAAGAATGGAATAACAGTAGAAGATCACCAAGTATAGGGAATTACACAGATACAAAAGTTATTCCAATGTAATAAATAAATAAAATGGAATAACAGAATGGATTTCACCAAGTATAGGGTATCTTCACAGATACAAAGTTATTCCAATGTAATAATAATCAATGGAATAACATAAGGATTTCACCAAGTATAGGGTATGCCACAGATACAAAAGTTATGTATAGGGTATGCCACTCTTACAAAGTTATTCCAATGTAATAATAGTGAATGGAATAATGTAAGTTCTCTTCAAGAAGAAAGAATAACACCCTTACTTACGGGTACAACAAATAATATCCCTCACCGTAAAAGAACCTAATATAAGAAGTAGTGAAGTAGCGAATACTCTTCTTCTTTCTCTATAATTTTCTCTATAGCTTCTCTCTATAATTTCTCTCTGTAGTTTCAATGAATTAAATAAGAAAATAATGAAAGAATGAGCTTTTATTTATAGGAAAATGGAATACATAGTAACTAATCCATGAACGGTCCAGTTGATTTACTTTAATCTTACGGTCCATATTTAAAGAAAAATCTTTTAAATAAAATATAATATATTCTATTTATATAAAAACATTTTACTATGCAAACACTAATATATGCAAAACACTATGCAACACTATGCGTAATAAAATATAATATATTCTATTTATAGAATAACTTTAATAAAGTATTCTATTTTATATAAAAAGAAGTTTCGCTTTATTACTTAATAAAACAAAACGTCATTATCGTTGTTCCTCCCACCAACATGTCATTATCACTATAATAATTAAAACAAAACGTCATTATCGCTATATATAATTTATATTAATAATCGATAATAATTGAGTCAAACCGAATCGACTTCTTACATAAATATCAATAATCAATACCGCAGTATTAGCTACTGCGAACAACGCGTAGACATCGTACTTTACTACCGAGTAGTTCAATGCAGTTTTAACGGTAAAACCTCCGTCGTTATTTTCATAAAATATTTTGTTCGGGTGAATAGTAACTCATGAATAGTAATTAAGTGAATAAGAACTCATGAATAGTTCTCAACACAAAAAGTGTCCCAAATACTCGAGTGAACAATATTAGAGTGAATAGTAATTTCGGTGAATAGTAACTCCGTGAATAGTAACTCGTGAATAGTAACTCAACACAAAAAAGTGTCCCAAATACTAGAGTGAACAATACTAGAGTGAATAGTAATTTGATTGAATAGTAACTTGTGAATAGTAACTCGTGAATAATAACAAGGGTATTTTATGACAACTTGTTTACTTTGAAAAATTTTCAAATATGACCCTTAACTATAAACTTTTATCAATTTAACCATTACTAAAATAGAAAAATTGAATACTTTTATTTCATAAAATTCGGGGTCTCACAATCTCCCCTCCTTATGAAATTTTGCCCTCGAAATTTACGTACTGATATTCAAGAGATGAGAATACCTTGCTTTCTTTTCGTTGATTGTACCTTCTCGGTAATTTCCTCGCTATCATGATTTTCTCATTTCTCATCTCCTCAGTATTTCAAATATCACTCTAGAACATAGTTTCAAAATAAGGGTTAATTAACATATCACATATTATCCCTATACTCGACCGACCCAATTAAATACTCTGAAATAAACTTAGGTAGGTCATACTACTAGCGAAGGAATTCCCGCCTCTCCCTCCTAGTTCTTGTCTCACACCTCACCCGGGGATCATATCCCTAAACTCTGATACCAACTGTGACTTTGGACACCAACTTATGTCAGCACCTCACATTGGTACCTATTAGCTTGCCACCGAAAAGACGGCGTCCCCTACGGAGAGTCCGCGGTGCATTCCCCATCAATGTGAAGTCACCAAATGAGGCTGGGGCTCTTCACACTTATGGCTCGATACCAACCGTGACACCCCTAAAATTTGGTATACGTCACCCATCTTGAGTCGCCACTTACATGGTACATTAATTCAAATACAACTTACTAATATAACCGCTGTATATAATACGACATAAACTGTGAGTTTGAATACAAATATTGTCTACTAGATATTATACAAACTCAAAAGGAGTCCTCATTACAACTATTATCACACTATTTCACAGAATAGTGAGGACTACTAATGCTATCCTCTGGACCATTACTTCGTTCCCCGACTCGTCCCAGCTATGTTCTCATTTCCTGAAGAGAACAGTGAAAGAAAGGGTGAGCTCAACTAGCCCAGTAAGAAATATTATGACTAAGATAATGAAGAATAAATTATCGTTAGCCTTCAACAGTGTTAAACTGATACAATATAACAAATATCAAGTTTAACTGCAGCGGAACAAGCAATCCATTAGAAGAGTCAAGTAGAGAATAAAATATATTACCTTCTATGATTTAAAAGTCCATCGTTGATATTTATTTCTGTAATACTCATCAACAGTTCTTTGTTATACTTAAGACAAATAGAACTTTCAACACTTGTCTTCACCTGAACCACTAAAGATGTTAGTTAAATTCACAATTCCTATTTATAATAATGTGAATTAACAGTTCCTTCTTGCCACAAAGGCTTAATAGAACGTTTACTCAATATCCTTACCCCAAAGGCTAAAGATATTCAAATGTATTAACAATGATCATACCATTATTCAACTATCTTTTGCACTACGGCCAAAGATATTCAACTATAAAACCAATGGTCATGATCATACCAATCAATTGCTGTCAATGCACTACTACGGGGACGAAAGACATTCAACTGTTAACTAATGGTCATGATCCTGCCAATCACATCATTGAATTATCCATGCACTACGGCCAAGGATATTCATTAGTATCACTAGTGGTCATGATCATGTCATACACATGTCCATCTTCGCACTATGGGTCAAAGCTATCAAACAACAGATCATCTTTGCACGTAAGCCAAAGATAGTCAGCCACATATCATCTTTTCACTATAGGTCAAAAACATACAACCAGAAAAACCAATAACCAACAAAGATAATAAAGAATATATGAAATCGCAAATGGATTTCCACCGCCATGTGGTAATCCACTTTGCATGCATTATTTTCACAATTTAATAAGGAATGAATACAAAGGATCATTCACCACGCATGTGGCAATCCACATAGATAGGTTATTCTAACGTAATAATAAAGAATAGAATAACAAAAGGATTCACCATGCGCATGCGATAGAGACCGCATGCATGTGTTATTCCCAATGTAATAATAAATGCGAATAATAAATATGGAACCGTGTCGGTGAAATTCACCGACGCCGGATATTCCGGCGAATCGTAAATACGTAATAATAAATGCGAATAATAAATGATGGAACCAGTCCTGCGTATAGCATAGATGATATTCCGGCGTAAATATAAATGACGGAATAATAACAGAGTTTCACCAAGTATGCGGTATTTAGCATAAACCTAAGTATTCAACATAATCATAAAGAATGGAATAATGAAGAAGATCACCAAGTATTGGGTGAATCGCATATACTTGGTCATTCCACCAAGTATAGGGTAAACCAAGACATCTGAGTTATTCCAATGAATAATAAAGAATGGAATAACAAAGAAGATCACCAAGTATAAGCGAATTTCACAGTATACAAAGTTATTCCAATGTAATAAATAAAGAATGGAATAACAGAATGGATTTCACCAAGTATAGGGTATCACAGACACAAAGTTTATTCCAATGTAATAATAATCAATGGAATAACATAAGGATTTCACCAAGTATAGGGTATCTGCGTGATACAAGTTATGTGTATAGGGTATGCCACTCTTACGAAGTTATTCCAATGTAATAATAGTGAAGGAATAACGTAAGTTCTCTTCAAGAAGAAAGAATAACACTTTTACGGTACAACAAATAATATCCCTTACCGTAAAAAGAACCTGAATATAGAAGTAGTGAAGTAGCGAATACTCTTCTTCTTTCTCTATATAATTTTCTCTATAGCTTCTCTCTATAATTTCTCTCTAGAGTTTCAATGAATTAAGTAAGAAAATAATGAAGGAATGAGCTTCTATTTATAGGAAAATGGAATGCATAAGTAACTAATCCATGAACGGTCCAGATTGATTTACTTTAATCGACGGTCCATATTTAAAGAAAAATCTTTTAAATAAAATATAATATATTCTATTTATATAAAAAACATTTTACTATGCAAACATGCTATGCAAAAACACTATGCAACACTACGCATAATAAAATATAATATATTCTATTTATAGAATAACTTTAATAAAGTATTCTATTTTATATAAAAAGAAGTTTACATTTTATTACGAATAAAACAAAACCTCATTATCGTTGTTCCCCTCCCACCAACATGTCATTATCACTATAATAATTAAAACAAAACGTCATTATCGCTATAATAATTTATATTAATAATTGACAATAATTGAGCCAAACTGACCGACTTCTTACATAAATATCAATAATCAATACCGTGTGCTACTATGCAACAACGCGTAGACATCGCACTTTTTACTACCGAGTAGTTCAATGCTTTTAATCAGTAAAACCTCCGTCGTTATTTTCATAAAATATTTTGTTCGGGTGAATAGTAACTCATGAATAGTAATTCGTGAATAGTAACTCATGAATAGTTCTCTAACACAAAAAGTGTCCCAAATACTCGAGTGAACAATATTAGAGTGAATAGTAATTTCGGTGAATAGTAACCCGTGAATAGTAACTCGTGAATAGTAACTCCGACACAAAAAGTGTCCCAAATACTAGAGTGAACAATACTAGAGTGAATAGTAATTTTGGTGAATAGTAACCCGTGAATAGTAACTCGTGAATAGTAACCGGGTATTTTATGACAACTTGTCTACTTTGAAAAATTTTCAAATATGACCCTTAACTTTAAACTTTTATCAATTTAACCATTTACTAAAATAGAAAAATTGAATACTTTTATTTCATAAAATTCGGGGTCTCACAGTAAACGCACCGAATATATCGATCCAGGCTCAATCGAATTCGAATTCGATATATATATATATATAAGTAGTAAACTCACCGGATGTTCGAGTGTTCGAATTCGAGAATAACATATATATAAGTATTTATATATATATAAAAGCGGTAAACGCTCCGAATATTATATTCAGGCTCAATCGAGACATAACTTGATAATATATATATATATATATATATATATATATATATAAAACAATAAAAGCCACAGACTGCCGGTCAGGGCATACACACACAACACGACTCTCAACGTAAATAGTTTTGTGTGAATGAAAGTGGAGAAAGGCTTTAAGAAATGTGAGGTGTCTTATAGTGGGTTGCCAAGAAAACTTCAGATGGCTTTAAATGAATGAAAACTCGGTTTTCACTGGTAAAATATAGCAAAAAACAAGCTCACGGGTGTTTGAAAAGAGAAAGCACTTAGTTTAAAGTGTGTACAAAGAAAAATGGACAAGGCTTCCTCGCCTTTTCTCGCTTGAAAATAGGCACCTCTATTTATAGAGGAGGGAGCCGCAAGAGTACCTGTGACAGTTGCAGGTCTACCTACGACTTCTCGGGGTGCCCCGGGCTTCGTGGGCCCTATCGTCTCGAAGTACGTGCACGTATGCAACACGTTGTCTACTTGAACCTTCATAACTTTCAATCCGGTCATCCGATTGAGGCGTATAATACATTTTCAGAATGCTGTTGTCGAGAGCTACACAATGACATGGAGTAAGAGGTTGTTATAAGCCAGGAAGATGGGTCCATGACCAGATTCTATCCGGTGTGCTGTCTTGTGCAGTAGTCACTCAGGATTTTGAGCTAGGGTTCTTGTAGGACACTTATGTGTAAAATGTAGATTGAAATGTTGTTAAGACGCTATAAATGTGGGATCGAGGTGGAAAAAGGATGATTTTTCCCCTCACCAGGGTTATCTCCGGTTCTAGGCTGATTTAGAAGTCATTGCTCAGGGTTATCTCTGAGATTGGGCTGCTGTTAGTATTAAAGGTCCTCAGGGTTATCTTTGAGGTGTGCCTGACCTCCCGGGGTTATCTCTGGGGTTGGGACTTAGTGCCTCGGGGCTATCTACGAGGTTGAAGCTGACTTCTGGGGGTTGAAATGAGCTTTTCTAGGGTTATCTCCGGAACTGCAATTGTATTCCTCGGGATTTTTTCTGAGGTTGGAATTAAAAATCCCAGGGTTATCTTTGGGACTGGAACTGAGTATCTCGGGGTTATCTTCGAGATGGAAAAATTGAGATCCTAGGGTTGTCTCCGGGATTGAGCTGACTTGACTTCCAGGGTTATCTCTGGAAGACGATTCTGCCCTCCTGCAAAGTTAGTAACAGGAATACAGAAATTTTAAGTGTCTACAGATGCCCATATTTATCATATTCATGCAACGTATTGGCATGGATATGATAAAGAATACTAGACACTTGAAATATGACAAGATAATCCTGATGCAATGTAATGCAGCATGATGCAAATGTATGATGAATGTGGTTTGTTGGACCATCTTCCAATGGGATGTGATGAATTTATGTTCCCATGCCTTTTGATGGGGGCTGGAGCTATCACTAATGACCTTGACAAACTACTTGGATGTCTACTCCAAAGTTCTCAGGAACTTCCAAGGTGTTGACATTGGGGTTATCACCAAAGTCCTTAATCCTTGGTACAGATTTCCCACTGGGTATGCACCTCCCATGTACAAGAGACTCTTAGGGATAGTGTTTGTTTGATGAAGATTTATGTAACATATTCCATCATCAATCCTCCCCAATGAGGATGATTTTTGCTGGTTTGTATCGCCAGGTCATTCCAATGTTCTTTCGGAGTTATTGCCAATAGTTTGGGTTGTCAGGGTTGCCTGACCTTAACTGAAATGTACTTCAACGGATACCATCATCGGATTATCACTGATGTTTCACTGGATTTACGTGCCAATGATTGATGATGTCAAGGCTGCTTGACCTTTGTTGAAATATCCTTCAACGGATGAAATCATCGAATCATCACCGATGCTTCACTGGATTTACTTGCCAACGGCTGAAATAACATCAAGGTTGCTTGACCTTCGTTGAAATGTCCTTCAACAAATGAAATCATTAGATTATTTCTGATGTTTCGCTGGATTTACGTGCCAATGGCTGGATAATGTCAAGGTTGCTTGACCTTCGCTGAAATAAACTTCAATGTATGAAATCATTAGATGGTTTCTGATGCTTCACTAAATTTACTTGCCAACAGCTGAGATCATCGAACATCATCCGATGCTTCGCTGGATTTATTTGCCAATGACTGAAATAACGTCAAGGTTTCTTGACCTTCATTGAAATATCCTTCAACAGATGATATCATCAGATGGTTTCTGATGCTTCGCTAGATTTATGTGCCAACGGCTGGAGTGGTATGAAATCCCTACTAGGGATAGGTTTTCGGAGTTATGACCCCGACCTGACGTCATCGGACCCTTATGAGGTATTGCTGAGTGTAGTTTGTAACAGCTGTGATCATTGGTGTTGTGAACCTTGTGTCTGGGTGAATACTAATGAATGATATGTAGACCCGCAGTTTGGTCTTTGAAAACCAGGATTTCAAGTTTTTTCGCTCAATCGCGTAGCATTTTTTTCCTAATTTAACTTTTTTAACTTGTGAGACCTCCTTTGCAACTAAAATTGGACCGAACTGGAGGGGTGGGACCCACCTAGGGCAGTCGTAGGTACACCTGCGATAGTTGCAGGTACACCTGCGGCCATCCGTGGGTGTACTTGTAGGTTATTTTCCTTTCACAAGTCATTTTCAAGTTGTGCCACATATAGAATCTGAGAGTTCTTCCTCAGATTTGTTGAGTTCAGGCCTCTTTCTGCAAAATCTATCACCATACAAATGTTCCACACTATCCTGTTAATGTTTGCATGTCCTCTTTTCCAGTTTTTATCTGTTGGAAAATGAGTTATCACATAAAATGCTTCTAAACACATAGTAGTGAATATACATGCTCATATGACTTGATAAAAAATATTCAATATAGTAAATGTTAGTATTTAATCATACTGAACATAATGATGTAAAAAAAATTGACTTTTGAAATAGTCAAATTGGCACCTTTTTATGTTATTTCTTATCATATTTGAAGACAAATGAGCAAAGGTTGCAAAGCAAAGTATTCCTGGTAATTAGGCTACCCTTACGGATTATAACTTTGACACTTTTATGCATATAGGATGTTTATAATTATGATTTGGTGTGCTATTGAATGGCCACCTAGTCATGCCTATGTGCATATGGATAGTCTTATTTATAAAGGAGACTCTGGCAAAACTTTTCCATGAGCCTAGGCATTGGGTAGACATGCATTTTTAACTCTACTATATGCGTATGTTAAAGTAATGAATGCATGCATATAGTCATAAAATGCATTTGAAAAGCTCTAGGTTAGAATTTACCACACCCTTTCTAAGGTGATTTGGAGACTTGTGTTCAGATATATATGGATTCAGATCAGTCGAGTAATTCCTATAGGACCACTTCAGGTGTGAGGAGGAGGCCTTCAGATTGCCTCGACCTCATTCAGTCAGAAAACCTCGTCGGTTGGTAGAGGCGGTATTTCATCCTATTCGGGTTGAGGTACCAGATGTTGAGGATGAGAAGGAGGATGTACTAGTTATGGCTCCCGCTCTTGCTATTCATGCTCCCCGCAGGGATCTCCCAAGTATTAATGTGATGATTTTAGAGCTTTTAGATGATTTGAGCCGTCACCCCTCGGTCTATTTGCAGGCAAACGAGGTAAAAGCTAGATTTAACTTTTCTTTTTCCTATTGATGAGGAGCCAAGATTCTAATGTTGATTTACTTTTGTGATGTAGGTTCCTGACTTTACGCAGCCTCGAGGGAACTGGTTCAACATACACTCTATGTATCAGGCTCTTCAACCAGAGTATAGAGAGATTATTCATGGTTGGGGCTTTGAGGCGTTCTTTTCCATCCTCCTCCACCATTGTCCTTGGGGTTATCTCAGGGCATTGTCTGAGCACTGGTTTCACCAGACTCAGTCTCTCTATTTGCTTGACTGTGAGGTGATGATGACGCTGATGGATTGGCAGTTTATCATCGGTATGGAGTTTAGAGGGGCGCTAGTGCCTTGTACGATGAACATTACCCCGACTGCCGTTAGATCCTTACTAGAAGTCTGCACTGGTCCTTTGAGCATATAGATGCTATGAGTGGGGCATTGAGTGAGCCCATACCTGCTGATTTGAGAGTCAGGTATTGCATTCTTCGGTGATTATTCCTAGTCATTCTCAAGGGTTTCTTTATAGCGGATAACTCTTTCACGGTGTCATTCGCTTTGGTTAGTGCCAAACGAGAGGTAGACCGTATTGGAGAGTATGACTGGGGCTCCTACACCTTTGCCTATTTCTTCAGAGGAATGCGTATACATTCGCAGGGCTTGACAGAGGCTTGGCTAGGATTTTACCCCTTTTGCTGGTGAGTATTTCTTTTTTGATTTCCCATGTACAGGTTAAGAGTGTTGACTGACCGCAGATGTTTGCCCTTGTATTGGCAGTTTTGGGCCTATGAGAGGCTCCCATGCTTACCTCCCATTAGCGTGTTAGGTCTAGATACCTATCCACGAGGACGGCGATGGCATCGCTCCACATTGGCAGAGGTTCCTGTAGCTGAGGGTTTCACCCATTATCGCTTACAGTTGGAGATATTGATAGTCGATGTCATCACTTGGATTCCCTATTCTGGGGACCATTTAACAGTAGGCTTTGAGGATGGGTATTCAACTAGTGTCGAGTATGTGATATCCACCCGTAGGATTCCACTCTTCACAAATGGAGGACGGGAGCTCTATTTGGGATAGCGCGCTATCAGAAGTATTATAGGAGAGATTCGTGTACCAATCTTGCCTCCTTCTAGGAGTTATTGGCCTGTGTCATAGTCGCTTATCAGTGATATCCCATTGATTGGAGTTAACAACTTTACTTTTTCAAAGGGTCTGTTTACTTAGGAGGTATTCTACCGCTGGTGGTCCCCTCGTACCATCAGAGCCCAGACCTGCGCCACTCAGTTCATGGGGGATATGGTTCCTGGATCCGTGATGATGATGTATTGGATGGCCTTTATCTGAGATCCTACTCATTTGACTCAGATTGACAGTTGGACCCGGTAGTTGGACCGGGCACATTTTTTCATCTGGTATTTGGGCTGAGATCCTTTAGAGGCAGATACTTTTGATCCTTCCAGCTCTAGGGCTGGCCCTTTAGGTGACTCATATGGCTTTTTCGGTGCAGATCCTCCATTGTATAGGCCTGACATCCCTCTTGGCGGAGATCCAATGACTCATGAGGAGTTACATCAGATGAACATGATAGATGATGTAGACATCAACACCATTAACTTCTTCTGATGTATTTCTCGCTATATCTTTTGATAGGCCTCTATTAAATACTGGCTGGCTGTTCTCCATTCTCGTTATATCTTTTGATAGGCCTCTGTTAGTTGTTCGGTGTCTATGCCCCATTTCCTTGTATTTTTCAGCTATACACAGAGATGATGTATTAGATGATGATGTACTTAGGAATGTATGTATGCCATTTTCCATTCCCTACATCATATTTCCATCTATTGTTTATCATGCATATATTATGTTATACATATGTATGTCCAGAGATATTCAACATTGAACCCTTGATGGTCTTATGATATGGCCCACATAGATGTCTTCTTCGATAGTTAATCGCATTGATCATACCCCACCAGTATTGGTAGCCTCATGTTTGAGATCATGGTATAATAGTTTGTCACCTCTAGATCGGATAACTGTAGACTAGCCACTGCAGCACTTCATGACCCTCCTGTTGTTCCAGGTTCCTATGGGTTTTGTAAAGGGCATTCTAGAGCATTGGGTACCAAACATGCAGGTGTTCCGATTTGAGAACTATGAGTTGACTCCCACCTTAGAGGAGTATGAGCGATTGATGACTTTGCCATTGGACATGCCTTGCGCTCGGATGACTATCTGCAATATGAGCCGGTAGTTCATGACCCTCACCAGGTTGAGGCGTAGAGTAGTCCAGGATGAGATCAAATCCGGCCATGTAGTGTCCCAGCATTTTCTGATAGACAGATTTGGCCGTGCGGACAGTTATGAACAGTACTCAGGGGATTTAACCACGTCAGAGGATCAGTGGCATGTTACGAGAGTAGACATACTTATGATGTGCGTAGTGGCTTATTTGTACATGCCATTGTAAATGGATCATCTAGACATCGGTGTTGTTATGGCAGTGAGAAATCTCAGGGAGGGTCTTACCATTGTACCGCTGATTATGGTAGAGACAATGAGGTCAGCCATGTGTTGCCATACCCGTTCTGTAGAGGTATTTACGAGAAGTTCGGTCTTACTGTATATGTGGTTCATGTCACACCTGAGACCTATTGGCACCTTCCGATGGCATGGGTAATATTTTGCCCATGAGATAGCCATGTCTTACTCTTTTCAGCCAGTGAAGTGTACAGACGTTGCATCCTGGTCAGTGTTCTTGGCAGGGATCGAGGATCCATTTAATATTATGGTGTGCACAGGGCTTAGTTCTCCCTACAGCATCATTACTCATGCATCAGGGATGGATTATCTCCCTCTGGCTGGTTTGAGGGGCATGACCACGTATCACCCACTGGCTGTGATGGCACAGTTCGACCAGTTTCAGGATGTTCATCCTTTTAAGGGGGCATTGGGTCAGCGTTTGTCTTCTCGGCATTTGTCAGCAGAGGATAGATCTTGGTATATGTCTGTTGGACTCAGCGTGAGCGAGCTAAGCTTTTAGTTAGCCATCCGGGCTGTTCTACAGAGTATTCTGCATGGATGGAGGCAGAGATCACATCGGCTGGGGTTGTATCCACCGTGTCGGGGATTGATTTTGACAGTGGGGATCCCATGGAGGAAGCTGATTCTCCCACTGAGGAGGAGCTATTTGTTGGGTTGACAATAGCTCTTGTTGATTTTCCCACTATAACTGTTACTGTGACCCTGCATTCGATAGAGTATTTAGAGCAGACTTTGCAACTGGTGACATATGAGAGAGATCAGGCTAGGGCCTTGATGTTGACAACTCTTGTTGGGAGAGATGTCGCTCTATTAGAGAGATATGATACCTTAGCTCATAGAGATACTGCTATTGCTGAGCAGAATGAGGATAGATCATCTACAGATGCATTGATTATTGCTATATCTACTCGGGATATTGCTGTTACAGATAGTACTGCAGTGAGGTCTCATACTACTGATATCATTGAAGAGATGAACATGTATATTGATGAGCATATTGTCACCATGCAGTTACCTCTGGATCTGTTAGCTCGTGTTGATACCCTTGGGCAGGAGCTTACAACGTTACCCCCTTCTTCGGAGAGAGATGCTTTATTGGATCTGATAGCACGCATATCCACTGGATTATAGATGGGCTTGTATTTTCCTGCACAGACTAGCTTAGCCATTTTTGTCATGTACCATACACATTGTATATATCAGATAACATTATATATGGCAAGGAAATATATTTTGATTCACTTCCCTTTTAGTTATGCCTTGTTACTTGCTTGATATTTGCTTGTTTCTCTAAGGCTTATGATCTTGATGTATTCTGAACTCCTCTTTGATGGATTGACATTGAGATGATTCATGATTTTCAGAATGGATCGTTGATCTGTGTGTATTCCCTACCCTTTGGTGTCTTGGGACTGGTTTTTGTATGTGATAATGGAGAGGAGTGTAGCTTTCCTCTCTGAGGTTTACCACACCATAGATGGTCGTCGGGACTCCTTTATATGGGGGAGCACAAGTAGTTCCATCTCTTATGGATTGGTGTTTCTCTTTGAGGATTCAACTGCAGCTTAGATGGTCACCGATTCTCCCATTTGTGTTGGGAGACCAGGTAGTTCCATCCCTTTGGTCTAAACCGATGAAATGTGGTGGATTGAAAGATGATCCCAGTACCGTTGATAATTTTTTTTGTGTTTTGGTAGGGGGTAATACTGAAACATAAATGGCTGCCTACGTACTCCTATTGAAGAGGAGATCAGGTTTGCGTTGTTCAAACCTGGTGTAAAAGGTTCAAAGTTATATGTGGAAAGGGTGTAGAGATTTTTTTTGTTTTTTTATTTGTGGTGAGACTAGAACATTACAATGGATGCCTATGTACTCGCATGTATTGGGGAGATCAGGTCTGTGTAGTTTGCCCCATGTAAATGGCAAACTGTAGATGAAAAGTTTGATCCCATGTACATGACAAACTGAAGGTGTGAAAAGTTTAATCCCTGGTGGGATAAAACTGAAGGTGTGAAATGTTTATCCCAAATCAGACAAACTGAAGGTGTGAAAAGTTTTGAAACCTTGAGCTAAGTGAAGGATCTGATGATCCGTAACCAGGCTGCTAGTTAGAAAGGTATGTTTGTCCCTGATGGGGCAAATAAATGTGAAGAAGGGTTGTATGTAGTGAAGGGTTTGAAAACCTGAACTAACTGGGGATCTGGTGATCCAAAACTAGGATGTTAGCTTGATGGTAACTTCAGACATAGTACCATTTCACGGTGTCTGAGTTAATAAGTTGCGGAAATTCATCGCCATCCATCTCCTATAATCTGAGAGCTCCTCATGTCAATACCTCCTTGACAACAAACGGGCCTTCCCAGTTTGGGGTGAATTTTTCTTTGGATTGATCTTGGTTGTCAATAATTTTCTTCAGGACCAAGTCATTTTCTTTGAATTGTCGTAGCCAGACTTTTATGTTATAGGATCTGGCGATCCTCTGTTGATATAACCGACCATGGAAGATGGCAGCGACTTGCTTTTCGTCTATTGGAGATAATTAGTGATACCTATCTTGTAACCATTGGTCTTCATCTAGCTGAGCGTCTATCAACACTCTGAGGGATTCCATTTCCACTTCTATAAGGAGCACTGCTTCCATTCCATAGGTCAATGAATAGGGGGTTGCCCCAGTGGAAGTGGGCATTGATGTTCTGTAGGCTAATAGAGTCAGAGGCAATAAGTCAAGCCATCCTTTGTGATTGGCAGACATCTTTTGCATGATCTTTTTGATATTCTTATTAGCCGCTTCAACAGCCCCATTCATCTTTGGACGATAGATGACGGAGTTGAGATGTTTGATGTGTAATTTACTGCATAACTCCTCCATCATTTGGTTGTTGAGGTTTTTGGCATTGTCTAAAACAATCACCTCTGGTTGTCCATATTGACAAATGACATTATTTCTGATGAAACCAATGATAACTTCTTTAGTAACCCTGGGGAAGGAGGCTGCTTCTACCCACTTGTTGAAGTAGTCGATCATAGTGAAGATAAACCAATGCCCATTATTGGCTTTGGGCTCGATGGGGCCGATTACATTCATTCCCCACATTGAGAAGGGCCAGGGCGAACTCATATTATGGAGTTCCCTTAGAGGGGCGTGGATAGCATTCCCATGGATTTGGCATTGATAACATCCCTTGACATGATCATCACAGTCAGCCTTGAGAGAGAGCCAGTAATGCCTTGTTCTTAGGATTTTCTTGACAAGTAGAGGGCCACTCATATGTGGGCCACATATTCCACCATGCATTTCATCCATGGGCCTCTGAGCTTGGTCTTTGTCCGAACATCTGAGAAGACCTAATTCTGCATTTCTTTTGTATAGTGCATTCTCGCTCAGGTAGAATTTCATTGCCATTCGATGGATCCACTTTCTTTCAACAGAACTCGCCTCAGCGGGTGTAGATCCATCTCGCAGATACTCCCTGATATGCTGATACCAAGGGTGTTGGATGGGAGGTAGTTCATCCGATACTTCTCTGATGTAGTTTCCATAGGCTGGAGCCTTTTGTAGGGCAAATGTGATGTTTGGCATGTCTTCCTTATCAAATATGTTGATCAAGGAGGCCAAAGTTGCTAGCGCATCTGCAAAGTCATTCCTATTCCGAGGAATGTGGAGGAAGGTTACGTCTTCAAACTCCGAAGCCATTTGTATAACCTGCCGATGGTAAGGCAGCAAATGTAGCTCTTTAGTGTGATAGATCCCCGTGGTTTGTCTGATTACCAATTCAGAATCTCCAAAGATAGTTAACCGTCTGATGCCCATTGATTGGGCAAGTTTCAACCCCATGATACAGCCTTCATACTCAGTTGTGTTGTTAGTGTTGACAAATTGCAATTTGACGATGACTGGATACTACTCCCCCGTAATGGCTACTAAAACTGCTTCAGCCCCAGAACCTTTCATGTTTACAGCTCCATCAAAATACATCTTCCATGATTGGTGTGTATCATCCTAATGGTGTAGCAGAACTGTCATTACCCCTTCATCGGGGAAGTATTTTTCCAAGGGTTTAAAATCCCCTGAAGATGTGGCGGCTAGTTAATTCGCAATTCCTTGACCTTTGACAGACTTTTAAGTCATGTAGACTGTGTAAAATTACTGTAGGATCAACTGCCATCTGGATAATCGACAGTTCAACATGGGTTTGCTGAACACTTACTTGAGAGGAGCTACGCGGGATATAAGATGGGTTGTATGACCATGGAGGTAATGTTTTAACCTCATGGAAGTCCATGCTAAAGTACAACAAGTTTTCTCAATCAGAGTGTACTTGTGTTCACTACTGCTGAATCTTTTGCTGAGGTAATAGATAACTCGTTCTTGGCCTCTATCATCTTTTTATCCCAGCATGCAGCCCATGGCATTATCATTGATTGACAGGTACATGAATAGGGGAACACAATCCCTAGGAGGTACCAAAATAAGAGCTTTGACTAGCTGCTCTTTGATTGTAAGGAAGGCTTTATGACACTCATCATTCCATTTCATGGAGGAGTTCTTCCTTAGTAACTTGAAGATAGGCTCAAAGGTTGCTGTGAGTTGGGAAATGAATCGGCTGATGAAGTTGATTCTTCCCAAAAATCCCCATATTTCCTTCTCTGTTTGAGGTATGGGTATTTTTCTGATGGCCTGGATTTTGGTGGGATCCAGGTCAATCCTTTTGTGATTGACTAGGAATCCTAGCAACTTGTCTGATTTCATGCGAAAGGCATATTTAGCTGGATTCAACTTCAAGTTGTATTTACACAACTTGTTGAAGAGCTTTTTGAGATGATCTAGGTGGTCTTCCTCTCTTTGGGACTTGACAATGATGTCATCCACATAGATTTCTATCTCTTTGTGTATTAGATCATGGAAAAGAGCCATCATGGCTCACTGATAGGTAGCTCCGGCATTGATGAGGTCGAATGACAACCGTCTGTAGCAAAAGGTTCCCCAAGGAGTGATGAATGTAGTTTTCTCACGATCCTCTTCAGCAACCATGATTTGATGGTACCCCGAAAATAATCAACAAAGAAGTACATGTCATATTGAGCTGTATTGTCAATGAGTATGTGGATGAATGGCATGTAAAAGCTATCTTTGAGGCAAGCTTTATTCAGATCCATGTAATCCATGCAAACTCGAAGCTTCCCTCCTTATTTAGGCATGGGGCTAGTAGATAGCAGTAATTGTAGAAGACGTAACAGGCAAGTTTTTACCCTATTTTTCATTATGAATTTATTCAACTCTTATCCAATTAATTGCAGCGAGGGTAAGTTTGGGCTTGTGATTAATTAATCATTCGTGCAAGCTCCTTTATTGTAAAGTTCTATAACTTCAATTGTGATGCAAAACGTTATTGATGATTATTCAGTTCCTATTGCAACTGCTATACTTTAAAGTTCGTATTCCCTTAATGAACTATATTCAAGCATGCTTTCTAGCTTTCGTTCCAGCTAGATGTTATTGATGCAAACATTGTATATTATTTGAACAATTCAAACCCTTTGAAGCTATTTAATGTTTACCAATCCAAATTGCTTTGGTGAGGTCCCGCATGAATACTAAAATGAACAACCCGAATAATCGGGCAAATAGATGTCGGGCATATAGTCCCATTTACGCTTATGCGTTTAAACTTTATACTTGTGCACAATGTAGGTACGATAAATAGTGATCACACAGAGTATTTACAAAGACCGCTTACAATCTATTTGATTGTTAAACCGTCTGATGGTTTTTGATGAACCAAAGTAATGTTCAGGGTATCTAACACCCCTTAGTATGCTATTGAGAACTCCAGAACTCTTATCTTGATATTCCAGCTTGTCTCTTGATATTTATTTCATCTGTTGAGGAATATTCATACTAATGCTTTTACTTCTGATGTATTTTCTCAAACTACTTTATATACTTGTTGGGCAACTTGTGCTCATTCTTGCTTAAACATTTCAGTTAAGGCTGATAACGCTAAGAGCTCAGGCAAGGACAAAGGAAAGTCTAAGATGAAATGATGAGAGTTATTTATGTAATAATTATATTTTCGCATATTATGTAATGTAGCGATAAACGCTAAGTTTAAGTTTATTAAAGGTTGTAAAGACTTGGGACTTTATTCTGAATAAGTATGTAATAGTTAATATTATTATTATTATTATTATTATTATTATTATTATTATTATTATTATTATTATTATTAGAGTTACTTAGATAGATGATGATGTATGTTATATCGTGTGCACCATGTCCTGTAATCGATGTTACACGGATTTGGGGGCGTCACAGGTTGGTATCAAAGCCATAAGTTATAAACTTTGGGTGGGGAAACCTTAGACTATAACCTTAGGGAAGTTAGTGGAGGAAATAAGGAGATGAACTCATGTAGAGTTCTAGGGGTTGTGTCAAATCTAATTTTCTAAAACAAAAACATCTATTTTAAAATACTAACCGAATTATTTTTCTTGTTTGAAGGATGTCAGGAGAAGAGGAGGTTAGAGATATCCACGTTGTGAGTGAGTAGTTGATGACAGCTATACCTGAGCCTATAGCTGAGGCAATAGCTGACTCAGACCCAGAGGAGTATCCTAAAGAGGAAGAGGAGCCCAATGAGGACTTAGAAGAAGCACCTAGGGATACTTTATTAGATGAGTTGATGGATAGGATTACGGAGTTGGACGACGAGGTCCATGAGTTGGAGGAACTGTATCAGCGGGAGCAACAAGCTACAACATTACTTGGGGCATTGGTGCACCACCTGATAATTAGGAACGGGGATCTGGCTGATAAGCTGCGGGCATCAGACCAGAAGATGGATAGGCTGAAGGATGGGAAAAAAGCTATTAGGACCCACTTGGGACATACCATTAATGGGTTAGAGTCGAGGATACAGAGTTTTCAAACCGACAAGCAGATCATCACAACATTCTGGGGAGAAGAGAGGAGAGACCATGTTAAGGTTGAGAAGCTAACTGGCGAGTTAGAAGGAGAGGTGAGAGATAAGAAGGTTAAGATAGACAAGATGAAGTATGCATTTAAGTCAGCACATGGAAGGTTCTAACATAGGGTGAATCACTTTCCAAGTGAGGAGCACCGGTCTAGACGTGTTATAAGCTGAGGGCTGGTACTGGAGATAACGGATGAGGAGCATGAAGACGCCATTAGGCTGGGCTTTTAGTTTATTATGATGAACTTTTATTATTAGCGTTTAGAACGCTTATCTATGAATAAAAAGCTTGGTTTCGGTTTTTATCAAGTATGTTGGTTTCAAGTGATGTAAATGGCTTAACGCCGTGAGACGATGAAATACCTTGGGTGTTATGTTTGTAAATAAATATGTTTTTATTTAAGTATGTGATGTGATCATTAAGTTCTCTTCTTATGAATGATATATTCTGTAGTGTATGTTATAAGATAATAACATTAAGTTCATATTAAACAGATAGATGGCTAGAGGAAGACGTCGTCAAACAACTGAGGGGTCAGGAGGTAATGCTGGGGATACACCGAATCCTATGCAGTAGTTTGTAGGCATGTTAGTGGGGGCACTTCCCGAATGCAAATAACTCTCCAGTGGCCTAAGTGGCACACTTCAAGGACTTCAAGAGCGTGGGACCCCCTGAGTTCAAAGGAACCACTGAACCCATCGAAGCTCAAACTTGGGTCAAGGAAATCAAAAAGGCGTTCGCTATTGCCCGAGTAGGTGATGATCAAAAAACAATCTTCGCCACTTACATGCTGAAGGGTAAAGCTAACTTCTGGTGGGAGGCAAACCGCTGGAGAAGGCGTGATACCTTGGGAAGGGTTTAAGAAAATCTTTTTCGAGAACTATTTTCTCGTTAAGTATCAGAGAGTCACATGGAGATGTGATTCTCGGAGTCAAGCAAGAAGACATGACGGTACCTCAATATGCCACAAAATTCAACGAAATCAAGCGAGGTTTCAGCCTCACCAGTCGACAATCGAGGAGAGAAAAAATGAGGAGGTTTGAGCAAGGTCTCAAACCATGGTTATATAGCGCACTCTCGGTGTTATGTATAGACGAATAGCTTCATGACTCTCCGGAGAAAAAGCTATAATCGTTGAGGGTGGAAGTGAGGCCCCATGAAATTTAACAAGGATAAAAAAGAAGAAGAATGAAGGAGGGAATCGCGGGGAAGGTAGCAGCAGTGGTGTAAATAAGAGGAAGTGGAACAATAACAACAATAGCAGCAACAATTTCAAATCGGGAAACTCTAGGGGAAAACCAGGGGAAGCAAAGAAGAGAACTGAGGCATACAAGGATTGTGGGAGGAATCACTCGGGGGCATGTCGAAAAGGAAAGAATGTCTGTTTCAACTGCAGGCAGGAGGGGCATATCTCTCCCAATTGCTCTGCACCAAAGAGAAATGGATGCTTCAACTGTGGAGCATTGGATCATCAAGCAAGGAATTGCCCAAAGAAGAACACAGGAGGAGGAAATGGAGGAAGGGGACCAAGCGGTGGGAATCTCGCGATTAATGGACCACCAATTCATAGTCGGCCAACAGCAAGGACTTTCAACATGACGGTTCAGGATGCGGTCACATCCAGGGACGTGGTTTCAGGTATCATTCCGATCAATGATATTTCTGCTTACATATTATTTGATTCGGGTGCTACTTGTTCCTTCGTATCACATGAATTCTCCCAACGATTAAACTTACCCCAGGAAGATTTAAAATATCCTATGAACATAGAAGTTGCTAACAAGGAAATGATTCCCGTTAGCCATGTCTATAGAAATTGTGTTGTAGACATCAAGGGATATAAGTTACCCGTGGATTTAATTCCAATTCAATTAGGAGAATTTGATGTAATTCTAGGAATGGATTGGTTATTTAACCATGGAACGATGATAGATTGCCAAAAGAAGTGTATAAACCTTAGGACTAAAGATCAGTCTAAGGTAACATTCTATGGAAGTAGGTCGCCGAGACACTCAAGTTGTCTGATGATGATGCAAGCGAGGAAGTTACTAAGAAAGGGATGTGTTGGATGTTTGGCACATATCGTTGATACGTAGAAAGCAGGGATAGAGATGGGACATATACCAGTAATGAACGAATTTCTTGATGTATTTTTGGAGGAATTTCCAGGACTTTTATCGGATCGGGAGGTCGAATTAGTTATAGATTTAGTACCGAGAACGGCACAGATTTTGAAAGCCCCTTACAGAATGGCACCGGTAGAAATGAAGGAGCTGATGATACAGTTGCAGGAGTTATTGGATATGAAGTATATTCAACCGAGTGTGTCTCCTTGGGGAGCACCAGTTTTATTTATAAAAAAGAAGGATGGATCGATGAGACTATGTATCAACTATCGAGAGTTGAAAAAGGTGATGATTAAGAACAAGTATCCATTACCTAGGATCGATGATCTGTTCGGTCAACTGAGGGGAGTGAAATATTTTTCCAAGATCGACTTGAGGATGGGATATCACCAGTTAAAGGTAAGGAAGGAAGATGTACCTAAGACAAATATTCAGACACGCTATCATCACTACGAAGTTCCCGTGATGTCGTTTCGTTAACAAATGCGCTAGCAACATTTATGGACATGATGAATCGGGTATTCAAGCAATACTAAGATAAATTTGTAGTTGTGTTCATAGATGATATCCTGATCTATTCTAAGACTCAGGAAGATCATGTTGGACATTTAAGGTTAGTGTTGGAGGCGTTAAGAAAGGATAAGTTATACGCAAAATTCTCGAAGTGTGAATTCTGGTTAGAGAAAGTTCAATTTCTGGGTCACGTGATCGACAAGGATGAAATTTTTGTGGATCCAGCAACGGTGGAAGCGGTTCAGAATTGGGAACAACCAAAGTCACCGACTGAAGTAAGAAGTTTCTTAGGACTGGCAGGCTATTATAGACGGTTTATCCAAGATTTTTCAAAGATAGCGGGAACATTGACGAATTTAACGAAGAAGTCGGTAAAATTTGTCTGGACGAAGAAATGTGAAAAGAGTTTTAAGGAATTCAAGAAAAGACTGAGTGAAACACCAGTGTTGTCTTCACCTGACGATACAGGTGACTTCGTGATTTTCAGTGATGCGTCACACAAAGGACTTGGTTGTGTGCTTATGCAAAATGGTAAAGTTATTGCGTATGCATCGCGTTAATTAAAGGATTACGATAAGGGATATCCTACCCATGACCGGAATCAAGCAAGTGGTAGTATTTGCCTTTTAAAGATATGGAGGCACTATTTGTATGGTGTAAGGTGTGAAATATACACGGACCATAAAAGTCTGAAGTATATCTTCGCGTAGAAGGAGTTGAATATGAGACAAAGAAGATGGTTAGAAATTATAAAGGATTACGATTACGACATCTTGTATCATCCGGGGAAAGCGAACGTGGTAGCAGATGTGCTAAGTAGAAAGGGCAGTGGTAGATTAGCAATATTAACAGCTAAAGAGGAGTTGATTAAGGAGATGGCTAGATTGGAACTCGAGATAAAAAGTCCAACAGAGCCAGAGGGGAATTTTTTTGCAATGGAGGCTCATCCGACTCTATTGGACAAAATCAAGGAAGTACAAGGCAGCGATTTGGAATGTGTGAAGGCGAGGAAAAGAATTTCAGATGGAGAAGAGCTTAAATTCAGTATGGGGGGTGATGGACTATTAAGATTTGAGAAGAGAATTTGGGTGACAATGGTGTTTGAATTAAAGAAAGAAATCTTGCAAAAAGCTCATAGTTAAAGTTACTCAATCCACCCGAGAAGCATAAAGATGTATCAGGATCTCCGCCAACATTATTGGTGGCCCAGTATGACAAAAGAAGTCGCAGAGTGCATCAGCAAGTGTTTAACATGCTAGTGAGTTAAGGCAGAACATCAGAAACCGAGCGGGTTACTTCAACCTTTAGAAATTCCAGAATGGAAGTGGGAGCATATCACGATGGACTTCGTGGTAGGACTTCCAACTGCGCAGAAAGGTTATGATGCAGTATGGGTGATCGTTGATCGATTGACCTAGTCAGCGCATTTCTTGCCAATCAAGATCAGATATACCTTGGATCAGTTGGTAAAGCTTTACATCAAAGAGATTATTTCCAGGCACGGGGTACTTGTATCAATTGTGTCAGATCGCGATCTGCGGTTCAAAGCAAATTTCTGGAGAAGTTTTCAAGAACGCATGGGAACGCAACTGAGGTTGAGCACGGTGTATCATCCTCAAACAGATGGGTAGAGTGAGAGAACTATTCAAACGTTAGAGGACATGCTGAGAGCATGTGTTATGGATTTTAAAGGCAGCTAGGATGATCACCTACCGTTGGTGGAATTTGCGTACAACAACAGTTATCACGCGAGCATCGGTATGCCACCTTATAAAGCTTTATATGGAAGGAAATGCTGAACGCCATTGTGCTAGGATGAAGTGGGAGAACGACAATTGCTAGGGCCAGAATTGGTGCAACAAACTGGAAATGTGATCAAAACAATACGAGCGAGGCTAGTGACAGCTCAGGATCGACAAAAGAAATATGCAGATCAACATCGGCAACAACGAGATTTCGACGTCTGCACTTATGTGTTTTTGAAAGTATTGCCTTGGAAAGGAAAAATGAGATTTAGGAAGAAGGGAAAACTTAGTCCCTGATTCATAGGACCCTTCGAAGTGTTGAGGGGAGTGGGTGAGGTAGCTTATGAAATAGCCTTACCTCCAGAGTTAGAACATATACAGAACGTGTTCCACGTTTTAGTCCTACGACCCTATAAACAGGATTACAAGCATGTCATAAAGTATGAACCTATTCAGTTTGAAAAGGATTTAAGCTATGAAGAGGTCCCATTGCAGATAATCGATAGAAAAGAACAAGTGTTAATAAATAAGATAATACCTTCTGTTAAGGTATTATGGAGGAACCACAACGCCGATGAGGCTACGTGGGAACTCGAGGAGAAAATGATGAAAAATTACCCTAATCTTTTTGATTGATGTGTAATGATTTCGGGGACGGAATCCTTTTAAGGGAGGGTGAATGTAATATCCGAGATTTTTTTTTATGTAATTTAAGAATTATGAATAAACGAATGTATATGAAACTTTTGGGTGATTTCATTTTTATGTGTTGTATATATATGTGTTATTTCAAGATATGTGATTAGATGTATTTAAATGTTTGATTTAGTTTTATTTAACTATTTAAATTGATTAAGTAGGGAATTATTCAATTTATTACGTGGGATGGTATTAAATTATGAGCTGGAGTTCGGAGCGGAATTTAGAGACACGGACTGCGTATTTGAGTCCGAAACGTCGAAATTAGTCAGGATAGACCATAATCACAAAAAAAGTGTCACGGTTGACTTTTTGATCAAAGTCAACTAGTTGATTTTTTTGAGGGAAAAGTCAACTACGAATTTCGGAGATAATTTTGACGAAACGGATAGTTCTACAATGTCCGAAATGTTGACTTTAGTAGGAACCAGTATAAGTATCGAACACGTTTGGTTACGAAGGGCAAAAGGGTCGAAATGAATTATTAATTGGTTACATGATTAAAATAATATTTTAAATAATTAGTTGCAGCAGCTGGAGGGTCCACGAGACCATCAAATGGGGACAAGGAGGGAGCATGCACGTGTATTTCAATATGTTGAGGGAGAGGGAGAGGGACTTACACTCCTTAATAAACCTAGACTTTTCCATTTCTATAACTCCCACTCCATACTTAATTGTTTTATTATTATATACTTATGATGTATAATTGATCACGGAGAGTTGATGACTATAACCTCTATATATGCAATTCATCTAAACTCATTATTTCTTTCCTAAAAGTTCCACCCAAGAGAGCAAATAGATAGTGCGAATGAGGGTGTGAGAGTTTGTGAGAATTCTGGAGTTTTCATAGGGGATTAATTAAGCAAGGAGAATCATTAGGGGTTCATCAAGGAGGTAAGCCTTGTAGTCTCTTTTTATATTTTTGAGAAACTAGTGGAAAAGTGCATGAATAATCATGGGAAATGCTTTGTTTTGAGGTTGTAATGTCATGCTAATGTTGGGTTCTATTATAAGATGGTTAAGAAATAAAAATTCTGGTATATTACATGATTCAAAATCGTAGATATTCAAGGAATTCATGTAGGCATTTTAAGTGTTTGATATTATGCCTCTTAGATGTCAATTTGTTCAAATCATGTTAATTTCGTGAAGTTAATTGTTGGTTTACGTGCATATATGTTAGTATATGAGTTCTGGACAGTAGGAGCCTTTCCATTGCATGCTAGAATCGAAAACATGGAGTTTAGTCGAATTGAACTAAACTAAAATCTATGACTTTTCGGGTTTTTTGGAGCTTTGGATTTGTAGTTTATATGACTCGATTAGCATATGTAATAATTTTATAAAATAGTATGTAGTATGAAGTCTCATCTGGCCCAAATTTCATTAGAATCGAAGTTATAATGACCAAGTTATAAAAATCGTAAGCAAGCATGTTCATATTAAAATCTACAGAAAATCTGGAATTTTCAGATTTTTTTCGAAGTATAAAACTAGTGCTGGCACGTTTTTCTATGCAGTTGGTTTGTGGTCTTAGCATGCTAGTTTCATGAATGTTATATTTTTGTAAAATACCTTGATGTATGAAGTTTAGTGTGTCCAAGTATCATGGTTATATCATATGTAGATTAGTGGGAATAAAATAGAAAAAGTGGCTGCAAGAAACAAAAATTTGATGTCTTTCTTGGGACTGTTTGGATCAGTCTGTTTCGGGGGCATTTTCGTCCACTGTGTTGAACTTTAAAAATTCTAGAAAAATTTGTAGTATTAATATAAGAAGATATGAAGGTCCTGTAAAAATTTGAGAAGTTTTGGCCATACAGTTTGAGAGTTATTAATTTTACGGTTAAGGACACGTTTTGTGAAGATACCCGAATAACTCTTTGTGTATAAGTCCAAAAATTATGAAATATTTACTGGACGTACATGTGTATAACAGGAGTTAACCCAAAAAATTTCAGAGTTTTTGGAGCTAATCTCGATTTATGAAAAATCGGAGAATATTTAGCTATTATGGACTATTTAAAACTAGTAGATGAATTTTAAAAATTCCAGGAAAATTATATGTTCAATGTGGGACTATATTCTACAAAATCCCAGAAAAGAAATATTTTTGGGACTGATTTGGTATTTTTTATATAAATGATGCTATATGGATAAATGAATTTAATTATATATGTGATGTCATAATTATGGAAAAATGAGATTTTCCGACTTGAGACCCTTAAGCATATTTTATGCAGATTTTTGGTAGAGTTTTGGTCTGAAAAATGTCACAAATTTATGTTTCCCGCTTTTTTATTTAACCACATGGCCTACATTCATAACAACATGTTAGGTAATTGAGTTGTATTTGAATACGTGTGAGTTTAATCTTTTTATTAAAATAAAAGGGAACCATTACACTTTAAAGTGGTGTTAGAGAACCAAATTACTTAACGTGACACATGTGAATAGGTTACGTGAAGGGCTAGTAGATAGCAGTAATTGTAGAAGACGTAACAGGCAAGTTTCTTACCCAATTTTTCATTATGAATTTATTCAACTCTTATTCAATTAATTGCAGCGAGGGTAATTTGGGCTTGTGATTAATTAATCATTTGTGCAAGCTCCTTTATTGTAAAGTTCTATAACTTCAATTGTGATGCAAAACGTTATTGATGATTATTCAGTTCCTATTGCAACTGCTATACTTTAAAGTTCATATTCCCTTAATGAACTATATTCAAGCATGCTTTCTAGCTTTCGTTCCAGCTAGATGTTATTGATGCAAACATAGTATATTGCTTTGGTGATGTCCCGCATGAATACTAAGATGAATAACCCGAATAATCGGGCAAATAGATGTCAGGTATATAGTCCCATTTACGCTTATGAGTTTAAACTTTATACTTGTGCACAATGTAGGGTACGATAGGCTGATCACCTGGAGTACTTGTAGAGACCGTTTACAATCTATTTGATTGTTAAACCGTCTGATGGTTTTTGATGAAACAAAGTAATGTTATATCGTGGGCACCATGTACTGTAATCGATGTTACACGGATTTGGGGGCATCACACCCTCACTTTGTCAAGCCTATAAATAGAGAGCTCATAATTCATTTGTTGCTTGATCAAATTCCTTTCAACTTTCTCTTACAAAATAACTTAAGTGTTAGAGAGAATAAGCACTTTTAAGTTAAAGCTTCCTTTGTTAGATTTTCCAAGAAGAAGAAGTTAGACATCAAAGGTAATGATCTTGTGTCCAATATTCTTCCATTTCTATCATAATAGGATGATAAGAGAAGTGTAATTAATGAACATGTATGCTAAGAACATATAAGAATTGAGTTATGAATGGACTTAAGCCGAATAAGTTATGAAGAAGCAACTTGAACCTAAATAAGTTGATAACTTATGATGAACTTGTAATATGTTTGTCATATGAAGTTAGTATGTTGGATATGATATGAGAACATTGAGTAAAGGACTTAAATCAATAATAAGTCATAAGTAAATGAAATCATGAAAGTTATAAGTTGATAAGCCATGAACTTATGAAGAATAAGTTAAAACCTAATTTGAAAATAAGTTAATGTAATAAGTAGTTTGAAATGTTTATATGATGGTTAGAATTCATTTAGAACAATGATCAAATCGTTAGTAACGAAGTTATGCAGGAATTCACACGATTGGACGTTAAGCGTCAAATTCGTGAAATTCTCAGAATGGAAGTCGTATTTTGTGTTTGAACTCGAAAACATTGGTTTTCAATGGAGATAAATAATGTTTGGCATTATAGAGTTGTAGACTCGAAAATGACCAGATTCCGACTTAGAACGAAGAAACGAGCGTTAAACGTTCACGAACGTTTATCATTTTCGTTAAAAATGAACTAATAGGTGAATTTTTAGCAAACAAAGTCAAATAGATAAAATTCATGCATGAACATGTAGAGTATGTAATTTGTGAACCGTAGGCTTTTGAACGAGCCAATTCGGACTTATAACGAAGAAGTTATGCGTCCGGGAGTTTCACAAAATTTTAAAAGGTATAAATTTTTCTAAGGCATAGAGTTGGCGCCGCGGTGCCAATCCAAGGCCAAATGGTGGTCTTCGCAGTTACCGAGCAGCATTGTCATTACCTCATCGCTAACTCACGCCACTACTCGAGATGAAGAGCTAAGTGTGGCCATGCCATTTCCACCCCAGAGTTTCGACAGACAAGAATGTTTACAGGTATAGAATGAAAGATAGCTCATTAGTAATGAACTAAGGTGTAAATATAACATTGTTAAAGCATTGTTAGACACTTAATGTATGATGATTAAAGGTTAATAATCAATTGAAGATAAACGTAATGAGAACAATGTAATGTGCTAAGCCGACTGTAGAAATTTCTTGACCAAGTTGATTATGAATCCAATGGTTTGCAATACCAGTGTGGGTTATGTAATTACTTAATGAACATGATAAGACATTTACTAAATCACTGTTATAGTGATGACTTTAGGAATTTAATGTTGTTTAATGAGTAGTTAAACGACGAACATAAAGTATAAGGAACGTGTACTGTATTCAATAATGATAATGACTATAACGTTGAGAGTTATAACTAAATGTTGTTAAATATTACGTAAACGTAAACAGAATGCAATAAAGTGTACTTAACAAATGACGATCGAGTTTCGAATAACGTAGGAATGTTAGTAAGCCATGAGGAAGGATGATTAACTTGAAACGAGTTCTATTAATGAAGTAAATCCACATAAGACATAGAAGAGAAAGAAGTTAGTAAGAATAATGTAAAATATAATGGCAAGCCGGAACCAATTGTAACAAATCTAATATATGATTAGATTGAGAAGAAGGGTAAGATTCATTAGGAACCATGTATGTTCATTTATAACCTAATGTGGTATGTTATATGGTTATGTATTGTAGAGACCGTAAAGACTGAAAGGAAAAGTTATTTTTATTGTAGCAGATGCTGAAGGCAAGTTTTTCTTAAACGCTTGTCTAACCTTCGTGTTAGCCAAGTTTTCTGTGATTCATGTTATGAGATGCATGAAGTGTTTTACTAAAGGGTCAATGCCAGTTTTATCTTGGCTAGACTAATCTTGAAGATTGATTGATTTATTTACATGTCTTTCAATATAGAATTGATAATGCTATCATACGCCAATTGTTTGGTATGGATTCAAGGTAAGCCTGAGTATGAATCAACAAATGTATTTTCATCGATTATTCGATGGGCACGCGAGGTTGCCAAAACTTAAACGTACACACGTTTAATGGATGTAGTGTTGATCAACATATAGTACTATGGGCTGATCACCCAGAAGTGCTCGTAAGATATGCTGGACTTACGGACTTAGTGTCGGGTTGTCCTTTTTAAAGAAAATATGAAATGCTTATGGTCTTGAGCCAGAGTTGATGTTTTACTGAATATTGTTATTGTAAAATATTTTAAAGGAAAAGAAAATAAACATGGAATGTAATGGGTATAGAACCCGAGAAAATCGAATTATTAATGTAAATACTTTTAATAATGAATAAAATAATATTATTTATTATTATTAAGATACCCTGATTTGGGGCGTCACAGATAAGATTAATAAAACTCGGGGAAGAACTCTATAACCTAGAAAGGAAGAAAACTCCAAGAAGTATGTCGTAAATCGAACAATTAACTAATGAATAAAATAAATTAAAGTGTTTGAATTTCTAAGACGAAAATAAAAGCTTTTAACTACGAGAAATTTTAAATTTCTAAGAAAAAAAACTATTCATCGATTTCAATATTCATCGATTTCTAAATTATTTTTTGAACTTCCGAGAAATACATAACGTTATAATATCAAGGTGATATCGATTATGTAATAATAATCTAAGTATGGAAAACGTAATATTTCGCATGCGAACTTAATTTGGGGAACGTTAGGTTTATTAAGCGCTAAAGGAAAGAAAGTTGTGATCGTATAATGTGTATTCATTATATGAAGGTAATGAATGTAAGTATAATACGACGTATTGTACTATTATGTATGAAGAATGAGATAACGTATATTAAGAATTAATATACGAGCTAGCATACGAAGATTATATGTGGGGTATATATGTTAATTTGTTTAAATAAGTGGTAATGGACTTGTAGGATTATTAGCCTTATGAAGGAAGTCCAATAGAATGTGACAATCAAGCCCAAGTGTTTAATAAGTTATGAGTCCAAACTATGGTAGTACAAGCCCAATAAGGAATTAACTAGATTAATTAGCAAGCCCAATGTCAAGCCATGATCCATGGGGAAATCCAAGTGTAAAGTGGGTAGTCTTGATGGGAAAATAATATGTGTGGTGACCAAGTGATGTGATGAGCAAGGAATGAATAGTAAGGAGGTGGAGGATTAAGGAGCTGGGATGGTGTAATAACCATTTTACCCTAGCTTTGAGTGGCCTATAAATACCAAGCTTCATTTCATTTTGTTGCTTGATCAAATTTCATCCAACTTCCCTCAAGATAAGCTACTTATTTGGTAAAGAGAATAAGCCACTTAAGCAGTTATAAGCCACTTCAACCTTTGTTATATTTTCCAAAGTGAATTGAAGTCATAGTCTTCAAGGGTAAGACTCATATCTTTTATCTTTATCTCTTCTATGGTAGGATTGGTAGAGAAGGGGGATTGTTTGATAATAACATGTAATAAGTCATTAAGGAATGAACTTAAACTGAATAAGTGAATAAGCAACTTGAACTCTAATAAGTTTTTAGAATCATGAAGAACTTATCATATGTTGTCATATGATGTTAATATGTTGATTATAGCATGAGAACATTGATTGATGGACTTAAGTTCATAGAAAGTCATAAGAATGAGGAATTGTAGTTCATAAGTTAAATAAGTCATTGACTTATGAGAATAAGTCAAAAACCTACTTTGATTATAAGTTGGTGTAATAAGTAATTTGTAATGATCTTATGATGGTTGAAATCCATTTAGAATCATTAAGAATGTAGTTTTCTTTTAATTCACACGATCGATTTATTATCGCTCGAATTCGTGAAAATTCTCTGAATGGAAGTCGATTTTGTGTTTGAAGTCGAAAATGTTGGTTTTCGATGGAGACAAGTCATATTTGGCATTATAGAGTCATGGACTCAAAAATGACCGAATTCTCGACTTTCAGAACGAAGAAACGAAAGCGCCGAACGCTCACGAACGCTTATCGTTTTCGTTAAAAATGAAATAATAGGTGAAATTTTATCAAACCAAGACAAATAGATAAAATTCTTGCATGAACGCATAGAGTATATAATTTGTGAACCATAGGCTTTTGAACAGACCAATTCAGACTTATAACGAAGAAGTTATGTGCCCGGGAGTTTCGTGAAATTTTCAAAATTTTGGAAACTGTTTAAGGCACACAAGTCCGCAAGCGCCATGCATGCGCGATTCACAAATTTCTTTAAAGCCTCACATGCCGCATAAGTAGGTCGAACTGCAGATATCGCTAACTCACATGCTCAAGACGCGAGATGCAGAAGTTAAGTGTGGCTATGCTACGCAAATTCTAGAATTTTGATGGACAAGAATGTTTACAAGTATAGAATGAAAGAGAACTTTTGGTAATGAACTAAGGTGTTAATATAACATTGTTAAGGCGTTGTTAGACATGTAATGTATGATGATTAAAGGTTGATAATCAATTGAAAGTGAACGAAATGTGAATGACGAATGAAAAGCCTAAACCCATAATAATGAGATCTAAGTCGATTTAGATTGAGATGAAGGGTAAGATATAATAATATACCTACTTGATTATATAAAACCTAATGTGGTATGTTATATGATCATGTATTGTAGAGACTTAGAGACCTAAAAGTGTACGTGTGATAATCAAGAAGCGTATCGCCAAAGGCAAGTATTCTAACCCTTGTTCCAGCTTCACCGACAAGTTTTGTAATTCATGTATTCTTTCACATGAAGTTTTGAACGATAAAGTCTAAAGCCAATTCTTTCGGCCAGACTTATATTATGATTCTCACAAAGCATGATTTATGTTTACCGAAAGTTATATTGGTATGGTTTTCAATCAAAGACCAAGTATGCTAAAATGTTTTTGTCGCTTAACGATAGTGCACGTGAGGTTGCCACAACTTAAACGTATACATATTTAATGAATGTAGTGTCGATCAACATAGAGTACTATGGGATGATCACCCGTAAGTGCTCGTAAGCTATGCCGACTTACTTAACTTAGTGCCGGGTTGTCCTTTTCAAAAGAAATTATGAATCGCTCATAGTTCTTGAGCCTTAGTTGATATTCTACCAATATCATTGTTGTTGGAAAAACGCTTTTGAATGAAAAGAAGTGCTATTTTGAATTATCGATAGTACTTTTAAATTTGTTCGCCATCAAGATATATGAGTTCTATGTTTCAAGCATGTTGTTTATTAAAATTGTAGTATTGGTTGAGCTAGTCATGCTCACTCTTGCTTGAACCATATGAACACAGCTAAGATCGAGTGGACCGAAGGCTCAGGCAAGGACAAGGGCAAGGCGAAGACGAACCCTTAGATTGCTTATGTAATAGAATAGTTGAACGATTTGTAATATATTTGATATTATGACAAGAACAAACGAATGGGTTACAAAGAACCTGGGAAATGTAATATTATTTTGGATATATAAAAGTTATATTAGTCCTTTTGAGACTATTCAATTGAATGAATGAATGAATGGTAGTACCGCAGTAAGACCATCCGCTCAAGGTTGAAGAGACCCGAATTTAGGGGCGCCACAAAGTTGGTATCAAAGCATTAGGTTATAAAACTTAAGGGGGGGATTAAAAACCTTAAGTCATAACCTTAAGAGGAGTCAAAGAAGTACAAAAAAGGAAAATAACCTTATAAAAATGCATTATGATTATGTTATGTGTTTTCATTATTCTACTGACGTGTACTAATCAACTTAATTGTTTTGTGTAGATGTCGAGTAAACTGAATGTTTGTAGAATGAGCAAACCATTAGTGAAGAATCGGTGAACCAAGTAGAGGTTATACCAACCCTATAGCAAGAGAGCCATATGTAGTGATTATTGAGTCTGGAGACTCAGAGGAAGCTGACTACATGTCAGTATTTGACGGGATGATAGAGGAGGAGGTAGAGACAGTTTCCTTTAACCCAGTGGCTATAGCAGCAGAGATAGCTCCTGGGGGGTCGATGATGTCTCTTTTCATGTCAGTGTTGGATAGAAATATCCATTATCGTCGTGAAGTCAAGGAGTCAAGGCGAGCTCCAAATGGTTATAGAGGACAAGACCGATGTCGAGTCCATGTGGGAGCAGAACATGACGAGAGGATTTTTGGCTAAGGACAAAGTCCAGGATTTAAAGCACGAGGTCTTTGAGCTCAAGGAGGAGCTAAAGACTAAGGTGCGTAAGATAGGAGGATGTCCTATATCTATAGGAGTTCTCACACGATTTCCAAAGCAGTAGTAGGATATCCCGGTGGAGGTGGGGCAAACACGACATACTATTAGCCGTGATATTATTGCCGGCCTTGCCAAGGCAGATTTTGATAATGCCTTGAGGCGTATGTGTACTAGTAGTAGTAGAGAGTAATATGTAAATATTTTGTAAGTAGTAGTGACGTAAAGCCCTTTTTGTATAGTAAAGGGTAGTCTTTTATAAATCCCAATTTTGGAAAGCAATAATGGAAAGTAATGTAATCACTTTTAGTCGTGTATATGTAACCAATGTAGTATTATACTACGAAGAATGAATATAAGTCCTTTTATGGAAAGCAATGAGTTATGGATGTTGGAGTTATTGGTTAATATTAATGATAACTAATAAAGAAAGGAATAATAACGAAATGTGTTTATCAGATTAGCAAAATGCCGCCAAGAAGAGTGCAACGTAATCAAGGTGCGAATGTGAATCAACCGTAGGGGGAGGTCCAAGTTAACTCCAATGCAGGAGTTTGTTAATCTGATAATAACCGCCTTTAATAGAACAGGGCTAATATCCCAGAATCCGTGAGTAGCACGAGCTACTACCTTTAAGGATTTCAAGAGCGTGGGTCCGCCGAGTTCAAAGGAACTACTTGACCCTATTGAAGCCCAAACGTGGGTTAAGGAGATAGAGAAGGCATTTGTAATAGCAAATGTCGATGAGGCCCAAAAGGTTGCCTTTTCACACCTATATGATGAAGGGAGAGGCCAACTTTTGGTGGGAAGCCAATCAGGCTAGGGTTGGGATAGCAAATCTGACGTGGGATAGGTTCAAGGAGATATTCTTTGAGAACTACTTTCCCACGAGCATGCAAGAGAGGATGAAGATGCGGTTTTTGGAGTTGAAACAAGGGGACATGACGGTTCCCCAATACTCCACCAAGTTTAATGAACTGGCAAAGTTCGTTCCACATCAAGTGGATACTGAGGTGAGGAAGGCGCGATGGTTTGAGCAAGGCTTGAAACCCTGGCTCTATAACCGCATATCGGTATTCCAAAGTACTTCTTTTGGGACCGTTTTAGAGAAGGCGATAATCGCCGAAGGTGGTAGTGAGGCGTTGAGCCAATACCACAAAGAAAAGAAAAATAAGGGTAAGGTAGATGGGGAGTAAAGATCGAGGGAGCCAGGTGGTAGTGGCGAGGGTCGTAAAAGGAAGGTATTTAGCTCTGGGAATACCGGGAGTGAAGCAAGGAGACCAAGAAAAGAATGGAGGCCTCAAGACTGTGGGAAGACTCACTTAGAGTCTGCCTCAAGGGAAGGCCGTCTGTTACAATTGTGGATGTGAGGGGCACATTACGCCTAATGTCCAAGTTCAAGAAGAACCATGGATGCTTTGTGTGTGGATCAATCGACCACATGGCAAAAGAACTGCCAAAGAAGGGGACGAACGGAACCGGGCACTAATAGCGATAAGTTAGCTATTAGTGGACCAAAGACAACTGTGTAGCCGATGGGTCAGACTTTTAACATGACAAACCAAGATGCAACAGATCGTGGGACGCCGTCATCGCAGTATTATTCCGATCAACGATATCAATGCGTACGTACGCTTTGATTTGATTCGGTGCTACTTGTTCGCTTATAGCATGCGATTTTGCTAGATGATTAGGATTACTTCCTAAAAGTTTCCTATACCTTTAAATATTAAGGTAGCAAATGAAGAGATAATTCCTGTTGAAGATGTTCATAAGAGTTGTTGTGTAGATATATACGGGTTGTAAATTATCGAGATTTGTTACCGATAAAGTTAGGAGAATTCGATGTAATTTCTGAATGGATCAAGTTAGTAAACCATGGGGCAATTATAGATTGTCAAAATAAATGTGTGAACATTAAGACGTTAGATCAACCTCGGATAGTATTTTACCGGAATAAATCGCCGAGACGTTCGTGTTGTCTAACCATGACACAAACTAGGAAATTACTTAGAAAGGGATGCATAGATTATTTGTGTCATGTTATTGATACCCAGAGAGTGGTAGCAACCATGGAACAAATACCGGTAGTGACAGAATTCGCTGATGTATTTCCGAGTGAATTGGCCGGGTCTTCCACGGATAGGGAGACAGAGTTTGTGATAGACATCAGTGCCGTGAGCAAGCACTACAGCTTCAGTGGCACCGTATCGTATGGCGCCAGTGGAGATGAAGGAGTTGATGGTGCAATTATAAGAACTGTTAGATAGGAAGTACATTCAACCGAGTGTTTCACCGTGGGGAGCACCGTGATCGCTTTGTCAAGAAGAAGGACGGATCGTTAAGACTGTGTATCGACTATCGAGAGTCGAACAAGTTAACGATAAAGAATAAATACCCATTGCCCAGATCGATGATCTCTTTGATCAATTGAAAGGGGCTAAGTATTTTCAAAATAGATTTAAGAACGGGGTATCATCAGTTGAAGGTTAGAAGGAGGATGTGCCAAAGACAAAGATTCGTGACTCAAGTATGGTCATTACGAAGCTCGGTGATGTCGTTTAATTGACAAATGCACCAAACCGTGATTTATGGATATGATGAACAGAGTGTTCAAACAATATTTGGACAAGTTCGTCGTGGTGTTTATAGATGATATTCTAGTCTATTCTAAGACGCCGTAAGATCATGTCAACACCTAAGATTAGTGTTGAGACACTTAGAAGGAGAAATTGTATGCGAAGTTCACTAAGTGTGAATTTTGGTTGAGAAGGTGCAATTTTTAGGTCATGTCATCGACCATGAGGGAATTTCAAGAGATCCAAATGAAGGTGGAAGCCGTGATGAATTGGGAACAACCAAAAACGCCGAATCGAGGTGCGGAGTTTTCTAGGGTTAAGAAAGTTACTATCGAAGATTCATCCAGATTTTTCAAGATAGCTACCCGCTGACTAACTTGACGAGGAAGACGGTGAAATACGCTTGACCGACAAGTGCGAGGAGGACAATTTTCAAGAACTAAAGAAGAGATTGAGTGAAGCGCCTGCTTTGTCATCGCCACATGACACACAGAAATTTTGTAGTTTATAGCGATGCTTCAGATAGAGGACTTGGTCAGTGTGCTCATGCAAAGCATGGCAAGGTCATTGCAGATGATCTAGGCAAATTGAAGGATTATGAGAAAGTTTACCCTACTCATGATCTCGAACTCGGCCGCAGAGTTTTTGCTCTAAAGATATGGAGACATTATCTTTATGGAGAAAAATGTGAGATATACACGGACCACAAAGTCTAAAATATATCTTCACACGTAAGGAGTTGAATATGAGGCGGAGAGAGATGGCGGAGTTGATAAAGGATTACGACTGTGAAATCTCAGATCACCCCGAAAAAGCCAATGTAGTTGCCGACGCCTTAAGTAGGAAGGGTCGGGAAAAGTTGTCTTTATTAACTACTCAAACCGAGTTGATAATGTAGATGGCTAGGATGGAGTCGGAAGTGAAGCCGCCAAGTGAAGGAGGACAAATGTTGTTTATGACGGAGATGCAATCTACCATCGTAGAGAGAGTTAAAGAGGTACAACTCAAAAACCGGATGAGTGCGACCGTGAAAGGAGCGGCTAGCCAATGAAAAAGATACTAAGTACGCCTTGATAATGAGGGATTATTGAGATTTGAAGGAAGAATTTGGGTTTTGAAATGAGACGGAATTAAAGGAGCAGGTGTTGCAAGAGGCTCATAGTTCGAGGTTTTCGATTCATCCCGGTAGCACTAAGATGTATCAAGATCTTCGACAGAAGTTTCGTGGTGAACATGAAGAGAGAGAGAGAGATCATGAATATGTGAGTAGGTGCTTGACTTGTCGAGAGAGTTAAGGCGTAACATCAACGACCCAGTGGCTTTGCTACATACCATTAGAAATTTCGAGTGGAAATGGGAGAATATCACGATGGATTTTGTGGTGGGACTTCCGACTACTCAAAAGGGGTATGATGCGATTTGGGTAATAGTGGACCCATTGACAAAGTCAATACCACTTTTTTGCCAATTAGGGTCAAGTATAACTTAGACAATTAGCTAGACTTTATATTAAGGAAATAATCTCCGCATATGGAGTACCAAGATCGATTGTGTCGATCGCGACCCACGATTCACGCTCGAACTTTTGAGGAGTCTACAAGAGCAGCTTAGGAACGCAGCTTGAATTTGAGTACATCATATCATCCACAAACGGATGGACAAGAGCGAGAGAACAATTCAGACGTTAGAAGATATGCTAAGATCTCATGTCATGGATTTCAAGGGTAGTTGGGATGATCATCTACCATTAGTGGAGTTTATGATAACAATAGTTATCATGCAAGCATAGGTATGCCGCCTTCACGAAGCTTTGTATGGAAGGAAATGCGTAATGCCACCGTATTGGGATGAGGTAGGAGAACGCCAATGTTGGGACCGTAATTGGTGCAATGATAAATGGATATTGTCAAGAAGATACAAATGCGCCTTCTAGCAACCAAGATGCATGTAAGAAGTTTACGGATCCGCATAGAGAGAATCGAGAGTTTGAAGTAGGTTCGTACGTATTTCTAAAAGTATCTCCCTGGAAAAAAAAGATAAGTTTTGGAAAGAAGGGAAAGTTAAGTCTGAGATTTATAGGACCTTTTGAGGTATTAAAATGGGTAGGTGAGGTAGCTTATATGATAGCATTACCTCCAGACCTAGAATGAATACATAATGTATTTCACATATCCATGTTACTTCCTTATAAGCCAGATTATAAGCACGTGATAGAATATGAGCCTATTCATATCGAGAAGGACTTAACGTACGAGGAAACGCCGATTCAAATTGTCGATAGAAAAGAACATGTTCTCAGAATAAAAGTCATACCTTTCCGAAAGGTGATATGGAAGAACCACGATGCGTAAGAAGCAACGGGGGAGTTAGAAGAAATGATGAAAAGAATTACCCTCAATTATTTGTGTAATTTTTTTTTATATATATAGAGATTCTCGGGAGATGTAATCCTTATAAGGGGGAGAGAATTTAACGCCCCAGAAAATCAAACAATTGTAAATACTTTTTATAATGAACAAAATAATATTATTTATTATTATTACGTGTTAAGAAGATGAATGTCGTTCTATAACCTAGAAACATCGAAATGTCATAGTATTTTAACTACTTGAGTGAATTAAGGTGTTTGAATTTTCAAGATGAAAATAAAAACTTTTCGAGAAATTTTTTGAAAAACACTATTCATCGAATTTTGCTCGGGAATTAGTTTTTTGAACTTCCGAGAAATACGTAACGTTATAATATTAAGGTGATATCGATTATGTAATAATAATCTAAGTATGGAAAACGTAATATTTCGCATGCAGACTTAATTTGGGAACGTTAGGTTTATTAAGCATTAAAGGAAGAAAGTTGTGATCGTATAATGTGTATTCATTATATGAAGGTAATGAATGTAAGTATAATACGACGTATTGTACTATTATGTATGAAGAATGAGATAACGTATATTAAGAATTAATATACGAGCTAGCATACGAAGATTATATGTGGGGTATATATGTTAAGTTGTTTAAATAAGAGGTAATGGACTTGTAGGATTATTAGCCTTATGAAGGAAGTCCAATAGAATGTGACAATCAAGCCCAAGTGTTTAATAAGTTATGAGTCCAAACTATGGTAGCACAAGCCCAATAAGAAAGTAGTTAGATTAATTAACAAAGCCCAATGTCAAGCCATGATCCATGGGGCAATCCAAGTGTAAAGTGGGTAGTCTTGATGGGCAAATAATATGTGTGGTGACCAAGTGATGTGATGAGCAAGGAATGAATAATAAGGAGGTGAGGAGGTAGAGTGAGGGGAACGAGGAGGTGGATAAGGAGAGGTGGGATGGTGTAATAACCATTTTACCCTAGCTTTGAGTGGCCTATAAATACCAAGCTTCATTTCATTTTGTTGCTTGATCAAATTTCATCCAACTCCTCTCAAGATAAGCTACTTATTTGGTAGAGAGAATAAGCCACTTAAGCACTTATAAGCCACTTCAACCTTTGTTAGATTTTCCAAAGTGAATTGAATTCATAGTCTTCAAGGGTAAGACTCATATCTTTTATCTTTATCTCTTCTATGATAGGATTGATAGAGAAGGGGGATTGTTTGAGAATAACATGTAATAAGTCATTAAGGAATGAACTTAAGCTGAATAAGTGAATAAGCAACTTGAACTCTAAAAGGTTCTTAGAATCATGAAGAACTTATCATATGTTGTCATATGATGTTAATATGTTGATTATAGCATGAGAACATCGATTGATGGACTTAAGTTCATAGAAAAGTCATAAGCACGGAGGAATTGTAGTTCATAAGTTAAATAAGTCATTGACTTATGAGAATAAGTCAAAAACATACTTTGATTATAAGTTGGTGTAATAAGTAATTTGTAATGATCTTATGATGGTTGAAATCCATTTAGAATCATTAAGAATGTAGTTTTGCCAAAATTCACACGATTGGACGATTATCGTCGAATTCGTAAAATTCTCAAATTGGAAGTCGTATTTTGTGTTTGAATTCAGAAACATTGGTTTTTGATGGAGACAAGTCATATTTGGCATTATAGAGTCATGACTCAAAAATGACCGAATTCGACTTAGAACGAAGAAACGAAAGCGCCGAACGCTCACGAACGCTTATCGCTTTTGTTAAAAATGAACTAATAGGTGAAATTTTAGCAAACGAAGTCAAACAGATAAAATTCTTGCATGAACGCATAGAGTATGTAATTTGTGAACCGTAGGCTTTTGAACGGACCAATTCGGACTTATAACGAAGAAGTTATGCATCCGGGAGTTTAGTGAAATTTTCAAAATTTTGCAAACTATCTCGAGGCACGTAGTCCGCGCACAATGCGGACTCACATCACTTTTTTAAAGCCCGTGTCACAAAGATGAGGCTCGAACTGCAGATATTTCTAACTCATGCCGCGGCGATGATGCATGAGTTATGTGTGTGCCGCCACGCCAAATTCTAGAATTTTGATGGACAAGAATGTTTACAAGTATAGAATGAAAGAGAACTCTTGGTAATGAACTAAGGTGTTAATATAACATTGTTAAGGCATTGTTAGACATGTAATGTGTGATGATTAAAGGTTGATAATCAATTGAAAGTGAACCTAATGTGAATGACGTAATGAAAAGCCGGAAACCATAATAATAGATCTAAGTCAGGATTTAGATTGAGATGAAGGGTAAGATATAATAATATACCTACTTGATTATATAAAACCTAATGTGGTACGTTATATGATCATGTATTGTAGAGACTTAGAGACCTAAAGTGTACGTGTGATAATCAGTAAGAATACGCTGAAGGCAAGTATTCTAACCCTTGTCCCAGTTCAATCTGGACAAGTTTTGTAATTCATGTATTCTTTCACATGAAGTTTTGAACGATGAAGTCTAAAGCCAATTCTTTCGGCTAGACTTATGTTATTATTCTGTGAAGCATGATTTATGTTTACCGAGTTATATTCGTATGGTTTTCAATCGAATACCATGTATGCTAAAATGTTTTTGTCATTTAGCGACAGGCACGTGAGGTTACCACAACTTAAACGTACACACGTTTAATGAATGTAGTGTTGATCAACATAGAGTACTATGGGTCGATCACCCGTAAGTGCTCAGAAGCTATGCCGGACTTACTTGACTTAGTGTCGGGTTGTCCTTTTCAAAAGAAATTATGAACCGCTCATAGTTCGAGCCTTAGTTGATATTCTATCAATATTGTTGTTGGAAAACGCTTTTGAATGAAAAGAAGTGCTATTTTGAATTATCGATAGTACTTCAGAACTATTGTTCGCCATCAAGATATATGAGTTCTATGTTTCAAGCATGTTGTTTATTAGAATTGTAGTACTTGCTGAGCTAGTCATGCTAACTCTTTCTTGAACCATATGAACACAGCCAAGATCGAGCAGACCGAAGGCTCAAGCAAGGACAAGGGCAAGGCGAAGAAGAACCCTTAGATTGCTTATGTAATAGAATAGTTGAAAGATTTGTAATATATTTGATATTATGACAAGAACAAATGAATAGGTTATAAAGAACCCGGGAATGTAATATTATTTTGGATATATAGAAGTTATATTAGTCCTTTTAGACTATTTAATCAATGAATGAATGGTAATGATGGTAGTCTTTCGCAAGAGACACATAAACATCTTTAGTTGAATGAGTTAATAAGGTGTTGAGAAACTTCGATGAGACCCAAATTAAATGTGATTTACTATGGCACGGATATCTTACATCCATGAGAGTGCTCATAAGGATTTCAAGCTTAAAGTTGCTTGTCATCCCATGGAGTCAGGGCAAACTCGACATACTATTAGTCGGGATACTATAGCGAAGATTACGAATGAGAAACACGAGGACGCTATTATGCATTATTAGAAATCTAGAGTTATAAATATGTGTATAGTGACGTAAAACCCTATTTTGTATAAAAGGGTAGTCTTTTTGTAAATCCCAACTTTTGAGAAGTTCAATTGCGGGATAGAAATTTAATAGCTTCTGGCTATGGGAGCAGAGTGTAAATAGTTTCAAAATATGAAGAAGCATATGAATATAATGAAGTTTTCATTTAATAAGCTTTGTTATGGTATGAGTTTTTATATGGTTAATAATAACAAAATAAGCAAATAGATAATAATGAAATTCTATTTAATCTGAAAATGCCGTCAAGGAGAAGACAACATAATCTGGAAGCAAAATCAAGTAATGATAATCAAGGGGGGGGGGGGTTAAATTAACCCTATGCAAGAGTTTGTTAATTTATTAATAGCTGCATTTAACTAAACCGGGGGTAGAGTACCTGTGGAACCTAGGTTAGCCAAAACGACTACATTTAAAGAATTTAAAAGTGTAGGTCCGCCAGAGTTCAAAGGAACAACGGACCCATTAGAAGCCCAAACATGGGTAAAGGTAATAGAAAAGGCGTTTGTTATTACAAACGTAGGTTAGGCGCAAAAGACTTCTTTTGTGACTTACATGATGAAAGGGGAAGACAACTTTTGGTAGGAGGCTCACCAGGGTGGGGCTAGAATAGATGGGGTAACGTGGGAATAGTTCAAGAAGGTTTTCTTTGAGAATTATTTCCCTACAAGTATGCAGGGGAGAAATGAGATTAATTTCTTAGAACTTAAGTAAAGTGACATGACGGTTCCCCTGTACGCGACCAAATTCAATGAATTGGCAAGGTTTGCTCCACACCAAGTGGACACTGAAGAGAGGAAGGCTCATATGTTTGAGCAAGGCCTGAAACCCTGACTCTATAGTAGGATTTATGTGTTCCAGAGTGTTTCCTTTGGGACCATTTTGGAAAAGGTGATTATAGCCGAGGGTGGTATCGAGGCGTTGACTCAATATCACAAAGAGAGAAAGAATAAGAGCAAGGGAGAGGGAGGAACCAAGGTAGAGAATGCCAGTGGCAATATGCCAAAAAGAGAGATTTTTAACTCTAAAAATACTAGAGTGGGACAAGGGGATCCTAAGCATAAGATCGAAGTGTGTAAGACATGTGGGAAGACTCATCTAGGAGTCTGTCTGAAAGGGGTTATAAGTACCTTTAAACATTACGGTAGAGGAGGAGGGAATAACTTTCATTGATTATATTCATGGAAATAGTTTCATGGATAATAATGGTAAGAAAGTGTTGATAGATAAGTACCGATAATGTTGAGAGAATTTGAAGTAATTCTCGGTATGAATGGGTTGATTAATCATAGAAATTTAATAAATTGTTAGAATAAAAGTTTGAATCTTCAGTTTTTTAAGTAACCCGAGGTAGTATTTTATGGTAATAAAATATCGCGATGCTCTTTTTGTCTAACGATGAAGCAAGTTAGGAGGATGTTAAGGAAGAGGACGAGTCGTTACGGTTGTGTATCAACTATCGTAAGGGGAGTAAGTTAGTGGTTGAGAATGAATACTCATGGCCCTGGATCGATGATCTATTTGATCAGTTGAAGAGGGCAAAGAATTTTTCTAAGATAGATTTGCATACGGGGTATAGTCGGTTGAAAGTAAGGAAGAAGGGGGAGGTACCTAAGATGACATTCAGAACTCGTTATAGTTATGACAAGTTTACGTTATGTCAATTGGGTGGACTAATGTATCTAAGCTAGATTTTTCAGAAGAGAAGAGGCGCTTGAAAGCAAGTCGAGGGTAAATTGATAGGTACCCTTATGAGGTGCTATGATTAAAAGTACAATTAGCGTCACAGGTTGGTATTGCCAAAATGGGATGTGAGAAAAAAAATAATTTTTAGGAACTAAAAAAGGATGTTAAGTGAGGTAACTGTATTGTCTCTATCAGATGATATGGGGAATTTTGTAGTGTATATCGATGTTTCGTATAGATGGCGAGATTGCGTGCTTATGTAGCATGGAAAAGTCTTTAGGTATGCATCACGCCAGTTAATGGATTATGAGAAGGTATATCCTACTTATGATCTATAATTGGCAGCTGTAGTTTTTGAATTAAAAATTTGAAGATAGTATTTATACGGTGAGAAGTATGAGATATACACGGACTCTAGGAGTCTGAAATATATCTTCACATAAAAGGAGTTGAATATGAGGTAGAGAAGGTAATTAGAATGGATAAGAGGTTACGACTGTGATAGGTTATATTATACATGGAAGGTAAACGTAGAAGCCGACGCGTTAAGTAGGAAGGGTAGGGAAAAGCTATCGATGTTAACAACTTAGAATGAAGAAATGAAAAAACAAATAGGTAACGAAATTAAATACAAATAGGTAACGAGGAGTGCAAGAGAGTGAAGAAGAGAATGTAGGATAAAAAGAAGATCATGTATAATCTGGTTTTGAAGGAGGAATTTTAGTTTCAAATAATTTTGAAGTTAAACGAAGAATTAATCAGAGGAAGATAGCGTAATATGTTAGTAAGTGTTTAACTTCTACCTCAAATTATGGATAGGAAGTGGCAAGTCATGAAAAATAAGATAATACCTTCGTTGAAGGTGAAATGAAAGAACTAACTTGAGATTAAAATAAAGGAAAATGTTTCCTCAATGGTGTACGTATTATTAGCGTGATTCTGGGGACAGAATCCTTATAAGGTGGGAAGAGTGTAACGCCCCAGAAATTTTGAATTTTTGAGAATTAAATTTTTATTTTGATTATGTGGATTAAATGAATTTAATTAATTATTTATGGGAGTAAGCTAATTGAAGGTCGTTCTATGACCTAGACATATCGGAATGTCGTAGTATTTTGGCTACGTGATAGAATTAAAGTGTTTGAATTTCCAAGACGAAAATAAAAGCTTTCCGAGAAATTTTTTGAAAAACACTATTCACACATTTCTGCTCGGGAATTATTTTTGAATTTTTGAGAAATACGTAATGATAGAATATCGAGGTGAGATAGAATATCCAATAATATTTCAGTTATGGAAAACGCAATTTTTCGCCTGCAGACTTAAAACCTAATGATTAGGGAAAATGAATTCCGAGAAGGAATTTAAATGCGTATAATGAATTAAAGCAATGATTGTATAAAACGTAAGTATTGTATGAGGTAATGAATACAAGTATAATACGAGGTGTTATACGAGTATGTATGAATGATGGAATATCGTATATTAAATAAGTATATGAGTTGGAATACGAGAATTATACATAGATTATACGTTATAAGGCTTTAATCCAAATGTAATGGACTTGTAGGATTGAATCGGAAATTGGTAGAGTCCAATGAGAATTTAGATGCAAACCCAAACTATTGTAATGCAAGCCCAACAAGGAATAAACTAGATTAATTAAGTAAGTCCAATGTAATGATCCATTGGATAAGTAGGATCCATTGTGCAACCCATGGGTAGACTTGATGGGCAAGAACTTTATGTGATGCCCAAGTATTTTATGTGATGATCAAGTGTTGTGGTGAACAAGAAATTAATGTGGCTAGCAAGTTTACTTAGAGTCAAAGTAATGAATAGTAAGGAGGTTAATAAGGAGGTGGGATTAAGGAGGTGGAGGGCCTAAATGACTATTCTACCCTCACTTTGTCAAGCCTATAAATAGAGAGCTCATAATTCATTTGTTGCTTGATCAAATTCCTTTCAACTTTCTCTTACAAAGTAACTTAAGTGTTAGAGAGAATAAGCACTTTTAAGTCAAAGCTTCCTTTATTAGATTTTCCAAGAAGAAGAAGTTAAACATCAAAGTTAATGATCTTGTGTCCAATATTCTTCCATGTCTATCATAAAAGGATGATAAGAGAAGTGTAATTAATGAACATGTATGCTAAGAACATATAAGAATTGAGTTATGAATGGACTTAAGCCAAATAAGTTATGAAGAAGCAACTTGAACCTAAATAAGTTGATAGCTTATGATGAACTTGTAATATGTTTGTCATATGAAGTTAGTATGTTGGATATGATATGAGAACATTGAGTAAAGGACTTAAATCAATAATAAGTCATAAGTAAATGAAATCATGAAAGTTATAAGTTGATAAGCCATGAACTTATGAAGAATAAGTCAAAACCTAATTTTAAAATAAGTTAATGTAACAAGTAGTTTGAAATGTTTATATGATGGTTAGAACCCATTTAGAACTATGATCAAATCGTTAGTAACGAAGTTATGCACAGAGTTGGCACCGCGGCGCCAACCCAAGTACCATATGGTGGCACTGCAGCGCCAAGCACAGTGTCATTGCCTACTGCTAACTCGCGTTGCGGCTCAAGATGAAGAGCTAAGTGTGGCGCCGCGGCGCCAGTCCTAGAGTTTTGACAGACAAGAATGTTTACAAGTATAGAATGAAAGATAACTCACTAGTAATGAACTAAGGTGTAAATATAACATTGTTAAAGCATTGTTAGACACTTAATGTATGATGATTAAAGGTTAATAATAATTGAAGATAAATGTAATGAGAAAAACGTAATTTGCTAAGCCAGCTGTAGAAATTTGTTGACCAAGTTGATTATGAATCCAATGGTTTGCAATACCAGTGTGGGTTATGTAATTACTTAGTGAACATGATAAGACCTTTCCTAAATCACTGTTATAGTGATGACTTTGGGAATTTAATGTTGTTTAATGAGTAGTTAAACGACGAACGTAAAGTATAAGGAACGTGAACTGTATTCAATAATGATAATGACTATAACACTGAGAGTTATATCTAAATGTTGTTAAATATTACGTAAATGTAAACGGAATGTAATAAAGTGTACTTAATAAATGACGATCGAGTTTTGAATAACGTAGGAATGTTAGTAAGCCGTGAGGAAGGATGATTAACTCGAAACGAGTTCTATTAATGAAGTAAATCCATGCAAGACATAGAAGAGAAAGAATTTGGTAAGAATAATGTAAAATATAATGGCAAGCCGAAACCAATTGTAACAAATCTAATATATGATTAGATTGAGAAGAAGGGTAAGATTCATTAGGAACCATGTATATTCATTAATGTCCTAATGTGGTATGTTATGTGGTTATGTATTGTAGAGACCGTAAAGACTGAAAGGAAAAGTTATTTTTACTGTAGCAGACGCTGAAGGAAAGTTTTTCTTAAACGTTTGTCTAACCTTCGTGTTAGCCAAGTTTTCTGTGATTCATGTTATGAGATGCATGAAGTGTTTTACTAAAGGGTCGATGTCAGTTTTATCTCGACTAGACTAATCTTAAAGATTGATTGATTTATTTACAAGTCTTTCAATATAGAATTGATAACACTATCCAATGCCAATCGTTTGGTACGGATCCAAGGTAAGCCTGAGTATGAATCAACAAATGTATTTTCATCAATTATTCGATGGGCACGCGATGTTGCCAAAACTTAAACGTACACACGTTTAATGGATGTAGTGTTGATCAACATAGAGTACTATGGGCTGATCACCCAGAAGTACTCGTAAGATATGCCGGACTTACGGACTTAGTGTCGGGTTGTCCTTTTTAAAGAAAATATGAAATGCTCATGGTCTTGAGCCAGAGTTGATGTTTTACTGAATATTATTATTATAAAACATCTTAAAGGAAAATAAATGCTATTTTGAATTATTGATAGCACTTTATAGCTATTATCCAGTTATTGAAGATATATGATTTCTATGTTTCAAGCATGTTGTTTAAAAGAAATTGTTGTACTTTCTGAGCTTGTTATGCTCACTCTAGCTTGAACCATATGAATGCAGCTAGGACCGAACGAACTGAGGGATACGACAAGGTTAAAGGCAACACGAAGATGAACGATTAGTTTACCTTGTAATAAACTAGTAAGTTATATATATTATAGTATGATAAACAAAGAATGTAATGGTTATAAAACCTAGGAACGAGATGTAATATTATTAATGTAATAAGAATGTCGTTGATACACACATCTTGATGTCGTTTCAATAGAATAAATGTACAGTTATGAGTACCGTGTAGCACCAACTGTCGGGTTGAAAGATAGCCAGATTTGGGGGCATCACACAAGATATTCTTGCTCAGCATTAACAGTGACCAGGCTACTATTAATGATGTATTTGAGCTGCTGATGAAGGGTGGAAGGGATGGCTCTAGCCATGTGAATCCACGGTCTTCCCAAAAGTAGGTTGTATCCTGTAGCTATTTTGAGCACATGAAAGGATACGCATAATGTATGTGGACAAATCTCCATAGGTAGTTCAATCTCTCCGATAGCATTCCGGCAAGATCCATCAAAATCTTTGAGAATTATATGGCTGCTTCGGATCCTATTGATATTAATGTTCATTTTCTCCAAGGTGGTGTAAGGGCAGATGTTTAAGGATGATCCCCCATCTATAAGCACTCCTCCCACCATATATCTAGAGGACATAACAGTTATGTACAACAGTTTGTAGTGACCCATCCCTTCGGGAGGTATGTCATCATCGGTGAAGGATATCACATTACTATTGAAGATGTGATCAACTTGATGATGGAATTTCTAAACATCCACTATTTTTGGTAAGTGGGCTTCTTATAAGACTCTTAGTAAGATCTTCCTGTGATCTTCTGAAGAGAAAACCAAGTCCAGTATAGAAATCTGTTGTGGAGCTTCTTTCTAGCTTAAAATCACCTTGGCTTCATTGTGTCCCATAGTACGGAGGAATTCTTTGATTTTCTCCATGGGGACTTTCCCCTTTAACTTGATGGTAGGCTTCATCACCCGGTGGGAAAAGTATAGTGGGTTCTCTTTCGACACTGCAGTAGTTGTATCGAATGTGGATCCTTCATCCTCTCCATAATTCCATGGCACTTTCTTGAGGCAGACAACAGGATATTGTGGCCAGAATGGGAATATGATTGGCTTTGGGGCGACCACTTTCAAAGGATTTTAAACACCTTTGAGCTGAATTGGTTGTATTGGACATGGTGTGGCAGCCAAATCTTCCTCAGAGGATACAACTGCTATGACATCCTTCCATTTTGTAGGAAATATGTCCCCACTCTCAAGTAATACAACGTCATTGTCTGGCATCTGCAGGACACCGCTGTCAATCAGGTTCTGAATAAGATGGCGGAGTGCCCATCATTCCTCAGTGTTGTGACCGCGAGAGTGGGAGTGGTATTGGCATACTCCATTAAAATCAAACCATCTTGAGCGTGAGCTGATTGGAGGTAACAAATCTATGATTCTTCCCTCATTGATCAGCATTTATAATATATTTTTCATCGGTTGGCCTAAATAGGTGAATTAACTTTTACTGGCGAAGTCCCGACGGGCTTTAGCTTTTGCTCTTTTTGCAATTTTATCCTCCAAGGTTTCACCTTCTGGAGTAAGTGGTGGAGTACTTGTAATAAGAGGAAGGAGGCTAGCATGCTCCTGACTGAATAATTGACGTGCGACTTGGTGCTAATGGACCACTAGTTCTACCAATTGGTTAACTTTCTCGCTAAGAGCCTTCATTTTTCGTTCCATCATAAACTAGAACTGTGCATAATCCCATTTGTCAACATTTTCCTTGCTGGTTTGGGATGATCCACTAACATAATGGGAACTTTGTCCATTATTCTAACTAATTATGTTAACCTCTTCTTCCTTATATTGAGGGAGAAGGTTGTCTTGCACATGAGGTTGGTCGGGTTTGGTCACCATGATCTCACCATTGTCAATTAAATCCTTGATTTTTTGCTTCACGGCCCAACAATCCAGGATGCCATGTCTTGGAGCTCTAGCATGATAAGCGCACTTCCTGCTAGCATTAAAACCATTTCCACTCGGGTTGGCTAGTGGAAGAAGATGAGTAATTTTCTTCTTAGTTGTCAGAAGTTTAAGAATTTTCTCGAGTGAGTCCCCTAAGGGTGTGAACACTTGAGTGCGTATAACTTCTCCACCTTTTGGCAATGGCGGGTTTAAAGATTGTGCTTGGAAAGGGGAGTAGTGTTTCCTCTGAATAGGCATGTTCTGACTGCCTTTTTGTCCTTGTAGTATCAAGGAAACATCATCCTCTTTCTTCTTATGGACCCTCTAGGGGTTTTTCCATAAATTCCGGACTGGATGTGCTCAGCTATAGCTTTTAATGCAGCAAGGTCTTGAATCTTCCCAGACTTCAATCCCATTTCAGCCATTTATCCATTCATTTCAGAGAATGGCTTGCCTATGCCAGTTAGAACCATCTCATAGAAGGGAGCTTCTTGAATGTTTATGAAGGTCATCACGATTTTAGACTCAGTCATAGACGGAATAACTTGAGCAACCAAACGCCTCCATCTTTTGGCATACTCTCTAAACAACTCATTGCCTTATTTCTTGACCTTGGTAATTTGATACCAGTCTGGAACCATTTGAGTGTGAAAGCTGTATTGATTGAGGAAAGCATGATCTAACTCTTCCCAACTATGAATTTTGCAGTTGTCTAATCTGGTGTACCATGACTTGGCATCTCCAGTCAGACTTTTCTGAAATAGCTGCATTCTGAGCTTTTCATCCTCGGTATATGATCCGAGTTCTCCAATGAATACCTTCAAATGTGTGTAAGAATCTCCCAATCCATCATAATTTTCAAAATTGGGAGTCTTGAACTTCTCTGGATAATGAACCCCAAGAAATATTCAAAGGTTTGGATATGAAACACTCCCGTGTGCTCCAATCCCTTTGATAGACAGAATGGTCTCTTCTATTTGAAGGACTTTTTTCGTAATATCACCAGTGTCTGAATCTTCTTTGAGATGGGTGATTTTAGGGGTTTTGTTGGTTTTGTCCAACTGAGACTCATGTACTGGCACTTCTTTGTCCGGACCCTGGGTTCCTCCATGTGCAGAGGATTTTGTATGTATGGGTATTTGTGGACCCTGAGTGGACTTGTGTAGTTCTTTGAGTAGAACAACCAACTCTATAATTTGATTGCTTAATCCATCAAAATCCTCATGAGAGACAGGAGTAGGATTAGGCTGACCAGATGTAGCCATGCTTGGCTGTAGGCTTTTTGGACTTGGAACGGGTAAATGGACCAATTGCTTCCCCTACAAAAATACTTATGTATTTTAGTCTTAGGGAATGTAGAAATGTTACATTCTATGTAATGTGTCCATTTTAAGAGTGTTATCCTGCAAAACGGATGTCAGTTGTTTACATGACAAAATAGGATGACAAGTTTTAATATGAAAGGGAATGCATTTACACATTTTCCTTTATACTTTCCATTACATTAAGATTGACATGGAAATGAAATTACAAGTAATTGAAATGGGAAGGTATGAGGAGACTTCCCTCTGCGTTAGGTTTATCAGAGACTGGCCTATCTTAGGTTACTCTCGCGGCTTTTTGGCATGAAGGTTCCCAGATCATCGCAATTTACTCAATGAGAAATTAATCTGGTCTTTCAACTAGAGCGAATCTGGGTGGTGCCTTTCTTGAACCTCGTTGGAATTAGTCTCCCTACGAGTCCAGTAATCAAACACCGATAGGATAGCCTCCTGGTGGAGGGACCACACAACATAAATTCACATACAACGCGTCTCACCATATGGAAATGATGACATGTGCGAAGCACTAATATCCCAAATAGATATGGTGCGAAGCACTAAGTGCAATAAGTAAAATGCATTAGTACACATTCATTCAAATGTAAATGCAACATCCACACACAAGCAGATAAAATGTTTTGAAAAGCTTTAAGATAACGGCTTAAGCCCTCTTACTGGAAGTCCCCAGCAGAGTCGCCACCTGTCGACGTCGAGATTTTTATTTATCCCTTTCTATTCTTGTCTTTTGGTGTTCTCATATTAGGTGAGATTTGTTTGAAAAAACATGTTTGAAAAGGTCCGACATTTATATGTCGATGATTGGACTGTAAGAGTCACCAGTTGGTATTTTTAAATGGTTGTACCAACTCAACCGAGAAATGGTTTGCACATAGACTTGGTGATGTAACACTTCTTAACTGGTCTGTGAAACCAAGATTCGTTAGGGTCTGGGGGCTTGATTAAGCAGAGGGAAGGTGTTAGGTACCCCCCGACTTCCGTGGTGACACGGTTACCACCACTTTTTAATTTAAACTTTTATCTGAATGTGTATGTATAGGTCTATGTGCTGTTGTCTGGAAGTAATGCTATACCTCGTTTGCACCTATATACAAAGGGTTTGAATTTTGTATAAAAATTTAATTTTAACAAGATATAGCAATGATGTTTTGTAAAAAAGTTTTTTCAAACCCTTGTGCTCAATAGTAATTGAGGCCTTTAATACTTCCATTTTATTATGTGTTCAGCTTGGTTGCTTTTATTATTTTTGAGATGCGAAGCATCTTCAAGAAAATGATGTACATAGCAGTGTCGAAATCCTTGTGGGCATGAGAGCCATCTAAGGATATTCAAACATCGTGAATAATTTACAAGCTAGTAGCAGTTGAAAATGTCCATCACCTGAACTGAATCTAGATTCAGGAACTGAATATGTGATCACATGATTCCTAGGCTCACATAATGAAGCAATATGTGCAAAAAAGCTGTAAACAGTTATATATATAAGCTGTAAATATATATATATATATATATATATGTGTGTGTGTGTGTGTATATATATATACATATAAAAGCTGTAAAGGGCAACGAAGTAAAAACTCCAGGCTTGACAAAATGTAAGTATATATATATATATATATATATATATATATATATATATATATATATATATATGCAAAACACAAGCTCACAGGTGTTTGGAAAGTGAAACCACTTAGTTTAAAGTGTGTACAAAGCAAAATGGACAGGGCTTCCTCGCCTTTTCTCTCTTGAAAAAGTCCACCCCAAGCCCTCTATGTATAGAGGGGGGAGTCACAGGTGTACCTACTACAGCGTTGAGTCCACTGCATGCCCCTGAGGTGCCCCCAGGACTCATGGTCCCCGCCGTCTCGAAGTACGTACACGCATATAGTGCATTGTCCGCTTGAACCTTCATAACTTTCAATCCGGCATCCAATTTAGGCTTATAATACCTTTCTGAAATGTTGTTGTCGAGAGCTACACAATAATATAAGATAAAAGGTTGTACGAAGCTGGGAACATGAGTCCTATCTCCGAGGACTGAGTGGCTCAGGGCTATCTCCGGGGTTGAGACTGAGTGCCTCGGGGCTATCTCCGAGGTTGAAGCTGACTTCTGGGGGTTGAAACGAGCTTTTCAAAGGTTATCTCTAGGGTTGTCACCGAGGTTAGAACTAAATATCTTGGGTTTGTCTCTGAGATGGAAAAATTGAGTATCCCGGGGTTGTCTCCGGGATTGAGCTGATTTGACTTCCAGGGTTATCTCTGAAAGATGATTCTGCCCTCCTGCAAAGTTACTAACATGAATACAAAAATTTTGAGTGTCTACAAGGTCATGGTCCCCAGTTGAGCGTATGTTTTATTTTATAGTTTTCTTTTTATCCCCATCAACAGAGAAATTTTTTTTCTGAAAAAATACGCATCAATTGGAAGATCTTAACCCGTTTGATCAAACAATATTATGGAATCTGGTACGCTTTTGTTTTATTCTTTCTTCTTCTTTTTGTTTCAAAGGGGGTTATATTTATAAACATGTTTAGTTTTAGTAATTAATTTCAATAATTTTAGTAATTAATTACAACAATTGGTATCAGAGCCACCCATGTTTGATTCATAGAGAATTTATGAATTTTGGAGATATTATAAAAAAAATTGTGAAACCTGCTTTCTGTAATTTGCGCAGAATCTTGTTGCGGATTATATGTTAGTTATATATATAGTAATATATATCGTACATAATATATATATATATATATATACACACACACACACTGACTGGGGAAGCAGTAGCAGTACGGTGTCCCAGCAGTTCCCCTCGTGGAATCATGTGGAGGTTAATCACTGAAGCATTTACAAAGCATGTTTCTCAGTGTATATATATACAGATGAAGTATCATTTAACACGCATCATAAAAAAATAGAAATTATATTGAAGTCCTTTATAAATTAATACTAGTTTCACACATTAGTTTTACGACTTAGAAAGTAGTAGTAAAATCAAATGTAACATTTGACAGTGTTTTCATGTCTTATCATATATATATATATATATATATATATATATATATATGATCCTGATTTTACTGTTGATGTAAAATTAGGAAGAGATGTTTTTTCTGCTTTTGAAGTCTAAATCATATATTACTGTCTATTTGCGTTTTGCATTTTAAATCTAAGTCATGAATTGTTGATTGAATTTTATGGATTGTTTAGATGTTCGTGTATGTGTAATTCATGCAAATTGTTAGGAATGAGCATGTGAATGATATTCCTATTTATGTATGATTTGATTATGATATAAATGAATGAATATGCAAGTATGCTTGCATTAAGAAAAGCTGTAAAGTCCTTTGATAGATAATAGGAACATATGTACAAGGACTTAGAATGAATTGATCAAATATGTTAGGTTGATCCTACATAAGCAAAACAGCTTTGTAAAGTCCTTAAAAAGAAATGATGTACAATGACTATAAATATAGAAAGATCAAGCTTGTTATGTTGATCTTAAAATGTAATAGATATGCTTGTCTGATCGTCGAGCACTACACCTGAAATCATAGCCTGCCAAGAAAGTCAACGAAAACACGAGAGCTATCAAGGCAGAATTATAGTCTACAAGATAGTAGATCTCGGAGTTCGTAAACTGCCAGGAGAGACGAGGAAGGATCGTAGTGTGTCGAGAAGAACATCCTCGGAGCCATAGTCTGTTGAGGATGTCATGTTTAGAATCGTAGAGAAAGCTTGTCTAAGAGCCGACCGAGCATCTGCCAAAGTCAAGTCAAGAATCTTACACTACACTCGGAGTCGTAAAGTCTACTGATCAATTCAGAGGCAGAGATCGTAGTTGAACAATTTCAGAAGAAGACAATGAGCATAAAGACAGAAATCATAGAGTGTCGAGATCTAATCTCAGAGTCGTAGTGTCTGCATAACCCAAGGCAGAATTGTAGAGTGCAGAAATAAGGCTTCAACAGATGTGCTCACAATGCCAAAGCAGAATCGTAGAGCAAACATGATTCTCAACAAATGAGCACTCCTAGAATATCCAAAGGAACGAACCCTCTGGTTGGTACTGCAAAGATACATCCCACCTAAAGGAAACTAGAGAGCACTCAACGAATAGCATGTAAGCTAACAGAAGATCTAAGCACCAACTCAATCAACATCCAGATTGAGTTGTGAAGCCATTCGAGATGAAGTCTTCCACAAGTTAATCAGAAGAAGACTTCAGTAACTGACTAAGAAAAGTCAACAAGTACAGTAGCTCTCAAGAAAATAGAAGACGACGATCTTGAAAGCAACCAGGATCGTAGTGTTTGCCAAACAAAGAAGGAACTGATGGTGTGTACACAAAGATACTGGTTAGCCTCTGAAGAACAAGGCTAAAGTGATTAAGCATTGGGTCAGTCCATTGATGATAAATGAACGGGAGATCACGCCATAAATTTGAAGTGTCATGTTATTCAGAAGGGGCCAGAACAAAGAGTCAAGCCATTAGTATCTGAGAGCAGTTGAAACAAACAGAAGTGTTGAAGCTCTACACAAGAGAAGGAAGAGGTGTTCTACATTAAAGATCCAATCAACACTCTTCAAGATCGTAGTGTTTTCTCTACCTGTCAACTAGACACTACAATCCAGACCAAGAAGATATGCAACAGAATCGTAGAGTTCGGTCGTCTGAAGGTTGAAGCGTTGGCAACGGTTTAATCTGAATATTGATGGTCGAACAGAGCTTATTGAAGAGCATCGATGCAAAAGGACAACCTCTGATCGAGAAATCAGAAGGAGGAAATAAAGTTGAATACCTGCCCGAGACATCAAAGTGACATCTCTAACAGGGTAGGTAAAATAGTAGATTGTAGTGTCAGAAAGTCAGAAAAGGGGATATCATGTCATATCTGCAGTCTACACCAAATAACTCGAGATCTGCGAAGCAATTCAAAAAGCTTTTAACGGCTACTTTCCAATGGGAAGATTGGGAAGAAGTATAAATCAACAGAGCTTCAAAGATTAAGAGTTTTTGATGATTACTAAGTTGCAGAATCGTTGAGTTGTTGGAATGCTATTGTTGACTCTACGAGTTCAACCAGAGATTAACAGAATAAGTCTCAGTGACAGTGAGACTACATAGGTGGAAGTGAAGCAGCTTTGAAGAAGGACTTAAACAGACTAGATCTTCACTCAACAAAGATGAGAATGACATTGAAGATGGCAGCTAAGCTGAGAGCCGAGAAGGATAAGAAGATAGCATTCAGAAAAGTGGCAGAGTACAAAGAAGATCAAGAAAGTCACTCTACAAATCACCATAAACCAAAGGTTGAAAAAGAACATATGCAGAATAATGTCTGCAAAGCATTCAAGAAGGGTTCAGGAATTGCTAAGTTCTAGACGAAGTCTACCAAAAGCTCAAAGACTTAGCAAATCCAAATGGTGATGTTACGCAGCTGACATCGGATGAAGATGAGCAGAAAAGAATAAAGATCAGCTGCACTAAAGAAGATGTAGTCCAGACTCCAAGAAGAATGCCAAGAGGACTACGCCAAGCTACTAAGTACATAAGACGTTCAAGCTTAAAGACATCTTAGTAGCTCAGCACCAACAACAACAACAACAACAACAATAACAACTACAACAACAAGAAGCCAGGGCTGAGCGGTCAACGAATGGCATGTAAGCTAACAGAAGATCTAAGCACCAACTCAATCGACATCCAGATTGAGTTGTGAAGCCATTCAAGATGAAGTCTTCCACAAGTTGATCAGAAGAAGACTTTAGTAACTGACTAAGGAAAGTCAACAAGTACAGTTGCTGTCAATAAAATAGAAGACGACGTTCTTGAAAGCAACTAGGATCGTAGTGTTTGCCAAACAAAGAAGGAACTGATGGAGTGTACATAAAGATACTGGTCAGCCTCTAAAGAACAAGGCTAAAGTGATTAAGCATTGGGTCAGTCCATTGATGATAAGTGAACTGAAGATCACAAGGAGAAAGCGAGATGGACATGCCACAAATATAAAGTGTCTTGTTATTCAGAAGGGGCTAGAACATAGAGTCAAGCCATCAGTATATAAGAGAATTCGAAGAAAACAGAAGTGTTGAAGCTCTACACAAAAGAAGGAAGAGGTGTTCTATATAAAAGATCCAATCAACACTCTTCAAGATCGTAGTGTTGTCTCTACCTGTTAACTAGACACTACGATCCAGTCCAAGAAGATATGCATCAGAATCATAGAGTTCGGTCATCTGAAGGTTGAAGCGTTGGCAATGGTTCAATCTAAAGATTGATGGTCGAACAGAGCTTATTGAAGAGCATCGATGCAAAAGAACAACCTCTGATCGAGAAATCAGAAGGAGGAAATAAAGTTGACGACCTGCCTGAGACATCAAAGTGACATCTCTGACAGGGTAGGTGAAATAGTAGACAACAGTGTTAGAAAGTCAGAAAAGGGGATGTCACGTCACATCTACAGTCTACACCAAATAACTCTAGATCTGTGAAGCAATTCAAAAAGCTTTTAACGGCTACTTTCTAACGAGAAGATTGGGAAGAAGTATAAATCAACAGAGCTTCAAAGATCAAAAGTTGCTGATGATTGCTAAGTTGCAGAATTGTTGAGTTGTTGGAATGCTAATGTTGACTCTACGAGTTCCACCAGAGATTAATAGAATAAGTCTCAGCGATAGTAAGACTACATAGGTGGAAGTGAAGCATCTTTGAAGAAGGACTTAAACAGACTAGAGCTTCACTCAACAAAGATGAGAATGCCACTGAAGATGACAGCTAAGCTGAAAGCCAAGAAGGACAAGAAGATAGCATTCAAAAAAGTGGCTGAGTACAAAGAAGATCAATAAAGCCACTCTACTGATCACCATAAACCAAAGGCTAAAAAGAACAAATGCAGAATCATGTATGCAAAGCATTCAAGAAGGGTTCAGGGATTTCTAAGTGCGAGATGATGTCTACCAAAAGCTCAAAGTCTTAGCAAATCCAGATGGTGATGGTGCACAGCTGACATCAGATGAAGATGAGTAGAAAAGAGTAAAGATCAGCTGCACCAAAGAAGATATAGTCTAGACTCCAATCAAAATACCAAGAGGACTACGCCAAGTAGCTAAGTACATAAGATGTTCAAGCTTAAAGACATCTTAGCAGCTCAGCACCACCACCAACAATAATAATAAAAACAACAACAACAACAACAACAACAAGCCAGGGCTGAGCGGTCCTTGTCCGGAGGGACTAAACGAAGTTCCAAGCTTGTTGGGCTTGAAGAGTTCCTAAGGAACTAGAGGAGTTTCAAGGCTATTGGCCTTGAAGAGTTCTTAGTGAACTGAAGTTCCAAGGCTGCTGGCCTTGAAGGAATCTTAATGATTCAGGTCTTTGCCTTCCTTAGTGGAAATCACCTTTAGTTGAAAGCAGAAGAGTGGATTAGGAGCTTGAGTCTCTGAACCACTTAAAATACCTTATGTCTTTTACATTCTGTCATTAACATTATGTTCCTAACTGCTATAACTGCTAAGAATGTATTAACTGCTTACTACTTAACTAACTCTAAGAACAATGTATGTATGATTATGAATATATCAATGAAGGGGATCTTTTATTTATTCCGCTGTGCTTGAAAATATTATTATGTTTGTCATATGCTAATTCATTAGCAATACAAAATAAAAGGGAGAAGTATTTGTAAATAAAAAGGATCTACTCAACCCCCCCCCCTTCTAGATCTACTATGTGCCTACAGGGAACTAACACAAATATTAACCGATCCAAAGATGGGTTCATATTTAATCAAATTTTATATATATTTGTGATGATAAACATGTGATACTTATCGAGGTAACCTAATATGAATAATGAATTCATGCAAACATGGATTTATTATTTGACATAATTATTGTCAATGTTTATTTATTTTAATAAGAGTACCAATTACAATTAATATCACTGTCCAAAGGCATGATATTAATGTTGTGTTAGGTATCTTAAAATGTTGTCATAAAATTAATCAATTTAAAGATTGTTTATTTGGTTATTTAATGTGAATATAGTAGTTTTTTTATATTTGTTCTCTATTCAGCTTTAATGTCTATTACTGCTATATCTGCTAACATGAATAATGTTCCAATGTTAAATGGAACAAACTTTAAGGACTGGAAAGAGAACATATTAATTGTTGTTGGCTGCATGGGTATAGACTTGGCATTAAGAATGCTGAAATCGAATGACCTCACTGAAGAAAGTACTCCCGAGGAAATTGGGTATTTTGAAAAGTGGGACCATTTGAACAGGCTAAGTCTTATGATCATGAAGAGTGGTATTCTAGATGCATTTAGAGGTGCAATTACAAATGATAATATCACTGTCGTTGAGTTTTTTTCGGAAATTCAAAATTGTTTTGTCAAAAATGATAAGGTTAAAACAAGCACGCTTTTAGCAAGCTTGATTTCAATGAAGTATAAGGGTAAGGGTAATGTCAGGGAGTACATCATGGAGATGTCTCATCTTTCTTCAAAGCTTAAGGCACTAAAGCTAGTTTTATCAGATGATATGCTCGTACATTTGATCCTAATTTCTCTTCCTGCACAATTCAGTTAGTTTAAAGTAAGTTACAACTGGCAGAAGGAGAAATGGACTCTCAATGAGCTTATTTCATTTTGTGTGCAAGAGGAAGAAAGATTGAAGCAAGATAGGACCAAAAGTGCTCATTTGGTAAGCACCTCTAAAGGCAAGGGCAAGAGGAAAGATAGGGGAAAAGAAGTTTATGTTCCTAAGGGTCTAGGGAAAAAGAAACAAAAGACTGAAAATGGTTATTTCTTTTATGGCAAGCCCGAACATAAAATGAAGGATTGTACCAAATTTGCCACCTAACATGAAAAGAAAGGTACATTTCATGTTTTGGTCTATTTTGAAATTAATTTAAGTTCAATACCAAGAAACACTTGGTGTGTAGATTCTGGTGCTACTGCTCACATTTCTGTTTCTATGCAGGGTTGCCTGCACTCCCGAATGCCAACTGATACTGAAAGACTTATCAATGTGGGTGATGGCAAATTAGTGGAGGTGGAGGCAATAAGGTATTTTAGATTGTTGTTAAGTACAAGTTACTATTTGGATTTAAAAGACATTTTTGTTGTACCATCATTTAGACGAAATTTAGTTTCTATTTCTGTATTGGAAAAATTAGGTTACTATTGTTCTTTTGGAAATAAGAATTTCAGCTTGTCTATTAATTCGAATGTAGTTGGTACCGGTTTACTTAATTTTTTTGATAATCTACATTTGCTGGAAACTATTTTATCTTACAATTAAACCTTGCATGGGGAAACACATGATAGTAAACGAAAATTAGATAAAGAAAATTCAGCCTCATTATAGCACAAATACCTAGGTCACATCTCTAAATACAGAGTTGAGCGTCTTGTGTCTGATGGGATTTTGGACTCCCTTGATTTTTCTAACTTTGATGTCTGTATTCAGTGTATCAAGGGAAAATAGACTAAAACGAAGAAAATAGGTGTCAATCAAACTACGGACGTCTTAGAATTAATACATACGGATATTTGTGGTCCATTCCCTATAACTTCTTGGAATGGTCAACAATACTTTATAACAATCATAGACGACTATTCTAGATATGGTTACCTATTTCTTACACATGAAAAATTGCAGTCTTTGGATGTGTTCAAAACACTTAAGGCCGAAGTTGAGTTATAACTTAATAAACAGATTAAAAGGGTCAGATCTGACCGTGGTGGTGAATATTACGGTAGAGATGACGTCTCAAGTTTACAATGTCCAGGACCATTTGCAAAATACCTAGAGGAATGGTGTATCTAAGAGACGAAACCGTACTCTTAAGGATATGGTAAGAAGTATGATTAGTCAATCTACTTTACCAGAGTCACTCTAGGGTTAGGCTCTAAAGACAACAATTTATGTCCTCAATCGGATGCCAACAAAAGCAGCTGTAAAAATGTCGTATGAACTTTGGGTTGGGCGAAAGCCTAGTCTAAAGCACTTGCGTGTTTGGGGATGTCCTGCTGAAGCGAGGCCTTATAAGCCTCATGAAAGGAAATTGGACTCCAAAACTGTTAGCAGCTACTTTATTGGGTATGCAGAACGATCACGGGGTGACAAGTTTTATGATCCCACTAGTAAGTCAATCTTTGAGACAGGAATTGCAACGTTCTTTGAGGATGTTGAGATTGGGGGAAGAAATCAAGTTAGAAACATTGTCTTTCAAGAGGAAGAATGAGAAATCTCAATTCCTACTACTATTTTTAACAATGTGCAGGTTTCTAAACCTGTAACTCAACAACCTCAAAAATCAAAGAAATTAAGGCAATCCATGAGAGAAAGAAAATTTGTAATTTCAAACGATTATATCCTATATCTTCAAGAACAAGAGGTAGAAAGTGGAATGTCAGAAGATGATCCAATTAATTTCTATCAAGCCATGCAAATTTCTAACTCTCAAAATTGGATTGAAGCCATAAATGAAGAGTATATGTCTATGCAAGACAATAAAGTTGGGGAACTTATTCCATTACCTTATGGTGCGAAACCCATAGGTTGCAAATGGATATCTAAAACCAAAAGGGATTCAAATGGTAATGAGGAAAGGTATAAGACACGTCTTGTTGTTAAAGGCTTTACTCAAAAAGAAGGTATTAGTTCCCAGTAGGCACTTAATAGATCTAGAAGGGGGGTTGAATAGATCCTTTTAAGTTCAAATACTTTTCTCATTTATTTTGTATTGCTAATGACTTAGCATATGACAAACATAAGAATCTTTTCAAGCACAATGGATTAAATAAAAGATCTCCTTCATCGATATAATCATGAACATTCATACATTGTTCGTAGAGTTAGTTAAGTTATAAGCAGTTAATACATAGCAGTTATAGCAGTTAGGTACATAATGTAAATGACATTAAGTAAATGACAGAAAGTAAATGACACAAGGGATTTCAAGTGGTTCAGAGACTGCTCCTAATCTACTCTTTTGCTTTTAACTAGCAGGATTTCAACTAAGGAAGGGCAGCACCCTGAATCACTAAGATTCCTTTAAGGCCAGCAGCCTTGAAACTTCAGTTCACTAAGAACTCTTCAAGGCCAGCAGCCTTGGGACTCCTCTAGGTCCCTATGAATTCTTCTAGCCCAGCAGGCTTGGAACTTCATTTTGTCCCTTCGGACAAGGACCCCTCAGGCCCTTGCTTGTTGTTGTTGTTGGTGGTGGTGGTGCTAAGCTGCTAAGATGTCTTTAAGCTTGAACATCTTTTGTACTTAATAGCTTGGCGTGGTCCTCTTTGCATTCTGCTTTGATTTTGGACCACATATTCTTTGGTGCAGCTGATTTTCATTTTGTTCTGCTTATCTTCATCCGATGTCAGCTGTGCACCATCACCATTTGGGTTTGCTAATTTTTTGAGCTTTATGTAGAGTTTTTCTGGCACTTAGCATTCCCTAAAACCTTCTTGACTGGTTTGCAAACATGGTTCTGCACTTGTTCTATTTTAGCTTTTGGTTCATGGTGATTTATAAGGTGGCTCTCTAGATCTTCTTTATGTTCCGCCACTTTTCTGAATGCTATCTTCTTGGCCTTCTCAACTCTTAGCTTATCTTCCATCTTCAGTGGCATTCTCATCTTTGTTGAGTGAATCTTTAGTCTATTCAAGTCCTTCTTCAAAGATGCTTCACTTCCACCTTTGTAATCTCACTATCACGGAGACTTTTTTGTTTAGTTCTGGTGGAACTTGTAGAGTCAACAATATAGCATTCTAACAATTCAATGATTCTGCAACATCAGTAGCTTTTGATCCTTGAAGCTCTAGCTTATTTATACTCCTTCCCAATCTTGTCGTTGGGATATAGCCGTTGAAAGTTATTTGAATAGCTTCACAGATCTTGAGTTATTTGGTACAGACTGCAGATGTGACATGACATCCCCTTTTTCATTTTTTTGACACTGCAGTCTACTGTTTCACCTACCCCGTCAGATATGTCACTTTGTTGCCTTGGGCATGTAGTCTTCTTTATTTCTCCTTTCTGACTTCATGATTAAAACGTCAGGGTCTGTCTTTTTGCATCGATGCTCTCAACTAGCAATGTTCGAATATCAGTCTTCAGATTGAACCGTTGTCAATGCTTCAATCTTCATATGACCGAACTCTATGATTCTGATGCAGATATTCTTGGACCCGATCGTAGTGTCATATTGAATGTTTCTCATCAACCGGTTGAGACAACACTATGATCCTGACGAGTGTTCATTGGATCCTCAATGTAGAACACCTCTTCCCTCTCTTGTGCAGTGCTTCAACACTTCTATTTACCTCGACTGATCTTAGGAACTAATAACTTAACTTCTTGTTCTGACCAATTTTGAATAGCAAGACACTTCAAATTTGTGGCATGTCCAGCTCGCTTTTTCCTTGTGCTCTCCCGTTCACTTATTATCAATGGACTGACACGATGCTTAATCACTTTAGCCTTGTTCTTCATAAGCTGACCAGTATCTCTGTGTACACTTCTTTAGTTCCTTCTTTGCTTGACAAACACTATGATCCTAGTTGACCCCAAGATCGTTGTCTTCTGTTTCTTTGACAGCTACTGCACTTGCTGAATTTTCCTTAGTCGGTCACTTTTACTAAAGTCTTCTTTTGATCTACTTGTAGAAGGCTTCATCTTGAATGGGTTTACAACTTAATCTGGATGCTGATTGGGTTGATGCTTAGATCTTCTGTTAGTTTACAAGCCAATTGTTGAGTGAACTCTGGTTCCCTTCAGGTGGAATATATCTTTGCAGCTCTGACTAGAGGCTTCATCCTTTGGATATTCTGTGAGTACTCATTTATTGAGAATCGTGTTTACTCTACGATTTTGTCTTGGCGTTGTGAGCACCTTTATTGAAGCCTTAGTTCTGCACTCTAAGATTTATCTTTGGTTGTGCAAACACTACAACTCTGAGATCAGATGTCGACACTCTACGATCTCTGTCCTTATACTTGTTGTCTTTATCTGATCTGGCTCAACTACAATCTCTGCCTCTTATTTTATCAGTAGACTCTACGACTCCGAGTGTCATTAAGAAAAGCTATAAAGTCCTTCGAATGAATAATGTCAGTGTCACTCTATTTATTGCATATTCATTCATTTATATCATAATCAAGTCATACATAAATAGAAATATCATTCACATGCTTATTCCTAATAATCTCCCCATATTTGATTATGACAAAAATAATTAGTGCATATGCATGATATGAATGAATCTTATATACAGTGAGCAACTGTATTTCTAAAATAGATAATCATGAATGTCATTGATAATAATATGGAATTATAAAAAGCTATGACACTTTACATCCTGTATCCAGAACATACCTAACTAGTTAGAGATGTACCTCTTTGGCTCCATGTGTGTCTTCCAGGATGTCTATTGATCAGCTACTTATCTGCTTGATCTTTTTACTCATGCCCCCCTGGGATGGTGACTTCATTTCTTTTCTCTGCTCCCCCTCAGAGTCATGATCTTCTTCTTTATTTGGCTCCCCCTCAAACTCTTTATTCATAGGATCATCATCCTCTGCATCCCCCTCAGATGATTATTCTGTTTCTGCAGCTGATGTCTTCTTCTTTGCCTTTCTCTTGGCCTTCTTGTTTTCTTTTCTTCTTCTCTTCTTGCTCTTCCTTGAATGCCTCTTTCTATGCCTCTTTTTCTCCCCCTTTTTGTCATTAATCACTTGTGAAAGCTGCTCCATGTTGGACATAAGTTGCTCCATCAGGTAAGATGAGTTACCAACTTCAATCTTGAGTTCTTGTTGGATCAGCTCAAGTTGTAGAGAGAAAGACTGATTCAGATTGTCAATATTTCTAAAGAGGGCTTGGATTTTCTCTTCATTAGCCTTCTGTGCTCGTAGAGCTTCTCCCTTTTGATCATTTATAGCCTTCAGATCGATTTGATCTCTCTCTTTGATTTTGAGAGACATATCAGATATAGTGGCTTTAAGTCTTTCTTGAACTGCATTTTCTCCTGCTTTTGTCAACATCTTTGACCCTTCAGTGATGACCGTTATCTTCTTAGTTAATTCATAAGAATTCTTCACTAACTCCTGCTCCACAATAGTTTGGTCATTTGATTGGGCAGCTTCTTGAACAGATTTTTGAAAGCAATGAGAATATGATAAATCGTTGAGTGCCAATCATTGGTGGAGGATGAAGGAATATCAGACAATTTTTCTTGAGTAGAGGGAAGCTTCTCATACTGAACTCTATCATCTTCTATGGTAGAGTGAAGAGACACTACGATCATGTACTTGGGAAGTACCCTTCTTCCATCTGAACCCACTCTACTATCATAGGGAATGTAATGATTTCCAACATGTCGGTAGACTTTATAGTGAGGTTGTTCTTTGATCATCTTGGTTGCAAACTTCTGTATTCTTGGAAAGTTTTGTGACACCAGCTCCAGGTTGGGAAGATGAAAGAAGACCCATGTGAGATAGCTGTTATCTTCAGTGAGAGATGCCTTTACTCATGGCATATGAGGGTGAAACCACCTTATTGCATGGTTCTAAACTTCAGGCTCATATATTATAGTTTAGGTGTCTAGCTTCATAGCCTTATAATTGTTGAGCGCATTTTCTGCAGTCATCATTACCACATTTAACCTTTCATTCCCATGATTGATCCATCTACCAGGGAGCACATCCAGTGATTCGTCAATTTCTACTACAATCTTTCTCTTGCGATTTACAGGATTAGGAATGTGAAAATTTTTTGGCTCTTCTATTTTAGAACTAGAGTCTTTTACATCTTCATTTTGTCTGGGGCTGGAGTTAGACCTCTGTAAACTTCCTTCATCAGACTCATCAGTGTGTTCCTTTAATTCTTGGTTAGAATCTTTTTCCATCTCTTCATCTTCTTCTTCAGTATTATCTTCCGTGGATTCAAACTCAACATCACTTAAATCAATGACAGTAGTGGAGTATTCTCCTATCCTTATTGAGATAGATTTAGCAAGCAGTTTGTTGCTCTTTCTTCTCCTTGGAGGTTCAGCTATAGAAGAGTCAGACTTTTCTTCTTCTTCAGAATCTGAAGCCTCTGAATTACCAGACAAGCTTCCTTGATGTACAACATTATTATGGGCAGGTCCTTCTTCTTCAAACTCAACATCTTTGGAGTCATTATGTGAACTTGTTGGAGCATTTTTAGTAGGGAATGCAATTGTGTTAACTTGCAACCTTCCTTCATCAGCAGAGTGGATGCTCTGAGGACTAGCCATAGGACTTGTACATTCTTCTTCATTTCCAGACTTGCTCTTTGGGGACTCAATCTTAAGAATTTCATTTCCCTTCTCATCTTCTGACTCTACGCTCTCATTCTGGGAAGATAGACTTTCTTTGGGAACTGGAGTTGACTTCTTTATCACCTTTGATTTTCTTTTAGATGGCCCTTGGAGTAATCTGTTACTCCTTCTCTTTGGGGTTTCTGCAGTTGAGACCTTTTCTTCTCATGCTTCATTGCTGTTAGTGGAGAGACTTCTTGGTGGAGCCTCTGTTTTCTTCACACTGTTGAACTTCTTCTTTGTTGGTGTGGCTGCTACCGGTACAGAGTCACCAGATTGATAGCTTTCCACCTCTTGTGCATTAATTCCTCTTATTTGCAGAGACCTTGCTGCTGCTCCCAGTTGTCATAAGCCTCCTATTTTCCTTGGGATTTTTCTTCCAGTTTATAAACAACTGTGGAGACATGACTTTATGAACGTTTAGTGGTTCTCCCTCATCATCTTTGATCTGGCTTTCTAATTTCTTCTTCAGCACAATGCTCAAGAGTCTTCCATGAAAAACCTTTGTAAGAGGTTTATCTGTAGACTTCTTCATTTCAGCCTTTTCTAGCCATTTGGAAATTTGATCGAGCAAGATAACTCCACAGTTTATTCGCTTCTTCAGAACTATTGTAGACATAATCTTTAGTTGTAGATCAATCACAGTGTTATGTGCAGTATCCTTGCATAGTATACATTTGGCCACTATCTCGGCAAGGAACTCGAATTCTTCAGGAAACTCCTTTTTCTTCATGTCCTTCAGACTAGGGTTTCTTTTGTATACCATAATCTTCTTTGCTTGTTCAGTGTTGATCTCATCAAGTCTTTTCAGTCCTAGGTCAGGAAGGCCTAAGAATTAATTGATGTCAGACGATTTCAGCTTTAGAATCTAACCTTTAACCTTGGTAGAAAGGGTTCCAAAATTTATGGATGCATTTGAGTAAAACTCTTTAACCAATTCAGCTTATATTCGAGTGTTTACCTCAAGACATTCTGAGAATCCAGCCTTCTTCACCAGTTCAAGAATTTCTCTGAACTTCTTTTCGGATTTCTCAAACATCTTGGTTCTGAGCTGAATGCCAGTGAGTACTCACCAATCTGCCATTTTAAAGAGTTTGTAGTATGGGTATTTAAGTTCGGGGGTCTAATGACAGATAGTTGAATACAATAAGGGCGAAACTTGAGGTTTGATAGAATTAGGCTTTGCAGAGAATTTTAGGGTTTGAACAACGGAGGTAGAGAGAGGTTTGATAGCTTTGATAACTTGTTCAGAGGTTTTGGCTGTTTAGAGGTAGCTAGGTTTTTCCTTAGGTATAGATTTTATAACATTCCAGAATTTTTTTAATTGTTATATTAAATATTTATTGAATTATATAATTATTTAATTGATGTGTTTATTGTTGAATAAATAATTGTTCAAATTTGATTCGATTTGGTTAATTATTTGTTAAGTAAATAATTAAGGAAATTAATTAGTATATTCTAATTTAATTTAATTATTAAGTTAGAGAGTTTTGATTAAATAAATTATTATATTTTAATTTGAATTTGTAATTAAAAGGATGTATTAGTTGATTAAATAAAGTTATAATTTTAAAGAAAATTATAATTTTGTGGTATTGATTTATGTGTTAAAGTGATTTAATAAATTGTTATTAGAATTAATTTAATTGATTTTTAAAAAAAATTAATTAAACAAAAGTGTGACGAATAACCTTCTATAAAGGAGTTATTAAAATAAAATAAAGGAGTTTAATTCAGTTTTGCCAAACAAGGCTTAATGCATATTAAGTCTTTATTTTAAATGTGTTTTACCAAACAAGGTGTCATGGATTTTAAAGGAAGCCGGGATGAACAATTACCATTGGTGGAATTTGCCTATAATAACAGTTACCACGCAAGCATCGGCATGCCACCTTACGAAGCATTATACGGCAGGAGGTGCATAACTCCACTGTGCTGGGATGAAGTCGGTGAACGTCAACTGTTAGGACCAGAACTGGTACAACAAACTACTAAGGTTGTCAAACTCATCAGAATAAGATTGATAGCTGCTCAAGACAGACAAAAGAAATATGCTGATCAACACAGACAAGATCGTGCATTCGACGTATAAAATTACGTATTCCTAAAAGTTTCTCATTGGAAGGGAAAAAATCAATTTGGTAAAAAGGAAAAACTAAGCCCTGGGTTTATTGGACCCTTCGAAGTGCTGCGAAAAGTTGGAGAGGTGGCTTACGAGGTAGCTCTACCTCCAGAATAGCAAAACATTCATAATATTTTTCACATTTCAGTGTTACGATCGTATAAATCTGATTACAAGCACGTGATTGAGTACGAACCATTGCAGTTTGATAAAGACTTATCCTATGAAGAGGTTCCTATCCAGATAGTCGACAGGAAAGAACAAGTGCTCAGGAATAAGGTGATACCTTACTCAGAAGGTAATATGGAGGAACCACGATGTCGAAGAAGAGGCTACGTGGGAACTCGTTTGAAATGATGAAGAATTACCCTAAGTTATTTGTTTAATCTGTGTCTTCGATTACGAGATGAATCTTTGTAAGTAGGGAGAATGTGACGAATGAGTTGTTTGAATTGTGATTACGAGGATGAGAATCCTTGTAAGGAGGGAATGATGTAACATTCCAAAATTTTTTTAATTATTATATTAAATATTTATTGAATTATATAAGTATTTAATGGATGTGTTTATTGTTGAATAAATAATTGTTCAAATTTGATTCGATTTGGTTAATTATTTGTTAAGTAAATAATTAAGGAAATTAATTAGTATATTCTAATTTAATTTAATTATTAAGTTAGAGAGTTTTGATTAAATAAATTATTATATTTTAATTTGAATTTGTAATTAAAAGGATGTGTTAGTGGATTAAATAAAGTTATAATTATAAAGAAAATTATAATTTTATGGTATTGATTTATGTGTTAAAGTGATTTAATAAATTGTTATTAGAATTAATTTAATTGATTTTTGATAAAAATTAATTAAATAAAAGTGTGACGAATAACCTTCTATAAAGGAGTTATTAAAACAAATTAAAGGAGTTTAATTCAGTTTTGCCAAATAAGGCTTAATGCATATTAAGTCTTTATTTTAAATGTGTTTTACCAAACAAGGTGTAAGAGTTAATGGGTTATTTTTAGTTAGTTAGCCAAACAAACCTTATGGCTTTTGAGTTTTAAAAAAAAAAAGAAACCGATGTCAGTTAATTGATATAATTATATTATACAATTATTCCATATTATATTATATACGTATATTTTTGTTAGTACGTTAGTTAGAGTTAGGAACAAAGGCTCAGAGGAAGAAGAAGAAGAAGAGAAGAAGAAAAGTGAGAGAAAAACTTGAGAGAATCCTAGAGAATATAGGAGTGTAGTTGGAGAAAAGATTGTTGATCAAAGAGAAAAGTATCATCTTCTAAAACAAGGTATCATCCTACCTTTTTAAGTTTTTAAAATTTTAGTTTTCTCTTCCTTAATTCTCTGTAAAATTCTTGTGAAAGGATAAATTGTTTGATTGTATGTGGCTTTATATGATAAACTAGTGTTGTGAAACTATTTTCATATGTTTATATATGAGTATAGTCAATGAATTTATGATCTGTATGTAATTTGTGAAGAAAACTATATTACAGTGAGTTCATATGAATATATATGAATATGGTTTAGTTTAAGGTAAAATTAAGGTTTAATTAGTTGTTTAATTTATAAATTGACTATTGAATTTGAAAGAGTATGTATAATCATAAACAATGTAATTTAAATTAACTGTTTTGGTTGAAAAACAAAATCACAGTGTTGATTTTCATTGAAAACATCAAAAAGTGAGATTTTATCAAAAATAGTGAAATTGGATGTTTTAAATTCATTGTTTATGTTGTTTTATGGGTAGAAACATGTTAAAAGTCTTTGAATTATGTTTATATGAAGTCTCTATATGATGTACATGCTAATTAGGCTGTTAGAAAGTAGCTTGTAGGCTAAAATTGGCTTTATTCATGTGATTTCCGTTCTTTGGTTGTTAAATCACGCAATTGATTGCTTGTGGCAACGGCTCATAGTATAGTTCTACTTCGCATCATGAATGACCAAAGACTACGCCACAGCAAGAGCTGACCTCATAGTATAGTTCTCATGTCATGCAATACCATCTCCTCACTTCCATGACGCCATCTCCGCCGAGCCACAATATAAAGCGTGTAAAATTGCTTGTGAGTTAGCGAATAATTGAGACAATTGTAATTTTGTACTCAAAGTATGAAGGAATTGTTATGTGTTAATAATAGGACTGTTAAATTATGATTTCATTATTTGTATACCATGAATGAGCATGCTATTAACAATTAACTTGTTTTATAACTTGATTATGTGATTAAAAATCAAATCTTACATGATGAATGTACTTAGTTATTTTTGTAAAGTGGTAGTGACTAACTATGTCATGATGACATATATATATAGGGTATTATGATTCGAATTGTTCGGTTTAGTCTACGAGCAAGGCAAGTTCTCTAAATCTATTATCTTGATTGAGCCAATTATTGTTTCCAATTCGATTCCAATATAATGATGCAAGATTTCTAAACTTTATTTTGATATTGGGCAAGTTATTCTTGTAATTAACTTGTTGTTTAGCATGCAAATTTATATATACTAATGTTGAACAGTTTTATCGTTCAAATGTCTATGCTTGCTTAGTATTCAATTCTAAATAACCTTGGCTTAATATTATTCAAGCAAGGTGTGTTATACTTATTCAATATGTATGCTATTAGATTATTCCTAAAGCATGATTTAGTTTACCATGTCGATTCAGTTATGATTATTCCATAGAATGATGTTATTAATTTTATTCAACTAATCCTTAGTTGATGTTCGTTGAATTCCAAATTACCTTGAAATGTATCCAAACCAAACTCACTTTGGTGTGGACTTGTACTTTAAATACTGAGATGAACAACTCTATTATTAGGGTTAATGTACGCTTAGCGTTGAAATGTTTATGCACAATACATTGTATGAAGGGCTGATCCCCCTAAGTACGAGGAGTCCCTATAGTTTTATGACTGTTAAAGTTTAAGTTGAAAAATTACTTATAACTATGGACATAGTTCGTGGTCTTAGGACCCTCAGTTATATAATTCAGAATGTTGATAAATCACATTGTTTAATTCTATCGAGCCTCTTATTTGACAGTTGTTGTAAAGATTTTTATTCATTATTGTTTCAAGTGAGCTTTGTTCGCTCACTCTTACTTATATAACTATTACAGTTAAAGATGAGAAGGTTGATGTACCTAGCACCAGTAAGGGAAAAGGAAAGATGAACAAGTATTGAAGATTTGTAATATGTTGATATTTTATTATCAGATTTTAATTGAATGGTTGTAATGAAGTTTATTTATTTTCACATTTGAATGATTGTATTTAAAGGTTAGATAACCTGGGAGATTTTTATTATGTAACCCTTAAATGGGGAAGGTTTTATTATTCAATTTTATTGTGATTGGGTAGTTAGATATGAATGTTTGATTAAGTGAACACAAAATCCTGTGAGAATTGAAGTACCTAGGTTTGGGGGTGTCACAGATTTGATAGGTTTGCAGATTTTGAGGAGCCCGCTAGTATAAAGTTACCAATTATTTGAATTTCCCTCTTGTAACTGTTCCTTCCACGTTTCTTAGTGGGACAGTTATAAGTCGCTGATAAGTCATCATCTATAAGTCCTCCATCGTGTCCGTCCTTCAGATTTGACTTTTCTGTTGTTGACTATTTCAGTACGTAGAGTAGCTTATTGAGGTAGCTATAGACTCTACGATTTTCTTTATCAACTCAATGATCATCTTCTGAGAGATGCTTCAGTGGATGATTTGACACTGATCCTCATCTTTGAAGTTGCATGGCTTAACCACTGATGTACCTCGTGATAGTTTGGGCACTAAACTTCTGAGGTGAGTCGGCAAGGCATCTTTCAAATCTTATCTCCACACAATCTGAGTAGTTGAGCATATGTCTAGTTCTTCCGAGCTCCCCATGAGCTAGTGTATCCTCTGGGAAGACTGCAATCGTCTAGTCTACTCTACGATCGTTGAGGTTATACTACAATCGTCGAGTTCACTTCAGAATCTTTTCCACAATCATTTTCTGTCCTGGTCCTTGAGATGAACTAGACTAAGCATTCCTTTTAGGTTAAGGTAGCTCTGGAAGGGCCAACCTCTTAGAGTGAACTAAGGGTCAGGTTTGTCCCTAAGGCACTTTCCAGATGAAAGACTTTAGAAGTGATTAGCACTGATATCTCATTTGATCTTTTCTGCTGGGGAGTTCATCAACCAACTCTAGACATTTTCATTAGCTGTAATAGTGGTGTCCTTCTTCTCTCATACTATGATCAGGTGTTTGATTGTAGGTGCTTCACGATTTTGAGTTGGGTGGCTAAATAGATTATCAATAATACGTTTTGAGACGTTCCTGCTGACTATGAATCTTCATTTGGTTCATCAACCACAAAGTTTTGGGACTTTGTGACTGGTACATTGCTTCATAGTATATCTCTAATAACTTTAGCGTTGATGTTCTCCTTCTGACTAGAATCATCACTATCAATTAACTCTCCTTATATCATAGACGTGGATATCTTCAGGACTGATCACTTTACGATCATTTGACAGCACTACGAACGTAGTCTTCCTTGTCAGTTTGTACTTGTGAAGTTCTGCTTCCGTAATGAATTCCTCATGATTAATGCTCGATGATCCTCTGATGTGAACTTCCTTGAAGATTCTTCTCATGTGATATGTTTCGCATGATTGAGCATATAAGACCCTTTTCATCCTAGGTTGAATGGTCTGTTTCCATATAGAGATCAGCAGCCATGTGATCTTTATTCATGTTAGCTCAATAATTCTTCAAAGAGAGGCTTTGACAAATATGAATTTTATCAGAATCATTTCTGAACTGTCTTAAGCCTTTAACTGGTTGAATCTTCTTGACTGAAGTCTTTTGCTTCAACATTCCTTAGTGTGGTCAGATAGACCAAGTACCTGTAGGTTAGATAAATTTCTAATTTTGGTACCCATGGTTAAATGGGCCCTGCCAGGTTAGCCTTTAAAATCCCTGTTCCTCATATGTTTGAATTTTCATCATATTGATCAACACAAATCATATTCATGCATGTATCCAATTTAGATATTACATTTTAAGATGCCTGATGATGAGTGTGTATAAGATTAACCATTTTAACAATACACTCTTTTTCTTTGATGGTTTTATCATTTGCTTGGTTATGTTCACAGAGTTTAAGTGTTCATAGAGTGAGAATCAACTATAACACTTATTTGTATCTAGTTGATTCATGGAAGTGATCAGTTTCTACGAATCTTCAAGATACTTTTGTAGAACTGATCATACTCTATATGTTATCAAAAACTTAGAACATAGGTTTGTACATACATACTAACCCATCAGCAATGATTTTTCCACTTAAAATTAATTAAACTTTGGTATGCTTGTGACCTATTTCAAACTTCTTTCAAGATGTTATCTTCAACCTAAAACTTGGATGGAGAGAAAGTTTGTTAGCATTTGAGTTTCCAATTTCGGTGTACTTTCTCTCTTCTCCTTTTTAGGTAGAGTATGGTCTCTTGAAAGAATACTGTTATAGTACATAAGATGATGCAACATGATGTACACATTTATACTGATGAGGAACCGTACCTTTACATTGTCAGTTTCTTGATATACTGAGGTTAGGCATTGATGTGCGTACTTTTTTCTTCACTTTTGACAGCTTGTTGCTCCAGTTGTCCTTTGATCAATCAGTCATAGTCTTGAAGATGTAGGCTCAGAGAATCTTGACATCTTTAGTTCTTGACAACCTTGAGTCCTCAAGGTTTGCATCCAACTCTTGGTTGGCCAAATATAGATTTGAGAGATTCTTCTTTCTTCTTTGAATGAATACTTCTTAGCACATATGGCCTTTTCATCTTTCAGTCTGGTGGATGCTTGACTCTTTGCTGTTGATGCCTCTTGAGCTCTCATATCTACCCTTCAGACAACAAGATTGACTGTGGACACGGACTGGTCCTGTTGCTATAAAATTTAAGAACATGGACACATCTGAGCAGCTTCAAGTGTATATACACATTTACCTGTACACAATATTTCTAACTTGTGCGCTCATCTGCATTTATAAGTGACTTACTACTAAACTAAGTTTAGAACAATGTTTGTGCCTAGGATCAGACTCAAAGCGATTAGCTTTTGAATATAGCATGAGAACCTGCTTTGATACAAATTGTTAGTTTCCAGTAGGCACATAATAGATCTAGAAGGGGGGGTTGAATAGATCTTTTTAAGTTTAAATACATTTCTCCTTTATTTTGTATTGCTAATAACTTAGCATATGACAAACATAAGAATCTTTTCAAGCACAATGAAATAAGTAAAAGATCCCCTTCATTGATATAATCATGAACATACATACATTATTCGTAGAGTTAGTTAAGTTGTAAGCAGTTAATACATACATAATAGTTATAGCAGTAAGGTACATAATGTAAATGACAATAAGTAAATGATAGAAAGTAAATGAACCAAGGGATTTTAAGTGGTTCAGAGACTCAAGCTCCTAATCCACTCTTCTACTTTTAACTAGCAGGATTCCCACTAAGAAAGGCAAAGACCTCGAATCACTAAGATTCCTTCAAGGCCGCCACCTTGGAACTTCAGTTCACTAAGAACTCTTCAAGGCCAGTAGCCTTGGGACTCCTTTAGTTCCCTAGGAACTCTTCCAGCCCAGCAGGCTTGGAACTTCATTTAGTCCCTCCGGACAAGGACCCCTCGGGCCCTGGCTTGTTGTTGTTATTGGTGGTGGTGCTGAACTGCTAAGATGTCTTTAAGCTTGAACATCTTTTGTACTTAGCAGCTTGGTGTGGTCATCTTTGCATTCTGCTTTGAGTCTGGACCACATCTTCTCTGGTGCAACTAATCTTCATTTTGTTCTGCTCATCTTCATCCGATGTCAGTTGTGCACCATCACCATTTGGGTTTGCTAAGTGTTTGAGCTTTTGGTAGACTTCGCCTGGCACTTAGAATTCCCTAAACCCTTCTTGACTGGTTTGCAGACATGGTTCTGCACTTGTTCTATTTTAGCTTTTGGTTCATGGTGATTTATAGAATGGCTCTCTGGATCTTCTTTGGGCTCTGCCACTTTTCTGAATCCTATCTTTTTGGCCTTCTCGACTCTCAGCTTAGCTTCCATCTTCAGTGGCATTCTCATCTTTGTTGAGTGAACCTTTAGTCTATTCAAGTCCTTCTTTAAAGCTGCTTCACTTCCACCTTTGTAATCTCACTGTCACTGAGACTTGTTATGTTTAGTTCTGCTGGAACTCGTAGAGTCAACAATATAGTAGTCTAACAACTCAATGATTCTGCAACATCAACAGCTTTTGATCCTTGAAGCTCTAGCTTATTTATACTCCTTCGTAATCTTCCCGTTGGGATATAGCCGTTGAAAGTTATTTGAATTGCTTCGCAGATCTTGAGTTATTTGGTGCAGACTGCATATGTGACATGACATCCCTTTTTTCATCTTTTTGACACTGCAGTCTACTGTTTCACCTACCCCATCAGAGATGTCACTTTGATGCCTCGGGCATGTAGTCTTCTTTATTTCTCCTTTCTGACTTCTCGATTAGAACGTCAAGGTCTGTCCTTTTGCATCGATGCTCTCAAATAGCAATGTTCGAATATCAGTCTTCAGATTGAACCGTTGTCAATGCTTCAATCTTTAGATGACCGAACTCTACGATTCTAATACAGATATTCTTGGACCTGATCGTAGTGTCATATTGAATGTTGCTCATCAACTGGTTGAGACAACACTACGATCCTGACGAGTGTTCATTGGATCCTCAATGTAGAACATCTCTTCCATCTCTTGTGTAGTGCTTTAACACTTCTGTTTTTCTCGACTGATCTCAGGAACTAATAGCTTAACTCCTTGTTATGGCCTCTTTTGAATAGCAAAACACTTCAGATTTGTGGCATGTCCAGCTCGCTTTCTCCTTGTGATCTCCCGTTCACTTATCATCAATGGACTGACACGATGCTTAATCACTTTAGCCTTGTTCTTCATAAGCTGACTAGTATCTCTGTGTACACTTCTTTAGTTCCTTCTTTGATTGACAAACACTACGATCCTGGTTGACCCCAAGATCGTTATCTTCTGTTCATTTGACAACTACTGCACTTACTGAATTTTCCTTAGTTAGTCACTTTTACTGAAGTCTTCTTTTGATCTACTTGTAGAAGGCTTCATCTTGAATGGCTTTACAACTCAATCTGGATGCTGATTGGGTTGGTGCTTAGATCTTCTGTTAGCTTGCAAGCCATTTGTTGAGTACACTCTAGTTCCCTTCAAGTGGAATATATCTTTACAGCTCTGACTAGAGGCTTCATCCTTTGGATATTCTAGGAGTGCTCATTTGTTGAGAATCATGTTTAGTCAATGATTTTGTCTTGGAGCACCTTTGTTGAAGCCTTAGTTCTACACTCTATGATTTAGCTTTGGTTGTGCAGACATTATGACTCCGAGATCAGATGTTGACACTCTACTATCTTTGTCCTTTAGCTTATTTTCTTCATCTGATCTGGCTCGACTATGATCTCTGCCTCTTATTTTATCAGTAGACTCTACAACTCCGAGTGTAGTCTACGATTCTTGACTTGGCTTTGGCAGATGCTCGGTCGGCTCTTAGACAGGTTGTCTCTATAATTCTAAACATGACTTTCTCAACAGACTACGACTTTAAGGAAGTTCTTCTCGACACACTACGATCCTTCCTCGTCTCTCTTGGAAGTCTATGAACTCCGAGATCTACTATCTTGCAGACTACTATTCTGCATTGATAGTTCTCGAACTTTCGTTGACTCTCCTGGCAGGCTACGATTTCAGGTGTAGTGCTCGACGATCTGACAAGTATATCTATTACATTTTAAGATCAACAAAACAAGCTTGATCTTTCTATATTTATAGTCATTGTACATCATTTCTTTTTAAGGACTTTACAAAGCTGTTTTGCTTATGTAGGATCAACCTAACACATTTGATCAATTCATTCTAAGTCCTTGTACATATGTTCCAATTATCTATCAAAGGACTTTACAGCTTTTCTTAATGCAAGCATACTTGTATATTCATTCATTTATATCATAATCAAATCATACATAAATAGGAATATCATTCACATGCTTATTCCTAACAGAAGGAATTGACTTTAAAGAGACTTTCTCTCCAGTTTCTTCGAAAGACTCTTTTAGGACAATTATGGCGCTTGTTGCACATTTTGACCTTGAGTTACATCAAATGGATATCAAAACAGCGTTTGTCAATGGTGACATTGAAGAAACAATTTACATGGTGAAGCTAAAAAACTTTGTGTCTAGAGACCCAAAGAATATGGTTTGCAAATTGACAAATCCATCTAAGGACTCAAGCAGGCATCTCGTCAGTGGTACTTCAAATTTCATCAAGTCATTATTTCATATGGTTTTGAAATAAATATTGTTGATAATTGTGTGTATCACAAATTCAGTGTGAGTAAACATATTTTGCTGGTTTTATATGTCGATGACATATTACTTGCCACAAATGATATAGGCAAGTTTTATGACACAGAGAGATTTCTATCAAAGAACTTTGAAATGAAAGATCTTTTTAATGCTTCTTTTATATTAGGAACTGAGATACAACGAAAAGTTCTCGGCGTATATTGGGATTATCACAAAGGAACTATATTGAGAAATTCTCAATAGGTTTAACATGCAAAATTGCAAATCAGGTAAAACCCCGTTCGCTAAAGGAGACAAGTTAAGTCTCAATTTATGCCCAAAGAATAGCCCTGAAATTAAATAAATGCAAAAGATTACCTATGCATTGGCTGTAGGGAGTCTAATGTATGCTCAAGTATGTACGCGTCCAGATATTACGTTCATAGTTGGCATGTTAGGCAGATATTTAAGTAACCCTGGCATGGATCTTTGGAAGGCAGCCAAATGGGTTATGAGGTATTTACAGAGAACAAAGGATTATATGCTCACATATTATTAAGAGATTATATCAGTTAGAGATCATTGGGTATTTCAATTCTGATTTTATTGGATGCCAAGATAGCTGGAGATCCACTTCAGGCTATGTTTACTCGTTGGCTGGTGGAGAGATTTCGTGGAGGTCTGCAAAACAAACACTCGTTGCTTCGTCTACCATGGCTGCAAAGTTTGTAGCATGTTATGAGGCTTCAAATCATGGAATATGATTGCGAAATTTTGTCACTGGGCTGCGAACTTTGGAGGGTGTTGAAAGACCATTAAAATTATATTGTGACAATAAAGCAGCAGTATTATATTCGAACATCAACAGAAGCTCGAAAAAGTCAAAACACATTAAAATCAAATTTCTCGTTGTGAAAGAAAGAGTGCAGAGTGGGCAGATTTCCATAGAACACATTGGGACAAACTCCATGATAGCAGATCTGCTCACAGAAGGATTATCACCAAATGTCTTTCATAAGCACACTGCTCATATGGGTGTTATTCTATTTAAGGATACTTTAGTTTCGTGGGAGTTTGTATTTGGATTATTGCTTTATGTTAAAACTATAGATTTCATTTATATATATTTTTTGCATAATTAAAGTATTCAGTTTACCATACTCTATTAAGTATACTGAAGTATTGATTTCACTATAGTTAAGTAGGACCAGTTGGAAATAGGTATGTGTGAATCACATTACATGTAATTTCCATGATATGCATCCATGATTGATCTGTGTCATTTAGCTATGTTGACATACGAGAACATTGATAGGTCCAATTACGGTTATTATAATGAAGACTGCTTTGATCCTATATTGATGTAGCTACTAGATGAGATTGTTTGGATACCCTTCAGAACATGAAAACGAATTTCAGGAGCTCACTAAAGACACATTTCTTAGAATACATATGTGGTCCAGTGGGAGATTGTTGGATTATTTTTTTATTAATCTTAATTGGGACCACACATATAAATATTATTAATGTGTGTTATCATGTATAAGCCTAAATTGAAGTGATCTAATTAAGTTTTAAGTAGGCTTAAGGGTATGTTTGTCATGGAATTAATGTGTAGAGATCGGACTTGTATTTTTAAATTGATGAGGGGCCAATTTAAAAATACTAAAAGAAAATAACTGTCATTGGCAGTTTCTTCACGAGGCAGTTTTTTTTATAATGGGGTCATGGTCCCTAATTGAGCGTATGTTTTATTTTAGAGTTTTCTTTGTATCCCCATCAACAAAGAATTTTTTTTCTAAAAAAATACGCATCAATTAGAAGATCTTAAGCCGTTTGATCAAACAATATTATAGAATCTGGTACGCTTCAGTTATGTTCTTTCTTCTTCTTTTTGTTTCAACATGGGTTCTATTTATAAACATATTTAGTTTCAGTAATTAATTTCAACAATTTCAGTAATTAATTACAACAATGTGAAATCGTTATTCTATTAACATGCAATTGTTATGAATATATTGATATACATGTTTGGAATTATAATGTTATATGAATTGCTAAAGTCAAAGTATGACTAAAGCTGCATGTTATGAATATATTGATATACATGTTTGGAATTATAATGTTATATGAATTGCTAAAGTCAAAGTATGACTAAAGCTAATTGAGTTACGGAAACTCAATTTGTTCTTGGTATGTGATACGATAAGTTTGTTACTATGGAAAGTATGATTTGAATACAACATGAGAAATTTGAAAGCATGCTTATGAACATTTATGAACATGAATATAATGAGATGTATAGAGCATATGTAATTACCTTTTTTTTAAGATTTATGATGTATATATAAAGTGCATAGAATGTGAACATGATGCATAACTCAAATGTGTAGTATGCATGAAATGTGATGTGTTATCTGTTAAACTTGTTGAGTCTAATTATTATTGTGACAATATCATTTTTGATGTTTGAGTTACCTTAGATGTTCCAAATAATATATACATGTTTATGAAAAATCTGAAAAGAAAAAAAGAACATTTTTTTTCAATATTTTATAATGGGTTTTCAAGACAAAAATGTCCCCATTAAGTTAATTCTAAGAGTTTTCTATTATTCAATAGAGTTAAATGCACTTTACAACCCTCAAGTTTATTCCATTTTGCATATTGCATCTTATACTTCAAAACGTGACACTTTGCATTCCGTGCTAAAAACGTGCACATAACACCCTTCGACCTCAAATCCGTCACTAAAAGTGCAAAATCCGTTACTTTTAAATACTAACATTGTCACTTTTAATGAAGGGTGTTATGTGTCAATTCATTAAATCTGCGGGATATAAAGTGTAATGTTTTAAAGTATAAGATATAATGTGTGAAATAGGGAAAAATTGGGGATCCAAAGTGTATTTAACTCTGGCATTCAAAAATACCAAAAGAAAAAAACTATTAAACAGCAAAAATTGGATACAGTTTTCAACAGCAATCAAAAGTTGCCACCAAATTTATCAGTTGTGGCATTTTAAAGTTGGTGACTTTTGCAATTATTGCCATTTGAAGATAATTTAGTGCGTGGCATTTCTCAAATTCCGGTAAAAGGAATAACAATGACATTTGAAAATGCTACGTACTACGTACATATACAATTTTTTGAAATTTAAAGTAGCACTAGTAAATGGACTTGTGGCATCTGGCAAACGCCATTCAAATAAAGCTAAATAATGTTATATTTCTGTTTGCTTTATGTATTAATCAGGGCAATTTACTAGCACAAGAAACTACAAGTTATTAATCAACCATTTATCGATGTAGACGGCCATTAGTCTCAATTATTTAGCCTCCTTGTCAACCCACAAACGCACACGCACACACCAAACCTTATACCATAATTAGAGTTGGTTAGGGTAATTAAGTTCAAGTGTTATTTGAGCAATCCCTTCCACATTCGTTACATTACAATTTTTTAGGGTTTGAGTTTAGGGTTGATACTCAAAAGATTGTAGTGATTAGTGAGTTTGCATGTTTTGTGTAGCAGATCATCTTATTTCTTTCTGAAACATTGGCTTGTTGGCATAAGGATGAGATGGAGTAGGAAAAAGAAGAAAAGTGTTTTGAAGAGATTTGAACCCTTAATTTTAGTTGGTTTACTTGGGGTTGGGGATGATTGGAGGAGTATAAAGTAAAAGAGGAGGTATTATTTATAGGCCTTGTTTGTTGAAAGGAGAGATTTGATAAAAGTTGTGATAAGTATTACGATATTACGAATTATATAAACACATGGATGCAATCTATATAATAAAACAAACCGGCTTCAACAAACAACGACTTCGATTAAAACTTTATCATCCAATGGCTCAGATTTAATCTAATGACTCTAATGGCTCTGATTTCATTTCAGCCAAACAAAAAACAAAAAAACGCCCAATTCAAAAATTCCATAAACTCTATCCAAGTCCCGCCTTATACATTTGCCCCCTTCTCATTTCACCTTCTCCTTATCCGCCAGGAATTTCCTTCATTTTTTGGAGAGAGAAAGTTCCCCCAAAATAAGCCTTTTTCGGATTGGGATTCTTCATTTTCGATCACTATCGCAGGAGTCATCTTCCTAAAAACAGGTCGGTGGCAGCAAAAATCAAGGTTCTTTCTCTCTATCTGATTTTATCTATCTCCTCTCCCTCTGCACTTTCACTCATACCCACCAGAGAAATTTACTCTTTTTAATTTTTTTCAGATCCATAGAGTTGAATCAGAGAAATTTAGGTTTTGAGTTTGAGTTTTCTTGAAGTGGGTCAATTTTATTTTGAGAGAAAATGGTGATCATAACACAGGAAATGAGAAAATGGTGATCAGATTTCCTCCCTGTTATATGTTACTTGAAAAGAGCCCAACTGTACAAGGAGACTAGAGGCTTGGCAAATCCCAGGTAGATTAATTTCATCTCACTATTATCATTAATCGCGTCTTTTCCAAATGTAACTTTTGTCAGTTTGTTGATATTTCTCCTTCATTCAATTCTGTGCAGGATGTTCTATGCTGCATCTGCCATTGCAACATTATTATCTTTCAACGTTGATAGACAAGTAGGGAGAATTTGGTTTAAAAAGAAAAACATTGCAAAAGAAACAATAGTGTGCATATTACTCCCCATTGATTGGTTCATCGGCGAATTCTTTTTATAAGGTGCATAAAGTTTAATCCCATTAAGATTTATGATGGGTTCTTAGTTGTTTTGATTGAATTGTATATACTCATTACTAACTATTTATTTGTTTTGTTTGCAGTTTCTATTGATGTATATAGTCAGATTGTTTAGTTAGAATCATCTGACTATTTCTAACTTTAACCGATTCAAAAGTGACTAAACTGGAACCGTTGAAGCTAGAATGGTTTAGATTTACTCAAATCTAGTTTTTTTCTAGCTTTTGTACATATTACTCTTTCATGTGAGTCTAGGAATCATGTGATCGAAGATTCAGCCTCTGAATCTAGATTCGGTTCCCACGATGGACATTTCTCAGCTGTAGCCAGTTTGTAAATTATCTATGGTGTCTAGATATCATTAGATGACTCTCATGCCCATAAGGAGTTCGGCACTGCTATGTATCTTATTTTCTCAAATATGCTTCGCATTTTAAAAATAAAAGCAATCAAGCCGAATACATAATAAAATGGAAGTATCAAATGCCTCAATTACTATTGAGCATAAGGGTTTGAAAAACCTGTTTTCTAAAACATCACTGCTATATCTTGTTAAAATTGAACTTTTATATACAAGTTAAACCCTTTGAATATAGGTGCAAACGAGGCATAACACTACTTCCAGATAATTGCTCATAAGCCCAACACACACACATACATGCAGATAAAAGTTTATTGAAAAGTGATAGTAACCGTGTTTTCACGAAAGTCGGGGGGGGGGGGTGCCTAACACCTTCCCTCCGCTTAATCAAGCCCCTGAACCTAATGAATCTCGATTTCCATGACTATTTAAACAGTGTCCAACCATTGGGTCTTTGTGCAAACCTTTTCAAAATTGGTTGAGTTGGTATAACCATTTCAAATCTACCAATTAGCGACTCTAGAAGTCAAATCGTCGACATTCATATGTCAGACCTTTTCAAAATTATCTTTTTAGACAAAACTCACCCAAAATGAGAACACAAAAAGACAAGCACAAAAAGGGACATAAATTTTCCCGACATCGACAGGTGGCGACTCTGCTGGGGACTCCAGTAAAATAGCTTAAGCCGCTGTTCAAACTTTTTAAAACAAAACTTTTATCAACTTATGTGTGAATACTACATTTACATTCAATAGATGTATACTAATGCTTTATTTACTGCACTTTAGTGCTTCACACCATATCTGCTTGTGATATTAGTGCTTCACATATGTAATCATTTCTATACAGTGAGACGCGATGTATGTGAATGTTTGTTTTGTGATTCTTCCACAATGAGGCAAACCTTTCGGTGTTTGATTACTAGACTCAAGGGAGACTAATCTCGCGAGGCTCAGGAAAGGCACCACTGTTGGGTAAAATCTAGTTACGCACAATCAAGAAAGTATACGTGGTCAACATCTCGATGCACTAACACCATATTAACTTAAATCCATAATTTAGATAGAATTAAGTTAAACACCTTAATTAACTAACTCACTATATCTCTATGTGAATTATAATCAAAGAAGGTTTAAGTTCAAGTTCTCTATTCGATTACATGCGATGTTAAGTATATCTCTACCCTAACATTCATCAAGATTCCATTCAACAACAAAATTCAAGAACACATGCTATATTAACTAAGTCTAAACTCGTACTTCCTCTCTCGAATCCATACAAGTCCACAAAGAATTGGTGTTCAGGCAATTCATAAATTTAAGCATAAATTAATATAGATAAACTGGGGAATAGATTATTAAACTAAAAATCATAGTTACATAATCATTGTTCCACTTAAAGATCCCTTATAAGCCTAAAAAGTAATTTAGTTCATCATCAATGAATTAAAAACTGAATTAATTAAAGAAAACATCATCCCAATTACAAAAGTAAAATTAAAGAAGAAGAATAAATCCAGAACCACCCTTCTCTATAGCCCAATCTGCAATTGTTGTGAAAATCCTTCAAAAACTCTCTCCAATGCTCTTGCTACAAAATATGTCTTCAATGTTGTTAACTGCCTTGTATGATATCCATCTTGTTATTTTCTTGTCAATTATATCACTAAGACATGTATTATGACCCTATCTCCTTGCCAATATGAGTTACATGCCATCCCAAACACTTGTCTTCACGTTCTTTGCGAAAGATTTGAAAAGAACAAGAGACTTCTTCTTGCACTTCGCCCATGCCACGGCAAGTGTTACCTTAATAAATAGCCACCCTAAGTAGCATTGCTTCAATATCGGACTTTTGCACCCCTACCCGTGAGAGGGTTTCACTATGTAACTAGCTTGATTTTGGTGTAAGCTATTAGTTGTCCACTTTTAGCTCCAAACTTGCCAAATTTTTTGAAAATTCCACCTATTTTGTCCAATAGCCACTCCACCAGTCCTAAACATAAAATAACACTAAACAAGTAAAAACAAATAATAAAAACAATGATTTCACACAACTTAAGTATGAATTAGAAGCCGATAAGTAGGTATAAAACCCACTTATCCAAATACCCCAAACTTAAATCGTGCTAGTCCTCGAGCACAAAAAAAACTAACATGCTATACAATGCAATGCTATGAGATGTAATGCTTCTAATCTATATGCCTACGAATCCAGCAGTATCATAGAATCAAATTTATTCAACCGGCCTCAGAGAAATCAAGCAAATACGATGACACTTCATATCAAAACCAATCAATAATTCCTTATCAATCCTCGAATCTTAAGCCGTTATTACTAGTATAGTGTGTGTGTGCTTAACATCAATGCTAACTGATGAAAATTCAAATTTAATACATAACAAGTCTCTTAGAAGGCATCTTACAGCTTAAACTCAAGAAATTCAAAAACAGACGAGATCCAACTAAAACCAAGTAATCACCAACATCAAAGGTACAAATAGGGTACTTATGCTTTCTTTTTCCATCACGGGGGATTTTTGCTCTTATTTCTCGTTTAATTCTTCTTTTTTTAGATAGATAGTGAGTGCGTTTTACGCTCCATCTCACGCCTGTGTTTATGGGGAGTGCTTTTCATGCTTCTTCTCAACCCACCACAAGACAATTATTCAACTTGGGAAGGATCCCATTTTTTTTATTTTTTTTAGAAGCTTATATACCCCATTTTTCCCCAAAACTTAGGCTCTTGCCTAATTCTTCATCTTCACTGCCTATATTTGTCATTCTTTCATTTAAACTAACATTATCCTTTAGAAATTCCTTATGTATCAATTTGTACTAATCAGTCGACATACGTGTCATTAACGTGCTAACCTTATTATACCAGTGTCAAACAAGCCCAAGATCCAATTCATAACAAACGATTATGTCAAAGTTCTAATATTCAGTACCGTACTTGTCTACTTAATCACAATCTCATCATTGGCCAAAATAAACTGAACTATATTAAACCGCTGGACATATGCAAGATAACATAATACTTAACTAATTTTTTTTTTTATATGTGATGAACATAACATGATTGACACTTAATAAAACTATTTACAATCCTAAGCTACTATGCAACTACATGAATGCAACATTTAATAATCATAAAACTAAACAATGAACTAACATATGCAAACCTAACTATTGAAATTAAACATGTAAACAAGAAAATAAACTAAATCCCCCAACCTTGAAAATTACAATGTCGTCATTGTAAAGATAGAGCAATAAATGAGTGAGGACTTCCCTGTAATCGCCTAAGCCTGGGGTGGTGGTGGCTGTTGTTCATCATCTGAATCACTAGGTGGAAACCTTGGCATTGAGGATGGCTGCTGATATGGGAATTGTGCAGTCGGATTGAAACTCTGGAGCATCGCATTCAATAAGGCGAAAGACATATTCATGGCCTCAAACATATGGTCCTGCCTCGCTGCGAGTCTCCGTATCTCTCTTCGTGTCTCCTTGTTGTACTCATCCACTTATCGTTGAAGGTTCAGGAACTGAGAGCTAGATATATCTTTAGGTTGTGGTGTCGCCTCCGTTCTTTGCTCTCCCATCGTCGCATCCCTCTAAACTCGTCGTCATCCGAGGTGTCCTCGGCGTCAGCCTCATCCTCCGAGGCTAATGGAAATATAAATCTGACTCCTCTAGGGTGTGACTTGCCCCCAGGCCACACCTAATACTGCGCAATCATCCTCGTATCTAATGTCTGAAGCGGCATTTGGGTGGTCTCATCATCGGACCATCGTACTCCCGTCTGTTTACAACACCCACAAATGACACTACAAAAAAAGGGTCATTGCCGACGGGGTCACTACCGACGACAGTTTTACCGTCAATAATATGGTGAATGTCGACGGGGTATGTGAGACCCCAGATTTTATGAATAAAGATTTAAATTTCTCGAAATATTTTTTTTGAATATTATGGTGTGGATTTGATATAATGTTATAGTTGTGGGCAATATTTATAAATTTTACAAAGTAAGCAAGTTGTTATATAATATTCGATTGGTCGGGGAATATTCGTTTTAACGAGGAATATTAAATGCGGCAATTTATAAGACCCCAACTTTTATAAATAAAGATGAATTTTCTATAAATATTATTTTTGAATATTATGGAATAAATTTGATATAATGTTATAATTGTGGGTAATATTTATAAATTTTGCAAAAGTAAGCAAGTTGTTATAAAATATTACGTTTGGTTAGGGAATATTCTTTTTGTCGGGAATATTAAGTAAGACGGCTCAATCAATGGTGGACCCCAACCAAAAGTATTGTCGTAGTTAAAACGACAAAATTATCTTTCTATAAAAATAACGGCGAGAGGTGTTACCAATTAAAAACTGAACTACCCGGTAGTAAAAAGTACAAGATACTGCGTAGTTGTATAGTAGCACACGATATTGATTATTGATGCTTACGTGAGAAGTCACTCACTATGCTCAATTATTGCTTTCAAGATAATTGTTGCATCATATCTCTTATATTATTGATTCAATTATTGTCACAAGATCATCATCATATAATATGTTATAGTATTAAATCAATAATTGAGGCGACAAGTTATAAATGATTAATAATTGTTGAAAGATTAAATATGTGTTGATTAAAAATAAAATGATTTGTGGTAATATTTATTCAATCCTTGATGTATATAAAGAGTCTCATTATGAGACGTTTGTGGTAAGTTTGATTATTTTATGGGGGCCATATGTCATCATCTAAGAGTCTCTTCGTCGATAGTAATTACCTTCGTCGTAGTAGTTACCTTTACCTTTACTGGGCGGATATGGTAACCACTTGGTGGTAATCGGGCCAAAACAATAAGAATGGACATTTCAAGAAAAGGAGATTCAACAATGATGGAAAGAAGTCAAGACCAAAGACCCGTTGTTTGTTAAGGAAGGAGAAAGACCACCTATCATATGCTTCAAATGCGGAGGAGGGGACATCATCCAAAGCTGCGCCATGTCGTCGTCAAGCATGTTATAATTGTGGAAGAGAAGGTCACTTAGCTCGATTTTGTCGTTTTCAAGAAAACAAATTCAGCTAGGATGGATGCACCAAAGGTCAGTCCCGGAAAAGTCAAACCCAGAAGTCTGAGGGAGGCGTTTGTTGTGACCTCCCGAGAGCAAGGAACCTAAATGAGGTCATCACGGGTAAGCTTATCATAAACTCTAATGAAGTCTATACTTTATTTGATCTGGGTTCTACCCATTCTTTTATTTCTCCTACTTGCGCTCATCGATTAAATTTGACTACGGAGAAATTAGACTTTGACTTATCTGTGGAAACTCCGTTGGGAGAAACCTTCATTACATCCACTTGTTTATAAGTCTTGTTTGGTTCAAATCGGTACCCTCACATTACATCGTCGATCTTATTTCATTAAAATACTTGCATTTGACGTGATTCTAGGGATTGATTGGTTAACTACTTATCATGCAAAAAATTGATTGTTTTAAGTAAGTTGTTAGCTTTCATATTCCTAACTAACCTATTATGCGAATTCAAGCGACCAAACAATTAAAATCAATCACGATTATCTCAAGCCATAAAGCTATTCGTTTATTGAAAAATGGATGTCAAGTTTTCTTAGCTCATGCCACAGATTTAAACAAAAATACGTCAGTTTTGAACGATATTTCTATTGTTAATAAATTTCTGACGTATTCCCAGAAGAACTTCCCCAGCCTACCCCGGGCGTGAAATTGAATTTTGTATCGACCTTGAACCCGGTACAAAACCTATTTCCAAAGCCCCATATCGAATGGCTCCTATTGAACTTCAAGAGTTAAAGACCCAACTGCAGGAATTGTTAGACATTGGCTTTATTCGTCCTAGTACTTCTCCTTGGGGTGCTCCTGTTCTATTCGTGAAGAAGAAAGATGATAGTATGCAACTTTGTATTGATTATCAAGAGTTGAATCATGTCACCATCAAAAATAGGTATCCATTGCCACGTATTGATGACCTGTTTGACCAGTTGCAAGGAGCCAAATTCTTTTCAAAGAATGATCTTCGTTTCGGATATCACCAATTGAAGATTAAAACCACCGACATTCCAAAGACGACTTTCGAACTTCGATGCGGGCATTATGAATTTCTAGTCATGTCCTTTGGATTGACTAATGCTCTCTTTGCCTTCATGGATATGATGAACCGAGTATTCAAGGAATATTTGGATCACTTTGTGGTCGTCTTTATTGATGACATCCTTATTTATTCCAAAAGCCGTGAAGATCATGAAAGCAACACTTGAGGTGACACTCCAAAAGCTTCGTGAATATAAGCTTTATGCCAAGTTAAAGAAATGCGAGTTACGGCTTGAAGAAGTAGCATTCCTTGGGCACGCGATGGTATCAAGTCATGGAATATCTGTTGACCAAAGAAAGATTGAAGCTATTCAAAGTCGGGAACAACCAAAATCAATGATCAAGTCGTAGCTTTCTCGGTTTAAATTTGTTATTATCGGAGATTCGTGGAAGGATTTTCTCGAATCGCTACTCCATCGACTCAAATTGACTCGGAAAGATACAAAGTTCGGTTGGAGCGAAGAATGTGAGAAGAGTTTTCAAGAACTCAAGAGGAGACTTATTTCAAAGACTGTTACGACAATACCATCCGGCTCGAGGGATTTGTCATCTACTGATGATGCTTCGGGCAAAGGGTTGGGATGTGTTCTCATGCAACATGGAAAAGTTATAGCCTATGCCTCATGACAAGTCAAAGAATATGAGAGGAATTATCCTACTCATGATCTAGAGTTAACAACTTGTTGTCTTTGCACTTAAAATTTAGAGGCATTACTTGTATGGGGAGAAAGTGGAGATCTTTACGGATCATAAAAGCCTCAAATATTTCTTCACTAAAAGGAACTCAACACGCGACAACGGCGTTGGCTTGAACTATTGAAAGATTATGATCATACCATCCAATACCATCCCGGAAAAGTGAGCGTGGTAGTGACGCATTGAGTAGAAAATCATATGCAAGTCGAAAGTGCGATATTGTCAACGAGGCCCATTTTGTGTGACTTGCAAAGGATGGAGATAGAGTTAAAGACTCGAGGGGACGCGTGTGATGATAGCGAGTATCTGAGTAGAACCAAACTTTAATCGATAAAATTAAAAGTCGCTTTCGAGCTACGGACACACAGCCGATGCGCGTATGAGGAAGAAAGTGCAAGAAGGTGCTATCTTGGGAAGCAAGAATCGATGAAGAAGGAATACTTGAGTCAACTCTGGACTTTGTGTTCCTAACGACCACGATTTAAAGTATAATATCATGATGGAGGCGCACAACACACCATTTGCAATCCATCACAGGAGTACCAAAATGTATCATGATATTATTCGTCATACATTTTGGTGGAGCAATATGAAGAGAGAGATAGCGTTGTTTATCTCAAGGTGTCTAACTTGTCAACGAGTTAAAGTGGAGCATCAAGTACCAAGAGGTCCATTGCAACCACTTGAAATTCCGGAATGGAAGTGGGAGCACATTACTATGGATTTAAATTCTGGGTCTTCCTAAGGTTTCTCAAGGCATAGATGCGATTTGGGTCATTGTTGATAGATTAACCAAGTCTGCTCATTTCTTACCGATCGAGAAACTTATACACTTGAACGTCTTGCTCAGTATGTACATAAACGAGATTGTAAGATCGCATGGTATGCCAAAGATCCATAGTTTCTGATCGAGACCCAAGATTCACTTCACGATTTTGGGTTAGTTTGCAAAAAGATATGGGCACAGACTTACGATTTAGCTTGGCATATCATCCTCAGACGGACGGATAGTCAGAGAGGACTATTCAAACTCTTGAAGATCTATTAAGACTCTGTGTCCTTGAGTTCAAGGGAAGTTGGGACAAGTTCTTACCATTGGTGGAGTTTTCCTACAACAACAGTTATCAAGCAAGTATTGGCATGGCTCCATTCGAAGCGTTGTATGGAAGAAAGTGTCGTTCTCCAGTATGCTGGGATGAGGTGGGTGAAGCAATGTTGTTGGGACCAGAGTTGGTACGTATGACTACGGAAAAGATTCAAACGATCCGACAACGTATAAAAACCTCACAAAATCGACAAAAGAGTTATGCTGATCTTCATCGAAAGGACGTGGAATTCGATATAGGAGATCATGTGTTGTTAAGAGTTGCTCCATGGAAAGGAGTTACAAGATTTGGAAAGAGAGGAAAACTCAATCCTAGATTCATCGGTCCATTTTTAATCGTCGATCGAGTAGTAACTGTGGCCTATAGACTCGCTTTTTCTGCTTAAGTATGTCTCGTGTTCATAACGTTTTTCACATATCCATGTTACGTAAATATGTGAAAGACCCGAACCACATAATTGAGTTAGAACCGGATGAAATAGTGGAAGATTTGGCGTATGAAGAGGTTCTGTTCAAATCTTGGATAAGAAGGAACATATTCTACGCTCGAAGGTTATACCTCAAGTCAAAGTTTTGTGGAGGAACCACGATGTTGAGGAAATGACTTGGGAGTTAGAATCGAAATGAAATCAAGGTATCCTTACCTCTTGACATACCGTCGTACCCTAATTTCAAGGCGAAATTTCATAAGAAGGGAGGTTGTAAGACCCCAACTTTTATAAATAAAGATGAATTTTCTATAAATATTATTTTTGAATATTATGGAATAAATTTGATATAATGTTATAGTTGTGGGTAATATTTATAAATTTTGCAAAGTAAGCAAGTTGTTATAAAATATTCGTTTAGTCTGGAATATTCTTTTTGTCGTGGAATATTAAATACGACGGCTCAATCATTATTGGACCCCATTAACGGAAGTATTGTTAAGTAGTTAGAAAAACGACAAAATTATCTTTCTATAAAAATAACTACGGAGGTTTTACTGTTAAAACTGTTGAACTACCCGGTAGTAAAGAAAGTACGATGTCTGGCGTAGTTGTATAGTAGCACACGATATTGATTATTGATCTTTACGTGAGAAGTCACTCACCTATGCTCAATTATTGCTACAATAATTCTTTGCATCATATCTCTTATATTATTGATTCAATTATTGTCACATTATCATCATCATATATATGTTATAGTATTAAATCAATAATTGAGACGACAAGTTATAAATGATTAATAATTGTTGAAAGATTAAATATGTGTTGATTAAAAATAAAATGATTTGTGGTAATATTTATTCAATCCTTGATGTATATAAAGAGTCTCATTATGAGGCGCGTTTGTGGTAAGTTTGATTATTTTATGGGGGCCTATATGTCATCATCTAAGAGTCTCTACGTCGATAGTAATTACCTTCGTCAATAGTAATTATCTTTGTGAATAGTAATTACCTTCGTCAATAGTAGTTACCTTTACCAGACGTCAAACCACTTGCCGTTTCATATTATAGGCGTCGAACCACTTGTCGTTTCACATTACAGGCGTCGAACCACTTGTCGTTTCACATTACAAGCGTCAAACCACTTTTCTTTTCACATCACGATTAAATAGCCCCTTGCCTTTTCACATGGCGGTCTTAGCTAGAAATCTTCTATAAATAGAGGCCTAGTGCTTCATTATTTTCACGAATTCATTCAAGCTATAGAGAGAAAGTATAGAGAGATAAGAGAGAAAGAAGAAAAGTATTTTTATTACTACACTATCTGTAGTATTTAATCTCCTTCAAAAGTAAGGGGTGTTATTCTTTCTTATTCATGAAGAGAATTGTTGTTATTCCATTGCTTATTATTACATTGAAATAACTTTGTATCGTGGTTTACCCTATACTTGGTGACATTCTTCTATTATTACTGTTGGAACATCTTATGCATGTGTTTTACAGGACTGGTTCCGCCTTTTATTATTATTCTATTGGAACATCCATACTACATATGTTTCTGTGGGACTGGTTCCATTCTTTATTATTCATTGGAATATCCATGCATGCGTTTCTTGGGGACTGGTTCCGTTATTTATTATTCATTGGATTAACTTTTGCTGTGTGGTCTATCGCATGCATGGTGATTTCTTTTGTTATTCCATTCTTTATTATACCTAGTTGGTTAAAACTTTGACTTCTATACTCCATGAAATTAGTGGAATAACCTTGATATTTGCGCTTCATCCAGTATCCTTTCATGGAAATATTCTTCTCGATATTCTTGAATTTTACTCTTCAAAGCATCGTTATTGTGAGTTTGGATGTTATTGGTTCCTAGATAAATTAATTCTTGAACTTGTTTTATTGAATTCTTATATCATTGTCATCATCCTCATGTTTATATTATGTTGAAAGTCATCTGTGGCTTGTAGTGCATAGATGGACTTGGTATGATTATGACCAGAGACTATTCGGTGTAATCATGACCGTAATGTTACAAATGATGTGGTAAAAATCCTCAGTGGCCGTAGTGCATTGATGGACAGTTGTTGGCATGATCATGACCATTAATGAATACACAAATATTCTTGGCCGTGAGTGCATGAATAATTGTGGTCGTGATACTAAAGAATATCCTTGGTCAGTAGTGCGAGGGTGATTCGATGATGTGGAATATTTATTAAAGCTGAGTCTCAGCTATAACAGTGATGAAAAACCTTTTAAAACATAAAAGATAGTAGATTTTATTTTCTACTTGACTCTTTTAATGGATTGCTAGTTCCGCTGTAGTTAAACTTGATGTTCATTATATTTTATCAGTTTAACACTGTTGTAGGCTAATGATAATTTATTCTGCATTATCTTAGTCATAATATTTCTTACTGAGCTAGTTGAGCTCACCCTTTCTTTCTTTGTTCTCTTGAGAAATGAGAATATAGGCCGGGACGAGTCGGGGAGCGGAGTAATGGTCGGAGGATAGCATTAGTAGTCCTCACTATTCTGTGAAATAGTGTGATAATAATTGTAATGAGGACTCCTTTTGAGTTTGTATGATCTCTAGTAGACAATATTTGTATTCAAACTCACAGTTTATGTCGTATTGTACACGACAGTTATATTAGTAAGTTGTATTTAAATTCTGTACCATGTATCTGACTACCCAAGATGGGTGATGTATACCTAATTTTGGGGGCGTCACAGTTGGTATCAAAGCTTAGGGATATGATCCCTGGCTAAGATGTGAGAATAGTACTAGGAGGGGAGAGACAGGGAATACCTTCGCTAGTATGACCTACCTAAGTTTATGTGCTATTTTATTGGTCGGTCAGAATATAGGGATAATATGTTACATGTCAATTAACCTTTTGTTTTGTGGCGATGATCTCGAAAATGACATCGAGAATGTTGAGAATAGCAATGGAGCACGAGCGATCGTTGATTCACCACATATCAATAATCGAGATAATGTATGCAACAGAAGGCGACAATCCTCATGCAAAACAACAACACCGACCAAATGATGAATGATCAAATGTTCGGAGGCTTTATGCGATTAATGCAACAAAGAAAGTAGAGGCGACTCTGTCCCAAAACGTAGGTGGAAACACGAAAAACTCTTGGGCGGTCACCGCTAATAGTTCAAGGAGCTGGGACCACCGGAGTTTAAGGGAGAGCAAAACCACTTCAGGCGGAAGCATGGATAAAGCAGATTACCAAGATATTTGATGTATTGGGATGCTCAGGAGCAAAAGGTTCCCTTTGCGCCTTTATGTTGCGCGGAGGCGACATCTTGGTGGGAATCGGTAAAACGTACTCAACCGGCTATCTTCAAGATATCTTGGGAGAAGTTCCAGAGTCGTTCAACGACAAATACTTTCCGAAAGTATTCGCCACATGAAGGAGGTGGAGTTTATCAAGTTGGAACAAAACAATATAACCGTATGTCGCAATCTGAGGCAAAATTTGCGAGTTATCACGGTTTAACGTCACTTAGTGGATAATGAAGAAAGAATGTCGCGAATGTTTTAAGAGGTTTGAAGTCGGAGATACGTCAACATCTTATTTCTCATAAAGCGTGTTTGTATTCGGATGTTGTAAATAGGGCTCGATTAGTGGAGCGCGATAACGAGTCAACGCCTGACTAAAAGAGAGCGGTAAATAAAATTATAATACCGGCGAGAGTAGTCATCGAGCGGTGACAACAAGCGTAGAGGGAATCAACGGCGGATATGGTAACCACTTGTGGTAATCGAGGCCAAACAATAAGAATGGACATTTCAAGAAAAGGAGATTCAACAATGATGGAAAGACGTCGACACCAAAGACACCCGTTGTTAAGTAAGGAGAAAGACCACCTATCATATGCTTCAAATGCGAGAGAGAGGGACACATCGATCAAACTACGCCATGCCAGTCAAAGCATGTTATAATTATGGAAGAGAAGGTCACTTAGCTCGATTTTATCGTTCTAAGAAGACAAATTCAGCTAGGATGGATGCACCAAAAGGTCAGTCGAAAAAGTCAAACCGGTAGGTAAGGAGGAGGCGTTTGTTGTGACCTCCCAGAGAGCAAGGAACCCGAATGAGGTCATCACGGGTAAGCTTATCATAAACTCTAATGAAGTCTATACTTTATTTGATACTGGTTCTACCCATTCTTTTATTTCTCCTACTTGCGCTCATCGATTAAATTTGACTACGGAGAAATTAGACTTTGACTTATCTGTGGAAACTCCGTTGGGAGAAACCTTCATTACATCCACTGTTTATAAGTCTTGTTTGGTTCAAATCGGTACCCTCACATTACCTGTCGATCTTATTTCATTAAAAATACTTGCATTTGACGTGATTCTAGGGATTGATTGGTTAACTACTTATCATGCAAAAATTGATTGTTTTCGTAAGGTTGTTAGCTTTCATATTCCTAACCAACCTATTATGCGAATTCAAGCAACCAAACCATTAAAATCAATCACGATTATCTCAAGCCATAAAGCTATTCGTTTATTGAAAAATGGATGTCAAGTTTTCTTAGCTCATGCCACAGATTTAAACAAAAATACGTCAGTTTTGAACGATATTTCTATTGTTAATAAATTTCCTGACATATTCCCCGAAGAACTTCCTGGCCTACCCCCAGAGCGTGAAATTGAATTTTGTATCGACCTTGAACCGATGACAAAACCTATTTCCAAAGCCCCATATCGAATGGCTCTATTGAACTTCAAGAGTTAAAGACCCAACTGTAGGAATTGTTAGACATTGGCTTTATTAGATCCTAGTACTTCTCCTCCTTGGGTGCTCTGCTTCTATTCGTGAAGAAGAAAGATGATAGTATGCGACTTTGTATTGATTATCAAGAGTTGAATCATGTCACCATCAAAAATAGGTATCCATTGCCACGTATTGATGACTGTTTGACCGATTGCAAGAAGAGCCAAATTCTTTTCAAAGAATGATCTTCGTTTGGATATCACCAATTGAAGATTAGAACCACGACATTCCAAAGACGGCTTTAACTTCGATGCGGGCATTATGAATTTCTAGTCATGTCCTTTGGATTGACTAATGCTCCTCTTTGCCTTCATGGATATGATGAACCAGAGTATTCAAGGAATATTTGGATCACTTTGTGGTCGTCTTTATTGATGACATCCTTATTTATTCCAAAAGCCGTGAAGATCATGAGCAACACTTGAGGTCGACACTCCAAAAGCTTCGTGAATATAAGCTTTATGCCAAGTTAAAGAAATGCGAGTTCGGCGGCAAGAAGTAGCATTCCTTGGGCACGTGGTATCAAGTCATGGAATATCTGTTGACCCAAAGAAAGATTGAAGCTATTCAAAGTCGGGAACAACCAAAATCAATGATCAATACGTAGCTTTCTCGGTTTAGCTGGTTATTATCGGAGATTCGTGGAAGGATTTTCTCGAATCGCTACTCCATCGACTCGGTGACTCGGAAGATACAAAGTTCGGTTGGAGCGAAGAATGTGAGAAGAGTTTTCAAGAACTCAAGAGGAGACTTATTTCAAAGACCTGTTACGACAATACCATCTGGCTCGGAGGGATTTGTCATCTACAGTGATGCTTCGGGCAAAGGGTTGGGATGTGTTCTCATGCAACATGGAAAAGTTATAGCCTATGCCTCGCGACAAGTCAAAGAATATGAGAGGAATTATCCTACTCATGATCTAGAGTTGGCAACTGTTGTCTTTGCACTTAAAATTTAGAGGCATTACTTGTATGGGGAGAAAGTGGAGATCTTTACGGATCATAAAAGCCTCAAATATTTCTTCACTAAAAAGGAACTCAACACGCGACAACGACGTTGGCTTGAACTATTGAAAGATTATGATCATACCATCCAATACCATCCTGGAAAAGTGAACGTGGTAGCTGACGCATTGAGTAGAAAATCATATGCAAGTACGAGTGCGATATTGTCAACGCAAAGGCCCATTTTGTGTGACTTGCAAAGGATGGAGATGGAGTTAAAGACTCCAGGGACGCATGTGATGATAGCGAGTATACGAGTAGAACCGACTTTAATCGATAAAATTAAAAATTTTCGAGCTTCTGGACACGGGGCGATGCGTATGAGGAAGAAAGTGCAAGAAGGTGCTATCTTAGGAAGCAAGAATCGATGAAGAAGGAATACTTGAGTCAACTCCGGACTTTGTGTTCCTAACGACCGATTTTTAGTATATAATATCATGATGGAGCGCATAACACACCATTTGCAATCCATCTCGGAGTACCAAATGTATCATGATATTCGTCCATACATTTTGGTGGAGCAATATGAAGAGAGAGATAGCGTTGTTTATCTCAAGGTGTCTAACTTGTCAACGAGTTAAAGTGGAGCATCAAGTACCAAGAGGTCCATTGCAACCACTTGAAATTCCGAATGGAAGTGGGAGCACATTACTATGGATTTCGTTCTGGGGTCTTCCTAAGGTTTCTCAAGCGTAGATGCGATTTGGGTCATTGTTGATAGATTAACCAAGTCCGCTCATTTCTTCGAAATCGAGAAACTTATACACTTGAACGTCTTGCTCGTATGTATATAAACGAGATTGTAAGACCGCATGGTATCCTAAGTATCCATAGTTTACGATCGAGACCCAAGATTCACTTCACGATTTTGGGTTGGTTTGCAAAAAAGCTATAAAGCACAGACTTACGATTTAGCTCGGCATATCATCCTCGACCAGACGGATAGTGGAGAGAGGACTATTCAAACTCTTGAAGATCTATTAAGACTCGTGTCTTTGAGTTCAAGGAAGTTGGGACAAGTTCTCACCATTGGTGGAGTTTTCCTATAACAACAGCTTATCAAGCAAGTATTGGCATGGCTCCATTCGAGCGTTGTATGGAAGAAAGTGTCGTTCTCGAAGATCTTTGGGATGAGGTGGGTGAAGCAAATGTTGTTGGGACCGAGTTGATACGTATGACTACGGAAAAGATTCAAACGGTCCAACAACGTATAAAAACCTCACAAAATCGACAAAAGAGTTATGCTGATCTTCATCGAAAGGACGTGGAATTCGATATAGGAGATCATGTGTTGTTAAGAGTTGCTCCCTGGAAAGGAGTTAAAAGATTTGGACAGAGAGGAAAACTCAATCCTCGATTCATCGGTCCATTTTTAATCGTCGATCGAGTAGGAACTATGGCCTATAGACTCGCTTTACCGCCAAGTATGTCTCGTGTTCATAACGTTTTTCACATATCCATGTTACGTAAATATGTGAAAGACCCGAACCACATAATTGAGTCAGAACCGGATGAAATAGTGGAAGATTTGACGTATGAAGAGGTTCCTATTCAAATCTTGGATAAGAAGGAACATATTCTACGCTCCAAGGTTATACCTCAAGTCAAAGTTTTGTGGAGGAACCACGATATTGAGGAAATGACTTGGGAGTTAGAATCTGAAATAAAATCAAGGTATCCTTACCTCTTCGACATACCAGGTACGTACCCTAATTTCGAGGGCGAAATTTCATAAGAAGGGGAGGTTGTAAGACCCCAACTTTTATAAATAAAGATGAATTTTCTATAAATATTATTTTTGAATATTATAGAATAAATTTGAAATAATGTTATAGTTGTGGGTAATATTTATAAATTTTGCAAAGTAAGCAAGTTGTTATAAAATATTCGTTTAGTCGGGAATATTTTTTTGTCGTGAATATTAAATGCGACGGCTCAATCATTAGTGGACCCCATTAACGAAAGTATTGTCGTAGTTAGAAAGCGACAAAATTATCTTTCTATAAAAATAATGGCGGAGGTGTTACCGTTAAAACCGTTGAACTACCCGGTAGTAAAAGTGCGATGTCTGGCGTAGTTGTATAGTAGCACGATATATTGATTATTGATGCTTACGTGAGAAGTCACTCATTATGCTCAATTATTACTACAAATAATTCTTTGCATCATATCTCTTATATTATTGATTCAATTATTGTCACGCGATATCATCACATATAATATGTTATAGTATTAAATCAATAATTGAGATGACAAGTTATAAATGATTAATAATTGTTGAAAGATTAAATATGTGTTGATTAAAAATAAAATGATTTGTGGTAATATTTATTCAATCCTTGATGTATATAAAGAGTCTATTATGAGACGTTTGTGGTAAGTTTGATTATTTTATGGGGGGGCCATATGTCATCATCTAAGAGTCTCTTTGTCAATAGTAATTACCTTCGTCAATAGTAATTACCTTTGTGAATAGAAATTACCTTCGTCAATAGTAGTTACCTTTACCAGACGTCAAACCACTTGCCGTTTCATATTATAGGCGTCGAACCACTTGTCGTTTCACATTACAAGCGTCGAACCACTTTTATTTTCACATCACCAGTCGTCAAGCCACTTGCCTTTTCACATGGCAGGTGCTAAGCTAGAAATCTTCTATAAATAGAGGCCTAGTGCTTCATTATTTTTCACGAATTCATTCAAGCTATAGAGAGAGAATAAGAGAGAAAGAAGAAGAGTATTTTGTTACTACACTACTGCAGTATTCAATCTCCTACCAAAAGTAAGGGGTGTTATTCTTTCTTAATCATGAAGAGAACTGTTGTTATTCCATTGCTTATTATTACATTGGAATAACTTTGTATCGTGGTTTACCCTATACTTGGTGACATTCTTCTATTATTCATTGGAACATCCATCGCATGTGTTTTACAATTTGACCGGTTCCGCTTTTATTATTATTACGCTGGAACATCCCGCCTGCATGTGTTTCGTGTCAACTCCGGTTTCATTCTTTATTATTCTCGTTGGAATATCCTGTCTGTGACGCTTTTACTCCTACACGGTTCCATTATTTATTATTCTGTTGGAATAACCTACACCGTAAGGCCTATCGCATGCATGGTGATTTCTTTTGTTATTCCATTCTTTATTATACCTAGTTGGTTAAAACTTTGACTTCTATACTCCATGAAATTAGTGGAATATCCTTGATATTTGCGCTTCATCCAAAGATCCTTTCATGGAAATATTCTTCTCAAGATTCTTGAATTTTACTCTTCAAAGCAGTATCATGTTGACAGTTTGGATGTTATTGGTTCCTAGATAAATTAATTCTTGAAGTTGTTTTATTGAATTCTTATATCATTGTCATCATCCTTATGTTTATATTATGTTGAAAGTCATCTGTGGCCTGTAGTGCATAGATGGACTTGGTATGATTATGACCGAGAGACAATTGATTGTAATCATGACCGTAAATGTTACAAATGATGTGGTAAAAATCCTCGGTGGCCCGTAGTGCATTGATGGACAGTTGTTGGCATGATCATGACCATTAATGAATACACAAATATTCTTGGCCCGTAGTGCATGAATAATTGTGGTCGTGATACTAAAGAATATCCTTGGCCGTAGTGCAGGGGTGATTCGATGATGTGGAATATTTATTAAAGCTAAGTCTCACTATAACAAATGATGAAAACCTTTTAAATCATAAAAGATAGTAGATTTTATTTTCTACTTGACTCTTTTAATGGATTCTTTGGTTCATTGTAGTTAAACTTGATGTTCATTATATTTTATCGGTTTAACATTTGTTGTAGGCTAATGATAATTTATTCTCGCATTATCTTAGTCATAATATTTCTTCTTGAGCTAGTTGAGCTCACCCTTTCTTTCACTTTATTCTCTTGAAATGAGAATATAGTTGGGACGAGTCGGGGAACGGAGTAATGGTCCAGAGGATAGCATTAGTAGTCCTCACTATTCTGTGAAATAGTGTGATAATAATTGTAATGAGGACTCCTTTTGAGTTTGTATGATCTCTAGTAGACAATATTTGTATTCAAACTCACAGTTTATGTCGTTTGCATACCTGCAGTTATATTTCTAAGTTGTATTTAAATTTTGTACCATGTATCTGACTACCCAAGATGGGTGATGTATACCTAATTTTGGGGGCGTCACAATGGCACAATCATTGGTGGACCCCAAAATAGAAGTATTGTCGTAGTATGAAAATGGCAGAATTATCATTTTATAAAAATAACGGCGAAAGTGTTACCGTTAAAACTATTGAACTACCCGGTAGTAAAAGTACAGTAATACGCGTGGTTGCATAGTATCACACGGTATTAATTATTGACGCTTAAATGAGAAGTCACTCAATTATACTCAATTATTGCAACAATAATTGCTGCATCATATCTCTCATATTATTAATTCAATATCATCTGTATAATATGTTATATTATTAAATCAATAATTGAGATTGCAAAGTTATTCATATTATTATTTGCAATATTGACAATGTCTAGAAGTTCTGTCAAGGAGAGATTTGGTCACCTAATCAAGCGCTTGATAAGGAGAAATCCTTATCTGAAAGCCCCTCTTTCTGAGGAGCGACACGGTTGTTAAATATTGTGAGTTATAATATTAATGATGAATAAGTTTGTGTTGATTAAAGATGAAATTAATAGTTCCATTATGTTGGAATTATTAGTGTTAGTGGAAATCGACATTTATTTCGATATTAATTGATGTCTGGAAGTTTTACTGACCAGTCGGGTAATTAATCGGATAAATGAGCAATTAATTGCTATTAATTCACATGATTATAACTATTTGTTTACATGTGTGTACTATTGATTCACATTCTTGTACTATTAGGGGAGTTGGGGCAAGATTGATAATACTTACATGACTAAGTTAAAAATGGAGTTATAGATGGAGGTACTATACTTTAATTCGTATTTTCACATGATTATAACTATTGATTCACATTATTTACTATTAGGGGTGGTGGTGCAAGTTTGATAATACTTGCCGGACTAAATTAAAAATGAAAGAAAAGTTGAACGTATTGTACTGTAATATTTCGAGCCCCTAAATGTGCAATTATCGAAACTATATTTTCCTATAAATAGTAGCTCATTCTTCCTTCATTTCTCACCAATTCACTAAAGCTTTAGAGTAATTATTATAGAGAAAAATTATAGAGAGAAAGAAGAAGAGAAGTCTGCTACCTCATTATTCCAATATCCAGTTTCTTCTAAGGTAAGGGGTATTATTTCTTTCGTATTCATGAAGAGAATTATTTTCTTTCTATACTTGTAAGGGGTATTATTCTTTCGTATTCATGAAGAGAGTTATTTTCTTTCAATACTCATAAGGGTTGTTATTTCATTCTATATTATTATGTTAGAATAACCTGTCTATGCGAAGTACCGCATACATGGTGAAATTCTTCTGTTATTCCATTCTTTATTATTCGGTTGGGAATAACCTGTCTGTGCGGTCTATCGCATGCCTGGTGAATTCTGTTGTTATTCTATTCTTTATTATTCTATTGGAATATCCTGTTTGTGCGGATTACGCATGACCTGGTTCCATTCTTTATTGCTTTGTTGCAATATCCTATCTGTGCGGATTACGCATGACCTGGTTCCATTCTTTATTATTCTGTTGGAATATCATGTCTGTGCGGATTACGCATGACCTGGTTCCATTATTTAGTATTCTGTTGGAATAACCTATCTGTGTGGTCTATCGCATGCCTGGTGAATTCTTCTGTTATTCCATTCCTTATTGTTCTATTAGAATAACCTGTCTATGTGGATTACCACATGCATGGTGAATGATCCTTCGTATTCATTCCTTATTAAATTATGGAAATGAGCTGTCTACGTCGATTACCGCATGGTGGGCGAAAATCGATTTGCAATTTCATATATTCTATTATACTCAGTTGGTTAAAGTTTTGACTTCTATACTCCATGAAATTAGTAGAATATCCTGGATATTTGCGCTTCATCCAGTATCTTTTCATTGAAATATTCTTCTGAGCATTCTTGAATTTTACTCTACAAAGCAGTATCATGTTGACAATTTGGATGTAATTGATTTTAGGATAAATTAACTTATAAATCTTTAAAATTTATTCTTGAACTTGTTTTATTGAATTATTATGTCATTGTCATCATCCTCATGCTTATATTGTGATGAAAGTCATCTTTGTCTTACGTGCATAGATGGACTTGGTATGATTATGACCAGGGATCATTTGGTATAATCATGACCTGTAATGTTATAAATGATGTGGTAAAGGTCCTCAGTGGCCTGTAATGCATTGATGGATTGTTTTTGTTATGATTTTGACCATGAATTATTCGGTATAGTCATGAACATTAATGATTTAAAGAATATCCTTGGCCCGTAGTGCAGGGATGATTAGATGATGTGGTTTATTTATGAAGTTGAGTCTCAGAGATAAAAATTGATGAAAACATTTTATCGTATACTACACGACAATTGTATAATTAAGTTGTATTTGTATTTTGTACCATGTATTTGGCGACTCAAGATGGGTGATGTATACCTATTTTGGGGGCGTCAAACGGTAGCCGTCGCTAATGGGTCTAGTCAAAAATGAGGTAGTATTTGGTGGGAAAATTTTGCGGTGGAGGGAAAAGTCACTGGCGATGGGGCCTTGAATTAATGGCGATGGGGTTGCCATCGCCAATGAGTTAATTTCGACTGGGTTAAGGGTGATGACATTGCCGTCGAGAATGACATTTTATTTTTAGCCCTACCCACGACGGTAACGACTCTAACTTTGTTCCCTCTCTATTTTTGATTTTCCCTCTCCAGTTTGCCCACTTCTCGCCATTGATTATTAGCTTAGCTCAACATAACTTTTAATTGATTTGCTGAATTGATTGTCACCCCATCGATTATCATTTCACCTTCATCATCTCGCCCGTTTCATTTCCCTACCGCTGCAGTTTTCCCACTTCTCGCTCGTTATTTCATTATCTGTTCCCATTGTATATGTGTGTGGAGAGGCATATTGCTGAGCTTCTAGAGGTACCATTCCTCCATCTCTCTATTGTTGCCATTTTTTCCAGTCACCGACGTTGCCTTTCAAGGTACAATCTTTGGTCTCTATATTGAGTATATTGCATATGGAGTATATTACATCTGTATATATTTACTTGGTAATTATATATGTTAAAACTATTTCCATTATCAATTTGAATCTCTATACTTGCTCTCATGAAGATTTCATATATTATAACCCAAGAGACGACAATGAATTAGTGATTAGAGTGACCCAATTTAGCATCTGTTATAAGTATATTATTAGGATTATAAATGTTTACCATTTGTTCAAACTTCATTTGTTTGGTTTTCAAAGTTGTGTTCAAGGAAGGCGTTGTTTCCTAAATCGTACTTGGTAGATGCATCTAAAAGATATTGTTTCAACATATATTATTGTTGTCGACTTTGAGCTTTTCAGTTTACCAATATATGGTTTGCTAATTTTAGCTTTTTGATTTTTTGCATTTGTAACTTGTTTGAGTCATATTGTTAGGCATTAGGCTAAGGCTTTATTTTATCTATATGTTTCATAAAGCTCAAGTTAGGAATAGGCAATGAGTTGGGCACTAATTGGTTACTTGGGACCTTCTATTTTGAGTTGGTTCACTAGTCGAGGTTAGGTTGGGCACTAAGGTTTTGTCCTTGTAATTTGGAATAACAAGATTCTTTTAAAATACTCCCAAAGCTGTAGTAGTAGTAGTAGAATAATGATAAAAGTCCAGGGCTATGCTTTTTTTTTTCTTTTTTGTCCTATAAATAAAGCTAGTAGGGTGATGTCTAAAAGAGAAGGATTGTGACTTGAAAATAATTAGTTTTCTTATGGGTTAAAAGAAGAGAATATAATCTAAAATATTTACTTGAAACTGTACAAAGGTTTACAATTACGTGTACAAATATCCATCTGATGTAGGAAACTCATAATAGTATACAATTTCCACAGTAAAAAGTAGAGTGGTAAATAAATAATCCATTGGTAAGCAGAAAGATTACAATCCAATTTGTTAAGAGGTCTATCTGTCTTGATAATTTTTTCTTTCAGTTTTGACTTTTAAAAAATTTGTATAGGAAATGGATATACATTCACAATTTAGACCTTGAACTTCACTCATATTGCGTGCTAATGCACTAATACAATTGTATATTATGATTGACGTGAATAGTTAAGTTGGATGCATGGAAGGAGGGAGAAAGCAAGAAATAAATACTCTGATAGATGATTTGGTTTAACTTTCTCTACCTTTTTCTTGTCCAAAGTGTTTGTATAGCTTTGTCTAGGCCTGCTATCAATGCAAAACTCTTGTACCTACAACAGCCTACTTGCACCAAGTTCAGGTTTGGTGCTCTTGGAGGCTAAACTTAGCTTCTTGTTCATTTCACAAACGTAGTTGTATGAAGTCACTAATACAAGGCAGCAATTTTAGGTAGATTAAGAAGGAATTATTGAATGCATACATGTGAAGTAGATAGTTTAGTTAGTGCACTTATTTACTTTCTTGCTTCCTACATTGTGTGTTTGCTTGTCTAATTAACATAGGAACAAAAGTAGAAGTCAAAACGATTTAATTTATATCCAATGTTGATTTACCTTTGCTGAATGTATTTTTTTCCTTATCTTTTTTGAGTATTGAATGATGATACATATGCTCATACATATGTGTTTTGATTTGTTGAAAGATTTTAGGTTTTGATAGGTCAGTTATGTTCTGCAGACAATTAGCATTGTTGGGTTCAGGGATTTTTACCAGATAAACAAAATGGAAGAGATAATATTTGAATAGTATTGTTATTTGTATTTTTTAATGAACAGAAAAGGAAAGAAAATAAATGGTGTTTTTGTAATCTATCACACCCTCTACATTACTAATATAATGAAACTTATTTTGCTTCACATTGTTGGCATTAATGGTTTGAAAGGGGAATGTGTAGTTATATATAATAATCCTTACTTTCACATGCACATATATTTTCATATAGTTTAGGAAGCTTATAAACCCATTTGAGATTCACTTAGTAGGAGTGAATCTCAAATAGTCCCCATTTTGGGACTGTTCTTGCATGTTTTGATCTCACTTAGGTCGATGTTAACGACTTGAACACGTCTTTATATATATTTTTTGAATTTTCGGTCAGTATATATCTCTTGATGTTTTTTGGGTGCATATTTAAACTACGATGTATTAGTCTATTTCGTGTACTTGAAGACATTGGGGAGGTACTGCCGAAATTTCTGAAAAATTTAAAGATGTGTTCAAGTTGTTGACATTAGTGAGGCGACACATCCGAATAGGATAGAATCCTGACCCGTTAGAGGTGGAGATGAAGTTAGGAAACACATAAGCTTGCATATACATTAACTTGGAGACTTGATTGTGTTTGTCTAACTTTCCATATATATAGCTGACAGTTGTCCGAGATGTCTGTTGATTGAAGTTGGATGGAACGTAGGGTAGCCACTGATTAGAGTGGGCTTAGCTCTGAGTATCATAGTGGGGTTGAACAGTTTCTCAACTTCGCGTTTGAGCAAGTCAGCGGCGATGAGATCAGATGTCCTTGTAAGAGGTGTGTGAATGAAGTGTGTAAGAGATGTCCTTGTAAGAGATGTCATGTGCGACTTATTTGCGTATGGGTTCAAGCAAGGTTATACGACATGGATCTATCATGGGGAAACCTGGTTGGATGAACATGAATCAGAACCAGAATGCAGAGGTGACAAAACCTTTGACTGTACTAACATGATAGTTGAAGTTGCTAGTTCATTCTTCCAGTGGAATACAGACAAGGATGGCAGTAGCGTCGAGCAAGAGCCAAATGATGGGGCTAAGGGTTTCTATGAGTTATTGCATGAAGTAGCGACGCCACTATATGACGGGCACGAAAAACACACCGTCTTATATGCCATGACTAAGTTTTTACACTTCAAGAACGAGCATGACTGTAGCGAGAGAGGTTTTGATGAACTGTTAAGCATTATAAAGGAGTGCTTACCTGCAGGCAATAAGTTACCGGAGTCGTACTATGATGTGAAGAAAATGGTCAAAAGGCTCAATCTAGGGTATGAAAAGATTGATGCTTGTGAGAATGACTGTATGTTGTAATACGATGATGTTAATAAAGATAAGAGGTCATGTGATATTTGTGGTATAAGTAGATACTATAAACATCGCAAGAAAAAGGGAAAAGATGTTCCGAGAAAGATCTTATGTTCCTTTCCCATTGCACCGAGGCTTCAGCGGTTGTTCATGTCAACATATACCGCCGATGATATGAGGTGACACTCTACACGGGACATAGTCGAAGGTCAACAAACGCACCCGGCAGATGGGCTTGAGTGGAAAATTTTTGATAGCAAGCACCCCTCGTTTGCTGAAGAGGTTTGCAATGTTAGGCTTGGACTTGCTACGAATGGGTTTAATCCGTTTAACGGGCCTTACACAAAGCCCTACTCAACTTGGCCGTTGATTATTGTTGTGTATAACCTCTCGCCTTCGATGTGCATGAAAGATCCTTACATGTTCGTGCCTTTACTGATTCCGGGTGATAAGAGACATGGTAGAGACATCAATGAATACCTCAGGCCGTTAGTAGATGAGTTGAAGATGTTGTGGGAAAAAGGGGTTCAAACTTATGATGTATATATTAAGCAAAACTTTGACATGAGGGCAACTTTACTGTGGACAATAAATGACTTCCTAGCGTTAGGAATGATCAGTGGATGGTCGACTCATGGGGGCTTGTCATGTCATGTGCGCATGGAATCAGTTAAAGCTATGCAGCTCAAACATGGGGGAAAATGAGTTTCTTTGCAACATCCAGACAGTTTTTGCCGATTAAACATTGTTATCGACGGATGAGTAGACAATTCAATCAAAAAATAGAGAAACGTCAAGTACTTGGCCGTCTTTCTCGGTCAACAGTGTTGAGTTGGTTTAGTTATTTAAAGTTTCCACCTCCAGGGAAGAATCACAGATTAGAGCGAGCATATGGTTACAACAAGGTTCACAACTGGACACACAGATCCATGTTCTTTAACCTGCCTTATTGTGCTACACTCTGCATTTGTCATTATTTAGATCCGATGCATACTGAGAAGAACGTATTTGATAACATTTTTTATACAGTCTTGGATCCTAGTGGTAGAACAAAGGACAATAACAAGTCTAGGCTTGATTTGGTAGAAATGAACATTAGGGAAGATCTGTGGTTGTATCAGGAGGGTAGTAAGACGGTAACGCCTAAAACTGGATATACTTTGACCAGGGAATAGTTGATATTGATATGTAATTGGATTAGTGGATTGAAACTCCCAGATGGATATTCTTCGAATATAGCAAGGTGTTGTAAAGTTGAAGAGCTGAAGTTTTGGGGTCTCAAAAGTCATGATTGTCACGTATTCATGCATAAGTTGATCCCTGTGGCATTTATCGACTTATTAGTGAAACGTGTGATTGAAGCACTGATAGAGCTTTTTAATTTCTTCAGAGATCTATGCTTGATGAAGATTTAGCTCAAACACATAGAAAAAATGGAGATACAAATAGTGGAAATAATGTGCAAGTTAGAAATAATCTTCCCTCCATCGTTTTTTGATTCAATGGAGCATTTGCCTATTCACTTGCCATACGAAGCTAAGTTTGGTGGTCCCGTGTAATGTAGATGGATGTATCCATTCGAGAGGTAATGACATTAATGTTTTTAATACAGTAAAGTGATCATTCTTTTTTCCTAATCTATATATCACATAGGTATATGTGACGTCTAAAGCAAAAGGTGAAGAATAGAGCCCGTGTAGAGGGGTTAATTGCTAAAAGTTATGTTATGGAGGAACTTGTTAATTTCTGCTCGTTGTAGTTTGAGCCAAATGTTCAGACAAAGCACAATCGCTTACGTCGAAATCAGGTTGTTGTGCACGAGAAAAATGGAGAATTAACGGCCTTTAGTCATCCTGTACGACCATTCGGCAGTAAAAGAAGGCGATTCTTGACCGATAGTGCGTATGCAGCAGCCATATTATATGCAATTGTCAACATGAATGAAGTAGCGCCATACATTAAGTAAATAGTCATAACTATATATGTCTGGTATAACTGTGTCAAGTTCCTTTACAAACACATTAAGTATATAACTTTGTTGTAGTCAATATGATGTTAAAGTACGTGAAGTGAATCTGAGTATATCGGACGGGGATTTGAAAATTTTGAGAAATGAACAATTTGTGCAATGGTTTAAAGATCATGTAAGTCTAACCTTTACAAGTTCAATGAATCTACCACCATAGTTTTATTCTTATTGCATAATCAACTTTAGAATATGTTGTGCTAATGTACATTAGGTCCTCACAGATGAAACTACTGACAATCGCCTAAAGCTTATAGCCGATGGCCCTGAAAGATCTGTAGATACTTATATATGCTATATTGTCAACGGTTACAGATTTAAGTGTTGCGATATTGGGGAAGTCGCTTTTGCTGATTCCGGTGTTGTGGTAAAAGGTAGCTGCTACGATAACATTTGGGATGACTGGTATGGACGATTGCTAGAAGTTGTCATTCTAAAATATTGGGGACATAAAGAATTAGTTTGCTTCAATTGTCATTGGTTGATGCTGAGAATGGAGTTAAAGTAGATAAAAAATTAGGACGTGTATTCATTCTGAATTAAGTCAAAACTAAGACTGATGACTGGTATGGACGAGCCTTTTATTTTAGCAAGACAAGCAACACAGGTGTACTACGCACGGAGTTTTAAGACTCCTGTAAGCCAATAGCATGCTGTTATAACCACCAAAGCCCATAGTTTTCAAAGCACAGCTCCTCATCCAGACGATGAACCTTCACAAGTCGAGTCTACTAGTGTCACACCTGCTGATGTGACAATTATTAGTGAGTCTAGTGAAGAAGAGGATGATGTTGTCGCTATCGAAAGTGAAGACGATGTTATTGAGGAGGTAGATATAATTGAAGAAATTGTTGAGGACGACGAATATGGTGATGACAACGATAGTGAAGATCTACTGCTCGAAGATGAAAATTCTGATATTGATGGCTTTGACGATATAAATGATTAGGAGTATGTACTCTTTGTGTCCTTTTAGTTATATTCAAATGTAATAGTTTGTAGTAGTGCAATCATTATCTTCAACTTATATTAATCTACTAATTAAATAAGGTTTTAGTTGTTTTAGGTTACTATTTATGTTGTATCCTTTTAGGTTACTATTTATGTTTCATTCTTTTAGTTAGTCAGATTCGTATGTTATCCTCTTCATTATTCTTTCGTAAATATAGTATTTAGGAATGTTTAATAATTTTTTTATGATTTGACAGTATACATATATATATGGCATACACACCACACGGCGAACGTGGTGGGCGTGCAGGTTGTGGGGGCCGTGGCGATTCTACGCGTAATTATCGGGCCGGATCGTCAGGTATAATTACATGTTTTGTTGGGATACATCTTATTAGTTTTTATTTTATATTGTATTGACATTATATTCGTTTAAATAAATATTTTTGTATTTCACTACATAGGTGATCGACGTAGTCCTCCGCGGGGACTAGCACGTGGCTTGCTAGGGAATCCCCCCCAGACGCCGCTTATATGTCGTGTTAGGACTCATAGTTAATTTTATAATCCTATATAGTATTACAATAACATAAGTATTTAGTTCTTATATATTCTTTGTAATTTATAATGTATTAATTTCAATTTTAGTATCCTTGACGCCACGCCAAGGAACACATTGCTTGGGATCGTCCGTAACCGATTCTCAAGCCCGTGGATGAGGTGGGTGGATGTGGATGACCATACACGTCAGCTGATTATTGCTGAGTTTAGGGTAGGATGTCAATCATTCTTATGCTAGTTTTATATTCCATTTGAATATAGTGTTACCTCTTTAATTTATGTTGTCCACTAAGCTTCTTAATGTGTAATGTGCAGAGATATTATCGTTTTGAGGACGGACATGAAGCCCATGGCATGATTGTTCTGCACAGATACTTAGAGATGAATTAGCACAAGTGGGTCTATGACTGGAAGAAGAAGGCCCAGACGAAGATGTCTGATGGACAGACACTTAAGGATGTCCGACCAGATTTTATATCTGCTACGGTGTGGGACCAGATGTGCAGCATTTGGGATGGCGAGGCCTTCAAGAAGATGTCGACACAATGTTTAGCTACCCGACAACAGAGTCATCTCCCACATCACTGCTTTGGGTCTCGATCATCGTGCGACTGTCTGGGAGAGACTCGAGTTGAGTTTAAAGCATGCAACCTCCCGCTTGGAGTTTTGCTGGCACGCCCACCAAAAGATGGGTGATGGTGGTTATATCTCACCTAAGGCAGAACATATTTTTGTAAGTTATTTAATTATCTTAATTAGTATATATTTAAAATTCGGATATTCTTTTGTATTATTTCATTTTATACTTTGCATATAATCTACTAATATGTTTTTTTTCAAAGAATCGGTTCGAGGATCTTGCAATGGCGGGCTGTCTAGAGAAAGGTGACACTCCAATAGACGAGTCTACGCGTGCAAACGAGGAGATAGAGGACTGGATGCAGGCTATAGGGGGATCGAAGAAGGGTAGAGTTGTAAGCATTCCCCATGTCCCAACTTACACCCTAGTCCCTGCTACGAGATCTTGGCGACGCCCAAACACTAGAGGTAGTGGTGCGAGTGGATCGGGTGCCGGCCCTTCATTATCTGACGACTTCTTCTGGTGGATCATAGAGGGGTGCATGGCGAGCAGTGTTGTGCAGTCAGGCATACCATCAAGCGAGCGGATCTACCAGCTGGCTTAGGAGGTTGTCCATGACTCTATAGATTCTACAGCTACTCTTGACGACCTCATGGGTGTAGTACGGGAAGAAGCCATCCACGTATGTGTAGTTATCTTGGCCAACATCTTCTCACCACATATTCGACAAGTAAAAACAATTAAATTTAGTATTTCCTTATTTATTTTATGTAATTTGTAATTGTATTGCTTAGATAAACTTAAGATAAAATCCTGAGTTATCGCCCAGTTTGCACAACTTGCCAACACTTAGGCAACAATTCAAAAAAGAGGTCAAAACCCGCCTCGGTAGAGTCTACGCCATACAAGAACACATATAGCACCACGTAGGTATTTGGCACATATTACAACTTACGGGACTCGATTCTGATATACGGAGACTGAGTTATCGCCCAGTTTATAAAACTCGCCAATATTTAGGTAAAAAGGAAAAAAAGAGGTCAAAACCCGCCTCGGTCGTCTAAATGCCACACAAACACACACATAAAACCGCGTAGGTATTAGACACGCGTTATAACATACGAGACTCGATTCCGATATTCAGAGACCGAGTTATCGTCCAATTTGCAAAACTTACCAACACTTATGCAAAAAGTCAAAAAAGAGGTCAAAACCCGCCTCGGTAGTCCAAACGCCACACAAACACACACATAGCACCATGTAGGTATTAGACACGCGTTAAAACTTATGAGACTAGATTCTGATATACGAAGACCGAGTTATCGTCCAGTTTGCAAAACTCAACAACACTTGGGAAAAAAGTCAAAAAAGAGGTCAAAACCCTCCTCGGTCGTCCAAACACCAAACAAACTCACACATAGTACTACATAGGTATTTTCCACGCGTTATATTTTATGGGACTCAATTTCGATATATAGAGACCGAGTTATCGCCCAGTTTGCAAAACTCGCCAACACTTAGGCAAAAAGTCAAAAAAGAGGTCAAAACCCGATTCGGTCGTCCAAACACCACGTAATCACACACATAGCACCGCGTAGGTATTTGGCACGTGTTACAACTTACGAGACTCGATTTCGATATACGGAGACCGAGTTATCGCTTAGTTTGCAAAACTCGCCAACACTTAGGCAAAATGTTGAATAAGAGGTCAAAACCCGCCTTGGTCATCCAAACACCACGCAAACACACACATAGCACCACATAGGCATTAAACATATATTACAACTTACGAGACTTGATTCTGATACATGGCGTAGAGAAAGTATCGTCCAATTTGTAAAACTCGCAACACTTGGACAAAAAGTCGAAAAAGTGGTCAAAAACCGCCTCGATCAACCAAACACCACACAAAGACACACATAGCATCGCGTAGGTATTTGGAACGCATTACAACTTATGGGACTCGATTCCGATATACGGAGACCGAGTTATCACATAGTTTGCAAAACTCGCCAACACTTAGGCAAAAAGTCAAAAAAGAAGTTAAAACCCACCTCAGTCTTCAAAATGCCACGCAAACACACACATAGCACTGCATTGGTATTTGGCACGTGTTAAAACTTATGGGACTTGATTCTGATATACGGAGACTGAGTTATCATCCAGTTTCCAAAACTCGTCAACACTTAGGCAAAAAATTGAAAAAGAGGTCAAAACCCGCCTCAATCGTCCAAATGCCACGCAAACACACACACAACACTGTGTAGGTATTTGGCATGCGTTACAACTTATGGGACTCGATTCTGATATACAGAGAACGAGTTATCGCCCAGTTTCAAAACTTACCAACACTTAGGCAAAAAGTCAAAAAAGAGGTTAAAACCTTCCTCGGTCATCCAAACACCACGCAAACACACACATAGCACCGCGTAGGTATTAGACATGCGTTACAACTTACGAGACTAAATTCTGATATACGAAGACCGAGTTATCCTCCAGTTTGCAAAACTTGCCAACACTTAGGCAAAAAGTCAAAAAAGAGGTCAAAACCCGCCTCGGTCGTCCAAACACCACGCAAACACACATAACACCGCGTAGGTATTGGAAATGTGTTACAACTTACGGGACTCGATTCTGATATACGGAGATCGAGTTATCCTCCGGTTTGCAAAACTCACCAACACTTGGGCAAAAAGTCAAAAAAGAGGTCAAAAACCGCCTCTGTCGTCCAAACACCACGCCAACACACACATAGAACCACGTAGGTATTTGGCACGTGTTTTAACTTACGGGACTCGATTCCGATATACGGAGACCGAGTTATCGGCTAGTTTGTAAAACTAGCCAACACTTAGGCAAAAGGTCGAAAAAGAGGTCAAAACCCGCCTCGGTCATCCAAACACCATGCAAACACACACATAGCACCGCATAGGTATTTGTCATGCGTTACAACTTACGGAACTCGATTCCAATATACGGAGACCGAGTTATCACCCAGTTTTCAAAACTCGCCAACACTTGTAGAACAAAAACTAAAATAATTTAAATATGCTCTATTTATGACTTCGTTATTAATATTTTCATTTTGTAGGGTCTTGTTGATGAGACTCCTGGGGGTGGAGGTTGAGGCACAGGCGATGCCTGTGGAGGAGATGGTGATGATCGTCGGGCTGATGTTGATGAGACTATAGAGAGTGGGACCGGCGATGGTACCGAAGGTGGGACCGGCGATGGGACTGGCGGTGATGACACAGACATTCCTGATCTTGGGTAGTAGTTAGGTTATATTTATATTTTAACTTTTATGTATGTATTTAGTTTTTAAGTTGTATAGTCTAGAGTTTGGTATCTGACTATATTGATTGTTGATAGTAAAAGATATGATTATTATTGATATGCGTACATTGTCATTATTTGTTTTTCTTTAGTTTATAACAGGTACAATCTCCATCTATCATCACCATCTCCTCCATAGGCATCGTCTGTTCCTCAACCTCCACCCCCAGGAGTCTCATCAACAAGACCCTACAAAATGAAAATATTAATAACGAAGTCATAAATAGAGCATATTTAAATTATTTTAGTTTTTGTTCTACAAGTGTTGGCGAGTTTTGCAAACTGGGTGATAACTCGGTCTCCGTATATTGGAATCGAGTTCCTTAAGTTGTAACGCATGACAAATACCTACGCGGTGCTATGTGTGTGTTTGCATGGTGTTTGGATGACCGAGGCGGGTTTTGACCTCTTTTCGACCTTTTGCCTAAGTGTTGGCTAGTTTTGCAAACTAGCCGATAACTCGGTCTCCGTATATCGGAATCGAGTCCCGTAAGTTATAACACGTGCCAAATACCTACGTGGTGCTATGTGTGTGTTGGCGTGGCGTTTGGACGACAGAGGCGGGTTTTGACCTCTTTTTTGACTTTTTGCCCAAGTGTTGGTGAGTTTTGCAAACTGGAGGATAACTCGATCTCCGTATATCAGAGTCGAGTCCCGTAAGTTGTAACACATTTCCAATACCTACGCGGTGTTATGTGTGTTTGCGTGGTGTTTGGACGACCGATGCGGGTTTTGACCTCTTTTTTGACTTTTTGCCTAAGTGTTGGCAAGTTTTGCAAATTAGAGGATAACTCGGTCTTTGTATACCAGAATTGAGTCTCGTAAGTTGTAATGCATGTATAATACCTACGCGGTGCTATGTGTGTGTTTGCGTGGTGTTTGGATGACCGAGGAAGGTTTTGACCTCTTTTTTGACTTTTTGCCTAAGTGTTGGTAAGTTTTGAAACTGGGCGATAACTCGGTCTCTGTATATCAGAATCGAGCCCCATAAGTTGTAACGCATGCCAAATACCTACACGGTGTTGTGTGTGTGTTTGCGTGGCATTTGGACGTTTGAGGCGGGTTTTGACCTCTTTTTCAATTTTTTGCCTAAGTGTTGACGAGTTTTGGAAACTGGATGATAACTCAATCTTCGTATATCAGAATCGAGTCCCGTAAGTTTTAACACGTGCCAAATACCAATGCAGTGCTATGTGTGTGTTTGCGTGGCATTTTGACGACTGAGGTGGGTTTTAACTTCTTTTTTGACTTTTTGCCTAAGTGTTGGCGAGTTTTGCAAACTATGTGATAACTCGGTCTCCGTATATCGGAATCGAGTCCCATAAGTTGTAACGCGTTCCAAATACCTACGCGGCGCTATGTGTGTCTTTGTGTGGTGTTTGGTTGATCGAGGCGGCTTTTGACCTCTTTTTTGACTTTTTGTCCAAGTGTTGGCGAGTTTTACAAATTGGACGATAACTCGGTCGCCATGTATCAGAATCAAGTCTCGTAAGTTGTAATACATGTCTAATGCCTATGTGGTGCTATGTGTGTGTTTGCGTGGTGTTTGGATGACCAAGGCGGGTTTTGACCTCTTATTCAATATTTTGCCTAAGTGTTGGCGAGTTTTGGAAACTAGGCGATAACTCGGTCTCCGTATATCTAAATCGAGTCCCATAAGTTTTAACACGTGCCAAATACCTATGCGGTGCTATGTGTGTGTTTACGTGGTGTTTGGACGACCGAATTGGGTTTTGACCTCTTTTTTAACTTTTTGCCTAAGTGTTGGCGAGTTTTGCAAACTGGGCGATAACTCGGTCTATATATATCGAAATTGAGTCCCATAAAATATAACGCGTGGCAAATACCTACGCAGTACTATGTGTGAGTTTGCGTGACGTTTGGACGACCGAGGAGGGTTTTGACCTCTTTTTGACTTTTTTCCCAAGTGTTGGTGAGTTTTACAAACTGGACGATAACTCGGTCTTCGTATATCAGAATCTAGTCTCATAAGTTTTAACGCGTGTCTAATATCTACATGGTGCTATGTGTGTGTTTGTGTGGCGTTTGGACTATCGAGGCGGGTTTTGACCTCTTTTTTGACTTTTTGTCTAAGTGTTAGTAAGTTTTGCAAATTGGACGATAACTTGGTCTCTGAATATCGGAATCGAGTCTCGTAAGTTATAACGCGTGTCTAATACCTACGCGGTTCTATGTGTGTGTTTGCGTGGCATTTAGATGACCGAGGCGGGTTTTGACCTCTTTTTTGACTTTTTACCTAAATATTGGCGAGTTTTACAAACTGGGCGATAACTCGGTCTCCGTGTATCAGAATCGAGTCCCGTAAGTTGTAACATGTGCCAAATACCTACGTGGTGCTATATGTGTGCTTGCATGGCGTAGACTCGACCGAGGCGGGTTTTGACCTCTTTTTTGAATTGTTGCCTAAGTGTTTGCAAGTTGTGCAAACTGGGCGATAACTCAGGATTTTATCTTAAGTTTATCTAAGCAATACAATTACAAATTACGTAAAATAAATAAGGAAATACTAAATTTAATTGTTTTTACTTGTCGAATATGTGGTGAGAGGTTGTTGGCCAAGACAACTACACATACGCGGATGGCTTCTTCCCATACTACACCCATGAGGTCGTCAAGGGCAGCTGTAGGATCTATAGAGTCATGGACAACCTCCTAAGCCAGCTGGTAGATCCGCTCGCTTGATGGTATGCCTGATTGCACAACACTGCTCGCCATGCACCCCTCTATGATCCACCGGAAGAAGTCGTCAGATAATGAAGGGCCGGCGCCCGATCCACTCGCACCACTACCTCTAGTGTTTGGGCGTCACCGAGATCTCGCAGCAGGGACTAGGGTGTAAGTTGGGACATGGGGAATGCCCACAACTCTACCCTTCTTCGGTCCCCCTATAGCCTGCATCCAGTCCTCTATCTCCTCGTTTGCACGCGTAGACTCGTCTATTGGAGTGTCACCTTTCTAGTAGCTCCGGGCCACTGCAAGATCCTCGAACCGTCGCTAAAAAAACACATTAGTAGATTATATGCAAAGTATAAAATGAAATAATACAAAAGAATATCCGAATTTTAAATATATACTAATTAAGATAATTAAATAACTTACAAAAATATGTTCTGCCTTAGGTGAGATATAACCACCGTCACCCTTCTTTTGGTGGGCGTGCCAGCAAAACTCCAAGCGGGAGGTTGCATACTTTAAACTCAACTCGAGTCTCTCCCAGAATTAAATGCACGAATCGAGACCCAGTCAAGCAAGTGGGAGATGACTCACTGCATCGGGTAGTTAAACATTGTGTCGACATCTTCTTAAAGGCCTCGCCATCCCAAATGCTGCACATCTGGTCCCACACCGCAGCAGATATAAAATCTGGTCGGACATCCTTAAGTGTCTGTCCATCAGACATCTTCGTCTGGGCCTTCTTCTTCCAATCATAGACCCACTTGTGCTATTTCATCTCTAGGTATCTGTGCAGAACAATCATGCCATGGGCTTCATGTCCGTCCTCAAAACGATAATATCTCTGCACATTACACATTAAGAAGCTTAGTGGACAACATAAATTAAAGAGGTAACAGTATATTCAAATGGAATATAAAACTAGCATATGAATGATTAACATCCTACCCTAAACTCAGCAATAATCAGCTGACGTGTATGGTCATCCACATCCACCCACCTCATCCACGGGCTTGAGAATCGGTTACGGACGATCCCAAGCAACGTGTTCCTTAGCGTGGCGTCAAGGATACTAAAATTGAAATTAATACATTATAAATTACAAAGAATATATAAGAACTAAATACTTATTTTATAGTAATACTATATAGGATTATAAAATTACCTATGAGTCCTAACACGACATATAAGCGGCGTCTTGGGGGGATTCCCTAGCAAGCCACGTGTTAGTCCCCGCGGAGGCCTACGTCGATCATCTATGTAGTGAAATACAACAATATTTATATAAACAAATATAATGTCAATACAATATAAAATAAAAACTAAAAAGATGTATCCCAACAAAACATCTAATAATACCTGACGATCCGACCTGATAATTACGCGTAGAATCGCCACGGCCCCCACAACCTGCACGCCCACCACGTTCGCCGTGTGGTGTGCATGCCATATATATATGTATACTGTCAAATCATAAAAAAAATTATTAAACATTCCTAAATACTATATTTTCTGAACAGTAACAAAGAGGATAACATACAGATACAACTAAAAGAATGAAACATAAATAGTAACCTAAAAGGATACAACATAAATAGTAACCTAAAACAACTAAAACCTTATTTAATTAGTAGATTAATATAAGTTGAAGATAATGATTGCACTACTACAAACTATTACATTTGAATATAACTAAAAGGACACAAAGAGTACATACTCCTAATCATTTATATCGTCAAAGCCATCAATATCAGAATTTTCATCTTCGAGCAGTAGATCTTCACTATCGTTGTCATCACCATCTTCGTCGTCCTCAACAATTTCTTCAATTATATCTACCTCCTCAATAACATCGTCTTCACTTTTGACAACGACAACATCATCCTCTTCTTCACTAGACTCATTAATAATTGTCACATCAGCAGGTGTGACACTAGTAGACTCGAGTTGTGAAGGTTCATCGTCTGGATGAGGAGCTGTGCCTTGAAAACTATGGGCTTTGGTGGTTATAACAGCATGCCATGGGCTTACAGGAGTCTTAACACTCCGTGCGTAGTACACCTGTGTTGCTTGTCTTGCTAAAATAAAAGGCTCGTCCATACCAGTCATCAGTCTTAGTTTTGACTTAACGTTAACAGTCACACGTCCTGATTTTTTATCTACTTTAACTCCATTCTCAGCATCAACCAATGACAATTGAAGCAAACTAATTCATTATGTCCCCAATATTTTAGAATGACAACTTCTAGCAATCGTCCATACCAGTCATCCCAAATGTTATCGTAGCTGCTACCTTTCACCACAACACCGGAATCAACAAAAGCGACTTCCCCAATATCGCAACACTTAAATCTGTAACCGTTGACAATGTAGCATATATAAGTATCTACAGATCTTTCAGGGCCATCGGCTATAAGCTTTAGGCGATTGTCAGTAGTTTCATCTATGAGGACCTAATGTACATTAACACAACATATTCTAAAGTTAATTATGCCATAAGAATAAAACTATGATGGTAGATTCATTGAACTTGTAAAGGTTAGACTTACATGATCTTTAAACCATTGCACAAATTGTTCATTTCTCAAAATTTTCAAATCCTCGTCCGATATACTCAGATTCACTTCACGTACTTTAACATCATATTGACTACAACACAGTTATATACTTAATGTGTTAGTAAAGGAACTTGACAAAGTTACACCAGACATATATAGTTATGACTACTTACTTAATGTATGGCGTTACTTCATTCATGTTGATAAGTGCATATAATATGGCAGCTGCATACTCACTATCGGTCAAGAATCGCCTTCTTTTACCGCTGAATGGTCGTACAGGATGACTAAAGGCCGTTAATTATCCATTTTCCTTGTGCACAACAGCCTGATTTCGACGTAAGCGATTGTGCTTCGTTTGAACATTTGGCTCAAAGTACAACGAGCAAAAATTACCAAGTTCCTCCATAACATAACTTTTAGCAATTAACCCCTCTACACGGGCTCTATTCTTCACCTTTTGCTTTAGACGTCACATATACCTATGTGATATATAGATTAGGAAAAAAGAATGAACACTTTACCGTATTAAAAACATTAATGTCATTACCTCTCGAATGGATACATCCATCTACATTGCACGGGACCGCCAAACTTAGCTTCGTATGGCAAGTGAATAGGCAAATGCTCCATTGAATCAAAAAACGATGGAGGGAAGATTATTTCTAACTTGCACATTATTTCCACTATGTGTATCTCCATTTTCTCTATGTCTTTGAGCTAAAGCTTCGTCAAGCATAGATCTCTGAAGAAATTAAAAAGCTCTGTCAGTGCTTCAATCACACGTTTCACTAATAAGTCGATAAATGCCACAGGGATCAACTTATGCATGAATACGTGACAATCATGACTTTTGAGACCCCAAAACTTCAGCTCTTCGACTTTACAACACCTTGCTATATTCGAAGAATATCCATCTGGGAGTTTCAATCCACTAATCCAATTACATATCAATATCAACTTCCTCTCGTCAAAGTATATCCAGCTTTTAGGCGCATCTGCCTTACTACCCTCCGATACAACCACAGATCTTCCCTAATGTTCATTTCTACCAAATCAAGCCTAGACTTGTTATTGTCCTTTGTTCTACCACTAGGATCCAAGACTGTATAAAAAATGTTATCAAATACGTTCTTCTCAGTATGCATCGGATCTAAATAATGACAAATGCAGAGTGTAGCCCAATAAGGTAGGTTAAAGAACATGGATCTGTGTGTCCAGTTGTGAACCTTGTTGTAACCATAAGCTCGCTCTAATCTATGATTCTTCCCTGGAGGTGGAAACTTTAAATGACTAAACCAACTCAACACTGTTGACCCAGAAAGACGGCCAGGTACTTGACGTTTCTCTATTTTTTGATTGAATTGTCCACTCATCTGTCGATAACAATGTTTAATCGGCAAAAACTGTCTGGATGTTGCAAAGAAACTCATTTTCTCCCATGTTTGAGCTGCATAGCTTTAACTGACCCCATGCACACAGGACATGACAAGCCCCCATGAGTCGACCATCCACTGATCATTCCTAACGCTGGGAAGTCATTTATTGTCCACAGTAAAGTTGCCCTCATGTCAAAGTTTTGCTTAATATATACATCATAAGTTTGAACCCCTTTTTCCCACAACATCTTCAACTCATCTACTAACGGCCTGAGGTATACATTGATGTCTTTACCAGGACTCTTATCACCCGGAATCAGTAAAGGCATGAACATGTAAGGATCTTTAATGCACATCGAAGGCGGGAGGTTATACACAACAATAATCACCGGCCAAGTTGAGTAGGGCTTTGTGTAAGGCCCGTTAAACGGATTAAACCCATTCGTAGCAAGTCCAAGCCTAACATTGCAAACCTCTTCAGCAAACGAGGGGTGCTTGCTATCAAAAATTTTCCACTCAAGCCCATCTGCCGGGTGATTTTGTTGACCTTCGACTATGTCCCGTGTAGAGTGTCACCTCATATCATTGGCGGTATATGTTGACATGAACAACCGCTGAAGCCTCGGGGCAATGGGAAAGGAACATAAGATCTTTCTCGGCACATCTTTTCCCTTTTTCTTGCGCTGTTTATAGTATCTACTTATACCACAAATATCACATGACCTCTTATCTTTATTAACATTACCGTATTACAACATACAGTCATTCTCACAAGCATCAATCTTTTCATACCCTAGATTGAGCCTTTTGACCATTTTCTTCACATCATAGTACGACTCCAGAACTTATTGCTGCAGTAAGCACTCTTCATAATGCTTAACAGCTTAATCAAAACCTCTCGCCATACCATGCTCGTTTCTTGAAGTAAAAAACTTAGTCACGGCATATAAGACGGTGTGCTTTTCGTGCCCGTCATATAGTGGCGTCGCTACTTCATGCAATAACTCATAGAAACCCTTAGCCCCATCATTTGGCTCTTGCTCGACGCTACTGCCATCCCTATCTGTATTCCACTGGAAGAATGAACTAGCAACTTCAACTATCATGTTAGTACAGTCAAAGGTTTTGTCACCTCTGCATTCTGGTTCTGATTCATGTTCATCCAACCAGGTTTCCCCATGATAGATCCATGTCGTATAACCTTGCTTGAACCCATACGCAAATAAGTCGCACATAACATCAATCCTTTCCTTCCACACTTCATTCACACACCTCTTACAAGGACATCTGATCTCATCGCCGCTGACTTGCTCAAACACGAAGTTGAGAAACTGTTCAACCCCACTACGATACTCAGAGCTAAGCCCACTCTTATCAGTGGCTACCCTACGTTCCATCCAACTTCGATCAATGACATCTCTTGACAACCTATCGCCTATATATATGGAAAGTTAGACAAACACAATCAAGTCTCCAAGTTAATGTATATGCAAGCTTATGAGTTTCCTAACTTCATCTCCACCTCTAATGGGTCATGATTCTATCCCATTCGGATGTGTCGCCTCACTAATGTCAACAACTTGAACACATCTTTAAATTTTTCAGAAATTTCGGCAGTACCTCCCCAAGGTCTTCAAGTACACGAAATAGACTAATACATCGTAGTTTAAATATGCACCCAAAAAACATCAAGAGATATATACTGACCGAAAATTTAAAAAATATATATAAAGACGTTCTCAAGTCGTTAACATCGACCTAAGTGAGATCAAAACATACAAGAAAAGTCCCAAAATGGGGACTATTTGAGATTCACTCCTACTAAGTGAATCTCAAATTGGTTTATAAGCTTCCTAAACTATATGAAAATATATGTGCATGTGAAAGTAAGGATTATTATATATAACTACACATTCCCCTTTCAAACCATTAATGCCAACAACATGAAGCAAAATATGTTTCATTATATTAGTAATGTAGAGGGTGTGAGAGATTACAAAAACACCATTTATTTTCTTTCCTTTTCTGTTCATTAAAAAATACAAATAGCAATACTATTCAAATATTATCTCTTCTATTTTGTTTATCTGGTAAAAATCCCTGAACCCAACAATGCTAATTGTCTGCAGAACATAACTGACCTATCAAAACCTAAAATCTTTCAACAAATCAAAACACATATGTATGAGCATATGTATCATCATTCGATACTCAAAAAAGATAAGGAAAAAAATACATCCAGCAAAGGTAAATCAACATTGGATATAAATTAAAACTTTTTAACTTCTACTTTTGTTCCTATGTTAATAAGACAAGCAAACACACAATGTAGGAAGCAAGAAAGTAAATAAGTGCACTAACTAAACTATCTACTTCACATGTATGCATTCAATAGTTCCTTCTTAATCTACCTAAAATTGCTGCCTTGTATTAGTGACTTCATACAACTACGTTTGTGAAATGAACAAGAAGCTAAGTTTAGCCTCCAAGAGCACCAAACCTGAACTTGGTGCAAGTAGGCTGTTGTAGGTACAAGAGTTTTGCATTGATAGCAGGCCTAGACAAAGCTATACAAACACTATGGACAAGCAAAAGGTAGAGAAAGTTAAACCAAATCATCTATCAGAGTATTTATTTCTTGCTTCCTCCCTCCTTCCATGCATCCAACTTAACTATTCACGTCAATCATAATATGCAATTGTATTAGTGCATTAGCATGCAATATGAGTGAAGTTCAAGGTCTAAATTGAGAATGTATATCCATTTCCTGTACAAATTTTTTAAAAGTCGAAACTGAAAGAAAAAATTATCAAGAAAGATAGATCTCTTAACAAATTGGATTGTAATCTTTCTACTTACCAATGGATTATTTATTTACCACTCTACTTTTTACTATGGAAATTGCATACTATTATGAGTTTCCTACATCAGATGGATATTTGTACACGCAATTGTAAACCTTTGTACAGTTTCAAGTAAATATTTTAGATTATATTCTCTTCTTTTAACCCATAAGAAAACTAATTATTTTCAAGTCACAATCCTTCTCTTTTAGACATCACCCTACTAGCTTTATTTATAGGAAAAAAAAGAGAATAAAAGCATAGCCCTGGACTTTTATCATTATTCTACTACTACTACTACTACAGCTTTGGAAGTATTTTAAAAGAATCTTGCTATTCCAAATTACAAGGACAAAACCTTAGTGCCCAACCTAACCTCGACTAGTGAGCCAACTCAAAATAGAAGGTCCCAAGTAACCAATTAGTGCCCAACTCATTGCATGTTCCTAACTTGAGCTTTATGAAACATATAGATAAAATAAAGCCTTAGCCTAATGCCTAACAATATGACTCAAACAAGTTACAAATGCAAAAACCAAAAGCTAAAATTAGCAAACCATATATAGGTAAACTGAAAAGCTCAAAGTCGACAACAATAATATATATTGAAACAATATCTTTTAGATGCATCTACCAAGTACTATTTAGGAAACAACGCCTTCCTTGAACACAACTTTGAAAACCAAACAAATGAAGTTTGAACAAATGGTAAACATTTATAATCCTAATAATATACTTATAACAGATGCTAAATTGGGTCACTCTAATCACTAATTCATTGTCGTCTCTTGGGTTATAATATATGAAATCTTCATGAGAGCAAGTATAGAGATTCAAATTGATAATGGAAATAGTTTTAACATATATAATTACCAAGTAAATATATACAGATGTAATATACTCCATATGCAATATACTCAATATAGAGACCAAAGATTGTACCTTGAAAGGCAACGTCGGTGACTGGAAAAAATGGCAACAATAGAGAGATGGAGGAATGGTACCTCTAGAAGCTCAGCAATATGCCTCTCCACACACATATACAATGGGAACAGATAATGAAATAACGAGCGAGAAGTGGGAAAACTGCACGTGATTTATGGGAAATGAAACGGGCGAGATGATGAAGGTGAAATGATAATCGATGGGGTGACAATCAATTCAGCAAATCAATTGAAAGTTATGTTGAGCTAGGCTAATAATCAATGGCGAGAAGTGGGTAAACTGGAGAGGGAAAATCAAAAATAGAGAGGGAACAAAGTTAGAGTCGTTACCGTCGTGGGTAGGGCTAAAAATAGAATGTCATTCTCGACGGCAATGTCGTCACCCTCAACCCAGTCGAAATTAACTCATTGGCGATGGCAACCCCGTCGCCATTAATTCAAGGCCCCATCGCTAGTGACTTTTCCCTCCACCGCAAAATTTTCCCACCAAATACTACCTTATTTTTGACTAGACCCATTAGCGACGGCTACCATTTGACGCCCCCAAAATAGGTATACATCACCCATCTTGAGCCGCCAAATACATGGTACAAAATACAAATACAACTTAATTATACAATTGTCGTGTAGTATACGATAATACATAGCTGAGAGTTTAAACAGGAATATTTCCTTCTAGACAATATCCACTCTCAAATAGAGTCCTTATTACATTTATTGTCATACTATTTTATAGAATAGTGAGGACTACTAATACACCATCTCAGACCATCACTCTATTCCCCAATTAGTCTCGTCTACGTTCTCTTCACTTGAAGACAATAAAAATAGAATTAGTGATTAGAGTGTCACCTCATATATTATAACCCAAGAGATGACAATGAATTAGTGATTAGAGTGACCCAATTTAGCATCTGATATAAGTATATTATTAGGATTATAAATGTTTACCATTTGTTCAAACTTCATTTGTTTGGTTTTCAAAGTTGTGTTCAAGGAAGGCGTTGTTTCCTAAATAGTACTTGGTAGATGCATCTAAAAGATATTGTTTCAATATATATTATTGTTGTCGACTTTGAGCTTTTCAGTTTACCTATATATGGTTTGCTAATTTTAGCTTTTGGTTTTTGCATTTGTAACTTGTTTGAGTCATATTGTTAGGCATTAGGCTAAGGCTTTATTTTATCTATATGTTTCATAAAGCTCAAGTTAGGAATGCAAAATGAGTTGGGCACTAATTGGTTACTTGGGACCTTCTATTTTGAGTTGGTTCACTAGTCGAGGTTAGGTTGGGCACTAAGGTTTTGTCCTTGTAATTTGGAATAGCAAGATTCTTTTAAAATACTCCCAAAGCTGTAGTAGTAGTAGTAGAATAATGATAAAAGTCCAGGGCTATGCTTTTTTTTTTCTTTTTTGTCCTATAAATAAAGCTAGTAGGGTGATGTCTAAAAGAGAAGGATTGTGACTTGAAAATAATTAGTTTTCTTATGGGTTAAAAGAAGAGAATATATTCTAAAATATTTACTTAAAACTGTACAAAGGTTTACAATTGCGTGTACAAATATCCATCTGATGTAGGAAACTCATAATAGTATGCAATTTCCACAGTAAAAAGTAGAGTGGTAAATAAATAATCCATTGGTAAGCAGAAAGATTACAATCCAATTTGTTAGAGGTCTATCTGTCTTGATAATTTTTTCTTTCACTTTCGACTTTTAAAAAATTTGTACAGGAAATGGATATACATTCTCAATTTAGACCTTGAACTTCACTCATATTGTGTGCTAATGCACTAATACAATTGCATATTATGATTGACGTGAATAGTTAAGTTGGATGCATGGAAGGAGGGAGGAAGCAAGAAATAAATACTCTGATAGATGATTTGGTTTAACTTTCTATACCTTTTGCTTGTCCAAAGTGTTTGTATAGCTTTGTCTAGGCCTGCTATCAATGCAAAACTCTTGTACCTACAACAGCCTACTTGCACCAAGTTTAGGTTTGGTGCTCTTGGAGGCTAAACTTAGCTTCTTGTTCATTTCACAAACGTAGTTGTATGAAGTCACTAATACAAGGCAGCAATTTTAGGTAGATTAAGACGGAAGTATTGAATGCATACATGTGAAGTAGATAGTTTAGTTAGTGCACTTATTTACTTTCTTGCTTCCTACATTGTGTGTTTGCTTGTCTAATTAACATAGGAACAAAAGTAGAAGTCAAAACGTTTTAATTTATATCCAATGTTGATTTACCTTTGCTGAATGTATTTTTTTCCTTATCTTTTTTGAGTATTGAATGATGATTCATATGCTCATACATATGTGTTTTGATTTTTTGAAAGATTTTAGGTTTTGATAGGTCGGTTATGTTCTACAGACAATTAGCATTGTTGGGTTCAGGGATTTTTACCAGATAAACAAAATGGAAGAGATAATATTTGAATAGTATTGCTATTTGTATTTTTTAATGAACAGAAAAGGAAAGAAAATAAATGGTGTTTTTGTAATCTCTCACACCCTCTACATTACTAATATAATGAAACTTATTTTGCTTCACATTGTTGGCATTAATGGTTTGAAAGGGGAATGTGTAGTTATATATAATAATCCTTACTTTCACATGCACATATATTTTCATATAGTTTAGGAAGCTTATAAACCCATTTGAGATTCACTTAGTAGGAGTGAATCTCAAATAGTCCCCATTTTGGGACTGTTCTTGTATGTTTTGATCTCACTTAGGTCGATGTTAATGACTTGAGCTCGTCTTTATATATATTTTTTGAATTTTCGGTCAGTATATATCTCTTGATGTTTTTTGCGTGCATATTTAAACTACGATGTATTAGTCTATTTCGTGTACTTGAAGACCTTGGGGAGGTACTGTCGAAATTTCTGAAAAATTTAAAGATGTGTTCAAGTTGTTGACATTAGTGAGGCGACACATCCGAATGGGATAGAATCCTGACCCGTTAGAGGTGGAGATAAAGTTAGGAAACTCATAAGCTTGCATATACATTAACTTGGAGACTTGATTGTGTTTGTCTAACTTTCCATATATATAGCTGACAGTTGTCCGAGATGTCTGTTGATCGAAGTTGGATGGAACGTAGGGTAGTCACTGATAAGAGTGGGCTTAGCTCTGAGTATCGTAGTGGGGTTGAACAGTTTCTCAACTTCGCGTTTGAGCAAGTCTGCGGCGATGAGAGCAGATGTCCTTTTAAGAGGTGTGTGAATGAAGTGTGGAAGGAAAGGATTGATGTCATGTGCGACTTATTTGCATATGGTTTCAAGCAAGGTTATACGACATGGATCTATCATGGGGAAACCTGGTTGGATGAACATGAATCAGAACCAGAATGCAGAGGTGACAAAACCTTTGACTGTACTAACATGATAGTTGAAGTTGCTAGTTCATTCTTCCAGTGGAATACAGAAAGGGATGGTAGTAGTGTCGAGCAAGATCCAAATGATGGGGCTAAGGGTTTCTATGAGTTATTGCATGAAGTAGCTACGCCACTATATGACGGGCACGAAAAGCACACTGTCTTATATGCCATGACTAAGTTTTTACACTTCAAGAACGAGCATGACTGTAACGAGAGAGGTTTTGATGAACTGTTAAGCATTATGAAGGAGTGCTTACCTGCAGGCAAAAAGTTACCGGAGTCGTACTATGATGTGAAGAAAATGGTCAAAAGGCTCAATCTAGGGTATGAAAAGATTGATGCTTGTGAGAATGACTGTATGTTGTAATACGGTGATGTTAATAAAGATAAGAGGTCATGTGATATTTGTGGTATAAGTAGATACTATAAATAGCGCAAGAAAAAGGGAAAAGATGTTCCGAGAAAGATCTTATGTTCCTTTCCCATTGCACCGAGGCTTCAGCGGTTGTTCATGTCAACATATACCGCCGATGATATGAGGTGACACTCTACACGGGACATAGTCGAAGGTCAACAAACGCACCCGGCAGATGGGCTTGAGTGGAAAATTTTTGATAGCAAGCACCCCTCGTTTGCTGAGGAGGTTTGCAATGTTAGGCTTGGACTTGCTACGAATGGGTTTATTCCGTTTAACGGGCCTTACACAAAGCCCTACTCAACTTGGCCGGTGATTATTGTTGTGTATAACCTCCCGCCTTCGATGTGCATGAAAGATCCTTACATGTTCATGCCTATACTGATTCCGGGTGATAAGAGTCCTGGTAAAGACATCAATGTATACCTCAGGCCGTTAGTAGATGAGTTGAAGATGTTGTGGGAAAAAGGGGTTCAAACTTATGATGTATATATTAAGCAAAACTTTGACATGAGGGCAACTTTACTATGGACAATAAATGACTTCCCAGCGTTAGGAATGATCAGTGGATGGTCGACTCATGAGGGCTTGTCATGTCCTGTGTGCATGGGGTCAGTTAAAGCTATACAGCTCAAACATGGGGGAAAATGAGTTTCTTTGCATCATCCAGACAGTTTTTGCCGATTAAACATTGTTATCGACAGATGAGTAGACAATTCAATCAAAAAATAGAGAAACGTCAAGTACCTGGCCGTCTTTCTGGGTCAACAGTTTTGAGTTGGTTTAGTCATTTAAAGTTTCCACCTCCAAGGAAGAATCACAGATTAGAGCGAGCTTATGGTTACAACAAGGTTCACTACTGGACACACAGATCCATGTTCTTTAACCTGCCTTATTGGGCTACACTCTGCATTTGTCATTATTTAGATCCGATGCATACTGAGAAGAACTTATTTGATAACATTTTTTATACAGTCTTGGATGCTAGTGGTAGAACAAAGGACAATAACAAGTCGAGGCTTGATTTGGTAGAAATGAACATTAGGGAAGATCTGTGGTTGTATCAAGAGGGTAGTAAGACGGTAACGCCTAAAACTGGATATACTTTGACCAGGGAACAGTTGATATTGATATGTAATTGGATTAGTGGATTGAAACTCCCAGATGGATATTCTTCGAATATAGCAAGGTGTTGTAAAGTCGAAGAGCTAAAGTTTTGGGCTCTCAAAAGTCATGATTGTCACCTATTCATGCAGAAGTTGATCCCTGTGGCATTTATCGACTTATTAGTGAAACGTATGATTGAAGCACTGACAGAACTTTATAATTTCTTCAGAGATCTATGCTTGACAAAGCTTTAGCTCAAAGACATAGAGAAAATGGAGATACACATAGTGGAAATAATGTACAAGTTATAAATAATCTTCCCTCCATCGTTTTTTGATTCAATGGAGCATTTGCCTATTCACTTGCCATACGAAGCTAAGTTTGGCGGTCCCGTGCAATGTAGATGGATGTATCCATTCGAGAGGTAATGACATTAATGTTTTTAATACGGTAAAATGTTCATTCTTTTTTCCTAATCTATATATCACATAGGTATATGTGACGTCTAAAGCAAAAGGTGAAGAATAAAGCCCGTGTAGAGGGATTAATTGCTAAAAGTTATGTTATGGAGGAACTTGTTAATTTCTGCTCGTTGTACTTTAAGCCAAATGTTCAAACAAAGCACAATCGCTTACGTCGAAATCAGGCTGTTGTGCATGAGGAAAATGGAGAATTAACGGCCTTTAGTCATCCTGTACGACCATTCGGCGGTAAAAGAAGGCAATTCTTGACCGATAGTGAGTATGCAGCTGCCATATTATATGCACTTATCAACATGAATGAAGTAGCGCCATACATTAAGTAAGTAGTCATAACTATATATGTCTGGTGTAACTGTGTCAAGTTCCTTTACAAACACATTAAGTATATAACTTTGTTGTAGTCAATATGATGTTAAAGTACGTGAAGCGAATCTGAGTATATCGGACGAGGATTTGAAAATTTTGAGAAATGAACAATTTGTGCAATGGTTTAAAGATCATGTAAGTCTAACCTTTACAAGTTCAATGAATCTACCATCATAGTTTTATTCTTATGGCATAATTAACTTTAGAATATGTTATGTTAATGTACATTAGGTCCTCACAGATGAAACTACTGACAATCGCCTAAAGCTTATAGCCGATGGCCCTGAAAGATCTGTAAATACTTATATATGCTACATTGTCAACGGTTACAGATTTAAGTGTTGCGATATTGTTTAAGTCGCTTTTGCTGATTCCGGTGTTGTGGTGAAACGTAGCTGCTACGATAACATTTGGGATGACTGGTATGGACGATTGCTAGAAGTTGTAATTCTAAAATATTGGGGACATAAAGAATTAGTTTGCTTCAATTGTCATTGGTTGATGCTGAGAATGGAGTTAAAGTAGATAAAAAATCAGGACGTGTGACTGTTAATGTTAAGTCAAAACTAAGACTGATGACTGGTATGGACGAGCCTTTTATTTTAGCAAGACAAGCAACACAGGTGTATTACGCACGGAGTGTTAAGACTCCTGTAAGCCTATGGCATGCTATTATAACAACCAAAGCCCATAGTTTTCAAGGCACAGCTCCTCATCCAGACTATGAACCTTCACAACTCGAGTCTACTAGTGTCACACCTGCTGATGTGACAATTATTAGTGAGTCTAGTGAAGAAGAGGATGATGTTGTCACTGTCGAAAGTGAAGACGATGTTATTGAGGAGGTAGATATAATTGAAGAAATTATTGAGGACGACGAAGATGGTGATAACAACGATAGTGAAGATCTACTGCTCGAAGATGAAAATTCTGATATTGATGGCTTTGACGATATAAATGATTAGGAGTATGTACTCTTTGTGTCCTTTTAGTTATATTCAAATGTAATAGTTTGTAGTAGTGCAATCATTATCTTCAACTTATATTAATCTACTAATTAAATAAGGTTTTAGTTGTTTTAGGTTACTATTTATGTTGTATCCTTTTAGGTTACTATTTATGTTTCATTCTTTTAGTTATATCTGTATGTTATCCTCTTTATTATTTGCTCGGAAATATATAGTATTTAGGAATGTTTAATAATTTTTTTATGATTTAACAAAGATATATATATATATGGCATGCACACCACACTATTGACGTGGTGGGCGTCTGCGGAGTTAATGGGGGCCGTGTGGCGATTCTACGCGTAATTATCAGGCCGGATCGTCAGGTATAATTACATGTTTTGTTGGGATACATCTTATTTGTTTTTATTTTATATTGTATTGACATTATATTCGTTTATATAAATATTGTTGTATTTCACTACATAGGTGATCGACGTGAGGCCTCATGGGATTCTAAAGACGTGGCTTGCTAGGGAATCCCCCCCAAACGCCGCTTATATGTCGTGTTAGGACTCATAGGTAATTTTATAATCCTATATAGTATTACTATAACATAAGTATTTAGTTCTTATATATTCTTTGTAATTTATAATGTATTAATTTCAATTTTAGTATCCTCGACGCTTATCGCTAAGAACACGTTGCTTGGGATCGTCTGTGAACCGATTCTCAAGCCCGTGGATGAGGTGGGTGGATGTGGATGACCATACACGTCAGCTGATTATTGCTGAGTTTAGGGTAGGATGTCAATCATTCATATGCTAGTTTTATATTCCATTTGAATATACTGTTACCCCTTTAATTTATGTTGTCCCCTAAGCATCTTAATGTGTAATGTGCAGTGATATTATCGTTTTGAGGACGGACATGAAGCCTATGGCATGATTGTTCTGCACAGATACCTAGAGATGAATTAGCACAAGTGGGTCTATGACTGGAAGAAGAAGGCCCAAACGAAGATGTCTGATGGACAGACACTTAAGGATGTCCGACCAGATTTTATATCTGCTACGGTGTGGGACCAGATGTGCAGCATTTGGGATGGCGAGGCCTTCAAGAAGATGTCGACACAATGTTTAGCTACCCGACAGCAGAGTCATCTCCCACACTGCACTGGGTCTCAGTCGTACGACCTGTACCGGGAGAGACTCGAGTTGAGTTTAAAGCATGCAACCTCCCGCTTGGAGTTTTGTTGGCACGCCCACCAAAAGAAGGGTGACGGTGGTTATATCTCAACTATGGCAGAACATATTTTTGTAAGTTATTTAATTATCTTAATTAGTATATATTTAAAATTCGGATATTCTTTTGTATTATTTCATTTTATACTTTGCATATAATCTACTAATGTGTTTTTTCAGCGACGGTTCGAGGATCTTGCAGTGGCCCGAAGCTGCTAGAAAGGTGACACTCCAATAGACGAGTCTACGCATGGAAACGAGGAGATAGAGGACTGGATGCAGGCTATAGGGGGACCGAAGAAGGGTAGAGTTGTGGGCATTCCCCATGTCCCAACTTACACCCTAGTCCCTGCTGCGAGATCTTGGTGACGCCCAAACACTAGAGGTAGTGGTGCGAGTGGATCGGGCGCCGGCCCTTCATTATCTGACGACTTCTTCCTAATGGATCATGAGGGGTGCATGGCGTAGCAAGGTGTTGTCTGACAACAAAGGCGTCATCATCATCAAGGCGGATCTACCAGCTGGCTCAGGAGGTTGTCCATGACTCTATAGATCCTACAGCTACTCTTGACGACCTCATGGGTGTAGTACGGGAAGAAGCCATCCGCGTATGTGTAGTTGTCTTGGCCAACATCTTCTCACCACATATTCGACAAGTAAAAACAATTAAATTTAGTATTTCCTTATTTATTTTATGTAATTTGTAATTGTATTGCTTAGATAAACTTAAGATAAAATCCTGAGTTATCGCCCAGTTTGCACAACTTTCCAACACTTAGGCAACAATTCAAAAAAGAGGTCAAAACCCGCCTCGGTCGAGTCTACACCATGCAAGCACACATATAGCACCACGTAGGTATTTGGCACATGTTACAACTTACGGGACTCGATTATGATATACGGAGACCGAGTTATCGCCCAGTTTGTAAAACTTGCCAATATTTAGGTAAAAAGTCAAAAAAGAGGTCAAAATCCGCCTCGGTCGTCTAAATGCCACGCAAACACACACATAGAACCGCGTAGGTATTAGACACACATTATAACTTACGAGACTCGATTCCGATATTCAGAGACCTAGTTATCGTCCAATTTGCAAAACTTACTAACACTTAGGCAAAAAGTCAAAAAATAGGTCAAAACCCGCCTCGGTAGTCCAAACGCCACACAAACACACACATAGCACCATGTAGGTATTAGACACGCGTTAAAACTTATGAGACTAGATTTTGATATACGAAGACCGAGTTATCGTCCAGTTTGCAAAACTCAACAACACTTGGGTAAAAAGTTAAAAAAGAGGTCAAAACCCTCCTCGTTCGTCCAAACGCCACGCTAACTCACACATAGTACTGCGTAGGTATTTGCCACGCGTTATATTTTATGGGACTCAATTTCGATATACAGAGACCGAGTTATCGCCCAGTTTGCAAAACTCGCCAACACTTAGGCAAAAAGTCAAAAAAGAGGTCAAAACCCGATTCGGTCGTCCAAACACCACGTAAACACACACATAGCACCGCGTAGGTATTTGGCACATGTTACAACTTACGGGACTCGATTTCGATATATGGAGACCGAGTTATCGCCTAGTTTGCAAAACTCGCCAACACTTAGGCAAAATGTTGAATAAGAGGTCAAAACCCGCCTTGGTCATCCAAACACCACGCAAACACACACATAGCACCACATAGGCATTAAACATATATTATAACTTACGAGACTTGATTCTGATACATGGCGACCGAGTTATCGTCCAATTTGTAAAACTCGCCAACACTTGGACAAAAAGTCAAAAAAGTGGTCAAAAACCGCCTCGATCAACCAAACACCACACAAAGACACACATAGCATCGCGTAGGTATTTGGAACGCATTACAACTTATGGGACTCGATTCCGATATACGGAGACCGAGTTATCATCCAGTTTGCAAAACTCGCCAACACTTAGGCAAAAAGTCAAAAAAGAAGTTAAAACCCACCTCAGTCGTCAAAATGCCACGCAAACACACACATAGCACTGCATTGGTATTTGGCACGTGTTAAAACTTACGGGACTCGATTCTGATATACGGAGACTGAGTTATCATCCAGTTTCCAAAACTCGTCAACACTTAGGCAAAAAATTGAAAAAGAGGTCAAAACCCGCCTCAATCGTCCAAATGCCACGCAAACACACACACAACACCGTGTAGGTATTTGGCATGCGTTACAACTTATGGGACTCAATTCTGATATACAGAGACCGAGTTATCGCCCAGTTTCAAAACTTACCAACACTTAGGCAAAAAGTCAAAAAAGAGGTCAAAACCTTCCTCGGTCATCCAAACACCACGCAAACACACACATAGCACCGCGTATATATTAGACATGCGTTACAACTCACGAAACTCAATTATAATATACGAAGACCGAGTTATCCTCCAATTTGCAAAACTTGCCAACACTTAGGCAAAAAGTCAAAAAAGTGGTCAAAACCCGCCTCGGTCGTCCAAACACCACGCAAACACATATAACACCGCGTAGGTATTGGAAATGTGTTACAACTTACGGGACTCGATTCTGATATATGGAGATCGAGTTATCCTCCAGTTTGCAAAACTCACCAACACTTGGGCAAAAAGTCAAAAAAGAGGTTAAAACCGGCCTCTGTCGTCCAAACGCCACGCCAACACACACATAGCACCACGTAGGTATTTGGCACGTGTTATAACTTACGGGACTCGATTCCGATATACGGAGACCGAGTTATCGGCACTCGTAATTGGTAGTACGTGTTGATGGGGTCGGCCTTGAAAGGAACTAACCTGCCCCTCATAAATGCATTGAAGGGGCCTTATCCTTTGTGTTAGCATAGAATTCTTTTACCACATTCACAATTGCGGCTTCGGGCTCTTCCATGAACTTATTCAAACCTTTTTGATATATTTGTTGCATCATTTCGTTGTTGACATGTTCAGGTGCCAACCCTCGCTCTGGTGTGAGTGCTTTTGTTACAAGGTAGTCATAATGGTCGGCGGCGGCGGCGACACTTATGAATTTTTACCGGTCAAAGGTTCGTGTTGGTGGTGTGGACCCTGAACTCTCGCCACGTTGTCATTTTGATGCCAGTTTTGGTGCCATTGAATTGGAATTGGTGAGCTTTAACTAAAAAATTCCTCCAAACTTCACTCAAGTAATCCGTTAAAAACTTGGTGTGAAAGACGTAAAATCCCACCAAAATTGGTGATTTGGCTTGAAATATGGTGATAGGTGTTGAGATATTGTAAATCACACTCCTTACTCTTCGTATGTCTCCAAGTTGGTTGTAGAAATTTGCTCAAACCCTAACCTTGAACTTCCAAATTGGTGTGAATTGAGATTGTTAGTGTGTGGGGTGAAGTCATGGTTTCATAAAGAGGAGGTGGTGTAGAGAGGTATAGGTGATTGAAGTAGTGGGCAAGTGGCTTGATGCAGTGGGAAGATGGGAATTAATTTGCAAGTTCGTGGGTTGAGATTGTGTAGGAGTGGGATTGGTGTGTACATAAAAGAAGGTTGGGAGAAAATGGTCCAATGATATGTATAATCTTTGCTGTAAATCGTCTTTTCAAATTTCGACCACCGCTCGCAGGCGGGGTATTAGCCTTGAAAGGCCAGCCCCGGCTAGCATACTCTCTGATTTTGCGATTTGAGACCCCCGCCTTAGCGGGGTATTGTGCTTAAAGGGGCCCGCCCCAGCGGGCTAGTGGTCTGCTAATGCACCTTATGTTGCTTATTCCTTCCATCCAACTACAATACATGATCTTTTTAAGTACCTGAAATACCATTAAACATAAATATAAGTAGATATTGAGCAATTTTAAGCATGGGTGGTAAGATTATCTAGAACAATATAACTGAATAACTAAGTAATGAACATATTATATACTAATTATTATTCTAAACTACAAATTAACTAATATGGATAAAATTACTGAGAACGAAAATAAAATTTTGGTTGCCTCCCAACTAGCGCTTAATTTTAAGTCTTTTAGCCTGACTACTCCCTGTTTATGGCGCGTCGGCAAGTGTGATTGTGATGACATCCGTGTTAGATTCGCCACCCCAATAATGTTTTAACCACTGACCGTTGAGCTTGAACGTCTCCAATGGATTCCTACTGTATAGTTCAACGGCGCCATGTGGAAAAACCCTTTTTATGGTAAATGGACCCGACCAGCTTAATTTTAGCTTTCCTGGGAACAACTGCAATCTTGAGTTGAACAATAGTACTGATTGCCCCGGTTCGAACGTTCTCTGTATGATTTTCTGGGCGTGCCATTTCCTGACCTTTTCTTTGTATAACTTAGAGTTCTCGTAAGCTTGAAGTTAGAATTCATCGAGTTCATTTAACTGAAGTAGCCTCTTTTCACCCGTAGCTACTTGATCGAAGTTGAGTTTCTGAATTGCCCAGTAGGATTTATGTTGTAACTCCACAGTTAGGTGACATGCTTTCCCGTAGACCAACTGATATGGTGAAATCCCAATTGGTGTTTTGTAAGAAATCCTGGAAGCCCATAGTGCATCATCCAATCTAAGAGACCAGTCTTTTCTATTCGGGTTTACCACCTTATCTAAGATTCTCTTAACCTCCCTGTTTGAAACTTCAGCTTGCCCACTTTTTTGGGGATGATATGTCGTCCCCACCTTATGGTTAACCCCATATTTTGCTAAAAGAGCTATGAACGATCTGTTACAGAAGTGAGTACCTTCATCACTGATAATAGCTCTTGGCATGCCAAATCTTGTAAAAATATTCTGATGCAAGAATTTAAGAACCACCTTGGCATCGTTTGTGGGGAATGCTACGACTTCAACCCATTTCGATACATAGTCAACCGCAAGCAAGATGTAATTATTATTGAAGGAGGAAGGAAATGGCCCCATAAAATCCACACCCCATACATCAAAAATTTTAACTTCTAAGATAATTTGTAATGGCATCTCATTCTTTTTCGATATGGTACCCACCCTTTGACATCTATCACAGCTTTTAACGAACTAGTGGGCGTCCTTAAATAATGTAGGCCAATAGAACCCAGCTTGAAACACTTTTGTCATTGTTTTCTCACTTCCATAATATCCCCCGTATGCAGATGAATGACATTCGTGCAATATATTCTTTGTGACGCCCCCAAAATAGGTACACATCACCCATCTTGATTCGCCAAATACATGGTACAGAATACAAATACAAATGTAAATATACAACATGAGTTGTGAGTTTTAATACAAATATTGTCTTCTGGATAGTATTCAAACTCAAAATAAGTCCTCAAAACATTTATTATCACACCATTTCACAGAATAATGAGGACTACTAATGCAAACATCTGGACCGTCACTCCGTTCCCCAACTAGTCTCGGCTACATTCTCATTTCTTGAAGAGAACAATGAAAGCAAAAGGGTGAGCTCAAGTAGCCCAGTAAGAAATATTATAACTAAGATAAAGCAGAATAAATTATCGTTTGCCTTCAACAGTGTTAAACTGATAAAATATAACAAACATCAAGTTTAACTGCAGCGAAACAAGCAATCCATTAGAAGAGTCAAGTAGAGCATAATATCTACTATCTTCTATGATTTAAAAGGTTTTTCATCACTTTTATCATTTGAGACTCAAATTTTAATAAATAATCCACATCATCGAATCACCCCTCGCATGCTACTACTACCGAGGATATTCATTAGTATCACGACCACGAATTATCCATGCACTACTACGGGCCAAGGATATTCGGGTATTCATTAATGGTCATGATCATGCCAACAACTCATCCATCAATGCACTACGGGCCAATGAGGACTTTTACCACATCATTTGTAACATTACTACCATGATTATACCGAATAATCCCAGTCATAATCATACCAAGTCCATCTATGCACTACGGCCAAAGATGACTTTCATAACAATATAAGCATGAGGATGATGACTATGACGAACGAGAATTTTGTAATTAATTTTAATATTTATTAAATTAAATAAATATTTTTCGATGATTTAATTATTAGATTAAATAATTAATTGGGCATGCAATTGTGGTAGATTAATTTAATTATATGTGTTACATTTATTAAATTAATGTAGAGAGTTTTTATTATCAAAGTATGTGATTATGTGAGCTTATTGTATTAAAAGAAATATTTAATAAGCATATTGGTATTTTAATTAATTTAATTATTAATTAGAGAATTAATAATTTGACATTATTTATTAATGAGTTATTTAATAATGTGACTATGTGAATTTATGAGAAATTATTATATTTTATTTATAATAAATTAAATAAGATATGAGTTTATTTTATAAAGGAGTGTGACATTAATTAAACTATATGATAAAGGTTTTATTTAATTAAATGAGATTAAGTCTTTTGAAGCTAGCCAAACAAGGCCCTAAGAGGAGTTGGAGTAGTTAACCCATGATTGGGCCAACTGACCACTCCGCACTCAGTTATCTGATCATTATATACGACGTCTTCTTTTTCTTTTTTTTCATTTTTGCCTAAGTCTAATAAATATTCAGAGAGAGTCTGAGAATTTCCAAGAAGAATTAAGATACTGTGAAAGAGAATTGAGAGTGAGGAAACTAAGCCTACTAATTATATCCTACAGGGTAATCTCCTCCTTCCCAAATTCTATTTTACGTATTTAGTTTTCATAAAATGGGTTTCATAGTTTTTGGCTTTCAAACCTCTATTATGTCTTTGTAATTGAGAAATTGTGCTATTATATGGATATATGTAATAATAAGAGTAGCATAACATGTTTTATATATATATTGCATGATTCCATATCATCAGTTTCATAGTATTACATCGTATATGATTTCTACAAAATTACAGAGTTTGGGTTTTGGCCTTAAGGCCTTATACGTGATTTTAGTATGTCAAACATAAATATTTTCATAAAATTTACACTCGTATGATGTTATGCATGTTGATACGAAGAGACCAAAGTTTAAATAAACGGATTCGGTGTTATAACGAAACCGTAGTGACAATTTTCATGTTTTATTTTCAAAACCTTCAAGAACATCAAGAAAAGTGAAAGTAAATGTGTTGATTTTGCAAATTATGTGTTGTAACTTGTTAAAAATCATGCTAGATGGGTTCAGTAATGATTATATATGTATTACAATGATTGGGTAGGTCTAAATTCGTGTAAAAAATAACTAATTGGAAGTTATGGCCATATTCATGTATAATTTTACGTTTGATTGATTTTGGCCTAATTTGGCCTTGTTATGTTCATGAATGCAGTTGAAAAATGAGCACAGGTAACTTTGCTTCCTACGTGGCGTTACTAAACTAAATTACCACTTGCGTGAAAAAATAAATAAATAATTAAAATAATAATAATAATAATAAATAAATATTTGATGAAAATTATTATTAAAATATTTATAAAATAAATTAAATATTTTAATTGAGATATTTATGAAATAAAATAAATATTCGATGAAAGTTATTATTAAAATATTTATAAAATAAATTAAATATTTTAATTGAGATATTATGGAATAAAATAAATATTCTTTGAAAATTATTATTAAAATATTTATAAAATAAATTAAATATTTTAATTGAGATATTATGGAATAAAATAAATATTCGTTGAAAATTATTAATAAAATATTTATAAAATAAATTAAATATTTTAATTGAGATATTATGGAACAAATTAAATATTTGATGGAAATTATTATGAAATAATTTATTCGAGTGTAATAATAGTAAGAGAATGAAAATATTCTAATTTAATTAAGTAATTAAATTAGAAGGGTAATGATTTGTTAAATAAAGTGGAGTTTATATTAAATAATTAAGTGAAAATGTAACTAATGAATGTCGTGAATACTTATGGTATGTGTGTAGGATTTGTGGTGAACGGAAGTAGTAATCGTTTAGCCTTACGCATTGCGAGGCAAGTTTCTAACCCTACTTGTCATTATTGTTCAAGTTTATTAATTACCTCGAGTAAATTATCATTATTATTATTCATGTTCAAATGTTATATTAAAGATTGATTATCTTTTCAAAGCATGATTCAGCTTATACAATAATTGTCCTATTGTATACTTCCGAGATTATTATTCAATTTGAATATCATTATTATTGAACCTTATTAGACTAGCGAACCCTTATTGATTCGACTAGTCCATAGTTGATAAGCGCTCTAAATTTACGAACCCTTGATGAATTGTCCAAACCAAACTTCCTTTGGTGCGGACTCGAATGTCAAACCGAGATGAACAACCCCGCAAAGGGATTTACTTATGTGTTAGCGTTAAGATATTGTGCATGATTGTACTTAGAGTCGATCCCCAAGTACGAGTAGAAAGGTCCATAGTCTTATGGATCATTAAAGGTTTCAAGTATAACCCTTGATAACCTAGGACATAGTTCAAGGTCTTATGACCCTCGTAATTCTTTTGTTTCTTGTTATTCATTCTTGATTCAAAAGTTGAGCTTTTATTCAGATGTCTTTTATGGATAGATAGATAGATGATATTTATACAGTGAACACCAAATCCCGTGGAATTGAAGTACCCGAATTTGGGGTGTCACAAGTTGGTATCAAAGTCATGAGTTATGAACCTTAGGTAGGGGAACAACCTTAGGTAGTAGCCTTATAGAAAGAAGATAGTGATGGAAAACTCTTATCGAGTTATAAGAAATGAATTTATGTAATTCATTGAAGATAATAAAAGACCTTATGTGTTTATGTGTTAAAGTATCGTTAGATGATACGACTTAGTAACTAAAACTTAAAATTTTGTGTCGGGATGTCGAATGTTGGAGAAGCTAGTCAAGTCGGGAGGATGAACCCTGTACCTATAAGTACTGTCGGAGGAGGAGCCCCGAGACATTCATGTCATTAGGGGAGTAAATTTGGTATGCAGGGAGTCATCTCCATTGATCACCGTTGTTGGTCGTGAACAACATGTGCTCTAGACCGATCCCGAGGAGGATCCCGAGGAGGAATTTGTTGAGGAAGAGGAAGAGGAAGAAGAGGAGTTACCACGGTACACCGATCTTGCCGAGATGTATGACACGTTATACTGACCGTAACGTGGAGTTACGAGAGGCGAGGTCCGAGGATTTGACCGAAGCGAAGCGGTTATTCAAAGATATTACTCTAGAGCATAAGGAGAGGGAGATTTCGACTCTTCACTCTCGACTGACAAATGTAGAATGGGATTTGGTCCATGAGAAAGGTCAAACTGAAGATAAGACCGAGGAGATAGAAAAGCTGAAGAAGGAACTGAAGGAAACCTCCGAAAGACTGAACATATCAGAAGAGGGATGGGTAAGAGAATCGCGTCGAGCTGATCGTGTAGAAGATGATAGTTGTGCAAAGAAGGCAAAGCTTGAAGAGACATATTCTACACTTAATCATGCAATGGATGAGGCCCAAGATCGAGTTTTGAGGTACCCCATTCGATTCAAGGACTTCCATCGTATATCTTTGGATCGCAGGATTTATGTCTCGTATCATGGATGAGGAACGTGGCAAGGCTATTCAGCACCTTGATAGACAGTGATAGAATTTGTTTAATTATGTGAAAGACTTAATTAGTTTTTATATGTAAATTCTGACGTGTTTATGAACGAAAGAATATTTGAATGTTTTAAATCCTCGTGGATTCTTTATTCCGTGATAGTTGATGTAAATAGCGGTTATGCTATATCGTTTAATGTTAAAACTTTGATTTGAATGCAAATATATCAAGTTGTTTGAGATGATGTGTTAAGTGATATGTTAAATTGTTGAGTAATGCCTTAACTATTTAGAGAAATAAATAAAGTTCTAATAAAGTGTTTATTTAATGTAAAAATGCCGCCAAGAGAAGAAGACAACGTCGCCAACCTACGTGAAGAGTCAACCAATAATAACAATTATACCAACGCTAATCCCGTGCAGCAGTTGGTGAACTTACTGACTAGAGCCATGAATAACCAACCTCAAGCTCTACCAAACACAACGTTTAAGGACTTCAAGGCGGTGGGACTGCCAGAGTTCAAAGGTTCCATGAACCCAATCGAGGCTCAAACGTGGGTTATGGAAATGGAGAAGGTTTTTGACTTTGCTAGGGTTAAAGAAGACCAGAAGACTGCTTTTGCAACGTTTATGCTGAAGTTTGAGGCTAGCTACTGGTGGCAAGAAAACAAAGTGCGAGGAGGTGAAGGCATAATTACGTGGGAGAAATTTAAAGAGATGTTTTTCGAAATGTATTTCCCAACTAGTTCACGTAACCGGGATGGAGGTTCAATTTCTAGAGTTGAGCGAGGAAATATGAGCGCGCTGCTAACTATGCGGCTAAATTCAACGAATTGGCAAGGTTTTGCCCAGTATCAAGTTCACACGGATGAGAGGAAGGCGAGATTTGTTTGAGCAAGGACTAAAGCCTTGGGTGTACAGCAAGGTATTAATGTTTTAGCTAAACACGTTTGCTGGAGTACTGGAAAAGGCCATCCTCGCTGAAGGAGGAAGCAATGCGGTGACCAAGTACAATCAAGATCAAAAGAAGAAGAAGAGTGAAGGCAAAGGAAATAACAAGGTCAGTGGAAGTGGCACAGGAGGTGGAAATTTCAATCAGAAGAAAAGGTGGAACGACAGCTCATCATCTGGGAATCAAGAAGGTAGTCGGAAGAAAAGAATCAAGCATGCCCGACTTGCGGAAAGCCCATCTGGGAGTTTGTATGAAAGGAAAAAGAGTGTGCTACAATTGTGGGCGAAGGCCACATAGCACCAAACCGTCAAAACCCAAAGAAGGGTGCTTGTTTTACTTGTGGTTCAAGGACCATCTGGCAAGAGATTGTCCCAAAGAAGGATTGGGAGGGTCGGGATCGAGGAGGAAATCGGGAAATAACGGTGGAAATGCCTTAACCATCACCGGACCAACCGCAAATAAACCGAATCGACCGCCTTTGCACTTTCAATATGACGGTGCAGGATGCATTCCAGTCTCGTGATGTGGTGTCAGGTATCATTCCGATCAATGAAATTAATGTTTATGTTTTATTTGATTCGGGTGCTACTTATTCCTTTATATCCGAAGACTTTGCTAATAGTTTAGATTTGCTTATGGATGAGTTGGAATATCCCATGAATATAGAAATTGCGATTAGGGAGATAATTCCTGTTAAGTACGTGTTTAAGAACTGTAGAGTGGATATTAAGGGTAATATCATGAACGTAGATCTTATCCCTATTCGACTTGAGGAATTTGACGTTATTTTGGGAATGGACTGGTTATTCAATTACGGGGCTGTAATTGATTGCCAAAAGAAGCATATTAACCTTATGACTCCATCAAAGGTTGTGTTTTATGGTAGCAAGTCGCCTAGACAAGTGAGTTGTCTGACGATGATGCAGGCCAAAAAGTTGTTATGATAAGGCTGTGTAGGATACTTAGCTTACATAGTCGATAGTCAAAAAGAGAATCCGAAGGTAGAAGAAATACCGATTGTGAAGGACTTCACGACGATTTCCGCATTTATTTACCGTGACTTCCACCGGATAGAGAGGTAGATTTCAGAATCGATTTGGCGCTGGAACTCGCCTCCAATATCGAAGGCACCATACCGAATGGCACCAAGAGAGATGAAGGAATTCATGGTACAACTACAAGAATTATTGGACAAGAAGTACATTCAACCGAGCGTATCGCGCCGTGGGGAGCGCCTTGTTGTTTGTGAAAAAGAAGGATGGATTGATGCGACTCGCATTGACTACAGAGAACCGAATAAGGTCACGATTAAGAATGATATCCATTAATGAGGATCGACGACTGCTTTGATCAATTGAAGGGAGTGAGGTACTTTTCCAAGATAGACTTGAGAAGCGGTTATCATCAATTAAAGGTGAGGCCGGAGGATATACCGAAGACTGCGTTCAGAACACGATACGGTCACTACGAATTTTTAGTAATGTCGTTCGGTCTTACGAATGCTCCCCGCAAATTTATGGGACTAATGAATGGTGTGTTCAAGCCGCTTTTGGACAAGTTCAGAGTGGTATTTATAGATGACATTTTGGTCTATTCGAAAACCAAAGAAGAACACGAAGAGCATTTGAGATTAACGTTGGAAGTATTGAGAAAGGAAAAGTTGTATGCCAAGTTTTTGAAATGCAAATTTTGGATTGAACGAGTGCAATTTCTTGGGCACGTGATCGATAAAAACGGAATTTTGGTAGATCCATCCAAAGTCGGCCGCCGTGATTAATCGGGATCACCGAGGACGCCATCGAAAGTAATGAAGTTTTCTTGGATTAAGGTGATATTATAGAAGGTTCATAAAAGACTTTTCTAAGATCGCAACTCCGTTAACGAATTTAACTCAAAAAGCTGTGAAATTTGTTTGGACGGATAAGTGTGAGGAAAGTTTTCAAGAATTGGAGAAGAGGTTGAGTACGACCCCTGTGTTATCTCTTCCGGAGGATACAGGAAATTTTGTTGTTTATAGTGATGCATCGCATAAAGGACTTGGATGTGTGCTGATGCAAAACGGCAAAGTCATTGCGTATGCATCATGACAGTTGAAGGATTACGAGAAGGGTTACTCGACCCATGATTTGGAGTTAGCTGCAATTGTTTTTGCTCTAAAAATTTGGAGGCACTATCTATCCGGGGAGAAGTGTGAAATATATACGGACCACAAGAGTTTGAAATATATTTTTACACAGAAGGATTTGAACATGCGTTAAAGAAGATGGTTGGAATTAATTAAGGATTAAGACTGTGAGATTTTATACCATCCGGGGAAAGTAAATGTGGTTGCCGATGCCTTAAGTAGAAAGGGTCATGAGAAATTGATGATGTTAACTGCTCAGGAGGAGCTAATTACAGAAATGGAGAAACTGGAGTTGGAAGTGAAGTATCCTATGGAGATTGATGAGAAGCTATTTCAGATGCAATCTGGTACAACTCTACTAGATAAAGTAAAAGAGGCTCAGCTTCAGGATGAAGAATGTAAAAAGGTGACAAAGAAGATATCTGAAGGAACCGAACCAAGATTTAAGATGGATAAGGAAGGAATACTGAGATTTGAAAATATAATCTGGATTCCGCCAATACAAGAAATTAAGGATGAAATTCTAAGTGAGGCTCATAGTTCGAGATATTCGATTCACCCAGGTAGTACAAAGATGTATCAAGATCTTCGACAACATTTCTGGTGGCCGAATTTGAAATGCGATGTTGCAGAATGTGTTGCCAAGTGTCTGACCTGATAGAAAGTACAAGCAGAACATCAGAGACCGAGTGGATTGCTACAACCGTTAGAAATCCCAGATTGGAAATGGGAACATATTACAATGGACTTCGTGGTTGGCCTTCCGACGACTCAGAAAGGCTACGACGCAGTATGGGTTATCGTTGACCGATTGACGAAATCCGCACACTTCCTTCCAATCAAAATTAGATTCAACTTAGATCAGTTGGCAAGGTTATATGTGAAAGAGATTGTTTCGAGACACGGAGTGCCAGTGTCAATTGTTTCTGATAGAGATCCGCGCTTCACATCAAATTTCTGGAAACGTCTTCAAGAATGCATGGGTACGCAATTGCGAATGAGTACAGCTTACCACCCTCAAACAGATAGATAGAGTGAGAGAACGATTCAAACATTAGAAGATATACTGAGAGCCTGTGTGATGGACTTCAAAGGAAATTGGGATGATCACCTACCATTAGTAGAGTTCGGCTACAACAACAGTTACCACGCTAGTATAGTATGCCGCCTTCACGAAGCGTTATACTGATGAAAGTGCGTAACTTCGCTTTCTCGGGATGAAGTTGGTGAAAGACAATTGCTAGGGCCGTAATTGGTACAAGAGATGCTACAGAAATAGTCAAAGTGATCCGAGCACGACTGGTAGCGGCTCAAGATCGATAGAAGAAATACGCCGATCCACATCGTAAAAATATCGAGTTTAAATCGTAGTTATGTTTTCTTGAAGGTCTCTCCTCGGAAGGAGAAGATCAAAGTTCTGAAAGAAAGGGAAATTGAGCCCAAGATTCATCGGACCCTTTGAAGTAATCGAGAAGAATCGGAGAAGTTGCGTGAGGTAGCCTTTTACCTCCAAAGACTCGAGAATGTCCACAACGCCTTCCATGTTTCAGACACGACCCTACAAGGCCGATTACAAGCATGTAATTGAATATGAACCCCTACATTTTGAGAAAGACTTATCTTACGAAGAAATTCTGCCCAAATTGTCGAATCAAAAAGAACAAGTTCTCGTAAATAAAGTTATACCTTCCATTATGGTAATTTGGAGGAACCACAACGCCGACGGCTACGTGGGAACTCAAGAGAATATGATGAAGAATTACCCTCATTTATTTACTTAATTATGTGTAACCCGATTCTTCGGGGATGTAATCTTTGTAAGGGGGGGAAATGTAACTGTCGAATTTATCGAGTCGTGATTCGGGGATGTAATCCTTTTAAGGGGGAAAAGATGTGACGAACGAGAATTTTGTAATTAATTTTAATATTTATTGAATTAAATAAATATTTTTCGATGATTTAATTATTAGATTAAATAATTAATTGACGCATTGATTGTGGTAGATTAATTTAATTATATGTGTTACATTTATTAAATTAATGTAGAGAGTTTTATTATCAAAGTATGTGATTATGTGAGCTTATTGTATTAAAAGAAATATTTAATAAGCATATTGGTATTTTAATTAATTTAATTATTAATTAGAGAATTAATAATTTGACATTATTTATTAATGAGTTATTTAATTATGTGACTATGTGAATTTATGAGAAATTATTATATTTTATTTATAATAAATTAAATAAGATATGAGTTTATTTTATAAAGGAGTGTGACATTAATTAAACTATATGATAAAGGTTTTATTTAATTAAATGAGATTAAGTCTTTTGAAGCTAGCCAAACAAGGCCCTAAGAGGAGTTGGTGCGAGTTAACCCATGATTGGGCCAATCACCACTCTGCACTCAGCTTATCTCGATCATTATATACGACGCCTTCTTTTTTTTTTTTTTTTCATTTTTGCCTAAGTCTAAGAAATATTCGTAGAGAGTCCGAGAATTTCCAAGAAGAATTAAGATATTGTGAAAGAGAATTGAGAGTGAGGAAACTAAGCCTACTAATTATATCCTACAGTGGTAATCTCCTCCTTCCCAAATTCTATTTTACGATTTAGTTTTCATAAAATGGGTTTCATAGTTTTGGCTTTCAAACCTCTATTATGTCTCTCAGAATTGAGAAATTGTTCAATTATATGGATATATGTAATAATAAGAGTAGCATAACATGTTTTATATATATATTGCATGATTCCATATCATCGCTTTCATAAGATTACATCGTATATGATTTCTACAAAATTACGAGTTTGGGTTTTGGCCTTAAGGCCTTATACGTGATTTTAGTATGTCAAACATAAATGTTTTCGTAAAATTTACACTCGTATGATGTTATGCATATTGATACGAAGAGACCAAAGTTTAAAAAAATGGATTCGGCGTTATAACGAATCCGTAGTGACAATTTTCATGTTTTATTTTCAAAACCTTCAAGAACATCAAGAAAAGTGAAAGTAAATGTGTTGATTTTGAAAATTATGTGTTGTAACTTGTTAAAAATCATGCTAGATGGGTTAAGTAATGATTATATATGTATTACAATGATTGGGTAAGTCTAAATTGCAAAAAAAAATAACTAATTGGAAGTTATGGCCATATTCATGTATAATTTTACGTGTGATTGATTTTGGCCTAATTTGGCCTTGTTATGTTCATGACTGAATCGCAGAATCGCAGAAAACTCAGAAATGAGCTCGTAACCCACTTCCCCATGCGTTACTAAACTAAATTACCACTTTTACACAAAATGAAAAATAAATAAAAAAAAAAAAAAAATAATAATAAATAAATAAATATTTGATGAAAATTATTATTAAAATATTTATAAAATAAATTAAATATTTTAATTGAGATATTTATGAAATAAAATAAATATTCGATGAAAATTATTATTAAAATATTTATAAAATAAATTAAATATTTTAATTGAGATATTATGGAATAAAATAAATATTCGATGAAAATTATTATTAAAATATTTATAAAATAAATTAAATATTTTAATTGAGATATTATGGAATAAAATAAATATTCGATGAAAATTATTATTAAAATATTTATAAAATATATTAAATATTTTAATTGAGATATTATGGAATAAATTAAATATTCGATGGAAATTATTATGAAATAATTTATTCGAGTGTAATAATAAGAAGAGAATGAAAATATTCTAATTTAATTAAGTAATTAAATTAGAATGGTAATGATTTGTTAAATAAAGTGGAGTTTATATTAAATAATTAAGTGAAAATGTAACTAATGAATGTCGTGAATACTTATGGTATGTGTGTAGGATTTGTGGTGAACTAAGTAGTAATCGCTTTAGCCTACGCATTTGAGGCAAGTTTCCTAACCCTACTTGTCATTATTGTTCAAGTTTATTAATTACCTCGAGTAAATTATCATTATTATTATTCATGTTCAAATGTTATATTAAAGATTGATTATCTTTTCAAAGCATGATTCAGCTTATACAATAATTGTCCTATCAGATACTTCCCGAGATTATTATTCAATTTGAATATCATTATTATTGAACCTTATTAGACTAGCGAACCCTTATTGATTCGACTAGTCCATAGTTGATGAAAGCTCTAAATTTCAAACCCTCGATGAATTGTCCAAACCAAACTTCCTTTGGTGGTGCGGACTCGAATGTCAAACCGAGATGAACAACCCCGCAAAGGGATTTACTTATGTGTTAGCGTTAAGATATTGTGCATGATTGTATTAAGGGCCGATCCCCTAAGTACGAAAGTAGAAAGGTCCATAGTCTTATTACGATCGTTAAAGGTTTCAAGTATAACCCTTGATAACCTAGGACATAGTTCAAGGTCTTATGACCCTCGTAATTCTTTTTTGTTTCTTATTCATTCTTGATTCAAAAGTTGAGCTTTTATTAAGATGTCTTTGATTTACTCGCATGTTATTATACCGTTATTTCATTATTATACTTGTGGGCATTAGTGCTCACTCTTGCTTAATAATAACATTGCGCTTAAGAACGAAAGAACCCATTTAACCTTCCACTAGTAAAGGCAAGGAAAAAGTTAGCAAGTGTTGAAGACTTGTTATTTTATTTGATGATGTATTTAGGTTAGACTTAAGTTAATGATGTTGTTTAAGACTTAATTGTTTATGATTCCGCACGGATGTTTAAGGTTAGAGTAACTTTGGGATTGTATTTATTATGTAGTTGATGTAACCCCATAAGGGAGATTTATTATTATTTCTATCTATTGCATGGTTTGCATTTATTATGGGTAGATAGATAGATGATATTTATACAGTGAACACCAAATCCCGTGGAATTGAAGTACCCGGATTTGGGGGTGTCACAATGACAATGATATAAGAATTCAATTAAAATAAAGTAAAGGATAAATTTTTAAATATTTATAATTTAATTTATCCAGAATTATGTAATGTCCAAATTGTCAACATGATACTACTTTGTAGAGTAAAATTCAAGAATAATATTGTATCAAAAATGATTTGGACCAAGAAGAAATCAATTTTTGTCATGTATAATACTACCGTGAATAATAATCTGAGTGAATAGTACCGTGAATAAATACTTTCGAATAGTAACCCCGTGAATAGTACTCCAAAGATGAAAAGTTAAAACTTATCAAGAATGCTTAGAATAATATTTCCATGAAAAGATCTTTGGATGAAGCGCAAAATAAAGAATGATATTCTACTAATTTCATGGAGTATAGAAGCCAAAACTTTAATAAAATGAGTATAGAATTGAATCTAAATGAAATAATATTACTTACATACTACAGAGTATGAAAGAAAATATTATTTCTTATGAGTATTGAACAAAAATAACATCCCTTACCTTGAAAAGAAAAGTATTCCAACTGGTATAGCAGGGATATTCTTGAAGAAAACTTATACTGTTTTCTACGCTCAAAGCTTTCGAAAACTCGAAAGAAATACGCTCAATATTATAGAAGAAGAATTCTCTGATTCTAGTGTGATTTTCAATTCTAACTAAGCATCCTATTTATAGGAGAATGGAAAGGATACTATTTAAATTTAAAAAATCACGGACTACAAAGTAAATATTCGACGAATTCACGGGCGAACGAATTCGCCTGTAACTTTTAAAATTTTGATTTTACTATTCATTACTGTGCAATAAAATATTCTAATAAAACAAAAACTTTAAATAAAATATAATATATTCTATTTATAATCAAATAAAATAAAACTTATAAATATATATATATATACACACATTCCATACCCGTGAATCAATTAATCCATTCCTCCACCTATTTCATTTTTCCCTCAGTGGGCCCCACATGTGGCCCCACCTTTATTATATAAAATAATTTTCTACCAATATTTTGAAAAATGGGTAAATGGGGTCTATAAAATAAGCAAAATTTACATCAAATACTTCATAAAAATTCCCTCAATATTTTTAACAACATTTATCATCATTATTATAATTTACAATATTTAACAACATGGTCGTTCTCAGGAAAGAGGGGGCTTTCCAATAAGGATTTCTCCCTATTGGCGCGTAATTAGGTGACCAAACCTTTCCTTGACAGAACTTCTAGACATAGTCAATATTTTAAATAATAATATTAATAACTTTGTCTTCTCAATTATTAATTTAATAATATAAAATATTATGCAGATGATACTGTGACAATAATTGAATCAATAATATGAGAGATATAATGCAACAGTTACTGTAGCAATAATTGAGTATAACTGAGTGACTTCTCACGTGAGCATCAATAATCAATACCGTGTGCTACTATGCAACCACGCATATTACTGTACTTTTACTACCGGGTATTCCAACAGTTAACGATAAAACTTCCGCCGTTATTTTCATAAAAAGATATTTCTGTCGTTTTCTCATTCCGACAATAATTACTATGTGGGGTCCACCAATGATTGTGCCGTTGCACGAGTATTCCCTGTTAAAGTGAATATTCCTCGACCAATCGAATATTATATAACAACTTGCTTACTTTGTAAAATTCATAAATATCACCCGTAACTATAACATTATAACAAATTCAAACCTTAATATTCAAAAATGATATTTATAGAAAAATTCATCTTTATTCATAAAAGTTGGGGTCTTACAACCTCCCCTTCATATGAAATTTTGCCCTCGAAATTAGGGTACATACCTGATATGACGAATAGGTGAGGATACCTTGATTTCATTTTAGATTCGAACTCTCAGTTCATTTCCTCAATATCGTGGTTTCTCCACAAAACTTTGACTTGAGGTATAACCTTTGAGCGTAAAATATGCTCCTTCTTATCCAAGATTTTAATAGGTAACTCTTCATATGTTAAATCTTCCGCTATTTCGTCCGGTTCTAACTCAATAATGTGGTTCGGGTCTTTCACATATTTACGTAACATAGATATGTGAAAAACATTACGAACATGAGACATACTTGGCAGTAAGGCGAGTCTATATGCCACAGTTCCTACTCGATCGAGGATTAAAAATGGGCCAATGAATCGAGGATTGAGCTTTACTCTCTTTCCAAATCTCGTACCTTTCCATGGAGCAACACATAACAACACATGATCTCCAATATTGAATTCCACGTCCTTTCGATGAAGATCAGCATAACTCTTTTGTCAATCTAGTGAGGTTTTTAAACGTTGTCGGATCGTTTAAATCTTTTCTGTATTCATATGTACCAACTCTGGTCCCAACAACGTTGCTTCACCCACCTCATCCCAACATATTGGAGAACGACACTTGAGTCCATACAACGCCTCGAATGGAGCCATGCCAATACTTGCTTGATAAATATTATTGTAGGAAAACTCCACCAATGGTAAGAACTTATCCCAACTTCCTTTGAAGTCAAGGACACAGAGTCTTAATAAATCTTCAAGATTTTGAATAGTCCTTTCCGACTGCCCGTCCATTTGAGGATGATAAGCTGAACTAAATCGTAAATCTGTGCCCATAGCTTTTTGCAAACTAACCCAAAATCTTGAAGTGAATCTTGGGTTTCAATCAAAAACTATGGATATTGGCATACCATGCAATCATAAAATCTCATTTATGTACATACGAGCAAGACATTCAAGTGTATAAGTTTCTCGTATAGGTAAGAAATGAGCAGACTTGGTCAATCTATCAACAATGACCCAAATTGAATCTATGCCTTGAAAAATCTTGGGAAGACCAGTAACGAAATCCATGGTAAAATGCTCCCACTTCAATTCTGGAATTTCAAGTGGTTGCAATTGACCTTTCGGCACTTGATGCTCCGCCTTGACTCGTTGACAAGTTAGACACCTTGAGATAAACCCCGCTATCTCTCTCTTCAAATTGCTCCACCAAAATGTATGTCGAAGATCCCGATACATTTTTGTACTCCCAAGATGGATTGCAAACGGTGTTTTGCGCGCCTCCATCATGATTTTATACTTCAAGTTAGAATCGTTAGGAACACAAAGTCTGGAGTTGACTCAAAGTATTCCTTCTTCATCAATTCTTGCTTCTGGAATAGAACCTTCTTGCACTTTCTTCCTCATACGCATCAGCTCCAGGTCTGTAGCTTGAGCAGCTTTAACTTTATCGATTAAAGTCGGTTATACTCGTATATTCGCCATCATCACATGGGTCCCTGGAGTCTTTAACTCTATCTCCATCCTTTATAAGTCATACAAAATGGGTCTTTGTGTTGACAATATTGCACTCGTACCCGCATATGATCTTCTACTCAATGCATCAGCTACTATATTCTTTTTACCAGGATGATATTGGATGTTATGATCATAATCTTTCAACAGTTCAAGCCAACGTCGTTGCCGCATGTTGAGTTCCTTTTGGGTGAAGAAATATTTGAGACTTTTTATGATCCGTATAGATCTCCACCTTCTCTCCATACAGGTAATGCCTCCAGATCTTTAGTGCAAAAATGACTACTGCCAACTCTAGATCATGAGTAGTATAATTCCTCTCATATTCTTCGAGTTGTCGTGAGGCATAGGCTATGACTTTCCCATGTTGCATGAGAACACATCCTAACCCTTTGCCTAAAGCATCACTGTAGATGACAAATCCCTCCGAGCCAGATGGTATTGTCAGAATAGGTGCTGAAATGAGTCTCCTCTCGAGTTCTTGAAAACTCTTCTCACATTCCTCGCTCCAACTGAATTTTGTATCTTTCTGAGTCAGCTGAGTTAATGGAGTAGCGATTCGAGAAAATCCTTCCATGAATCTCTGATAATAACTAGCTAAGCCCAAAAAGCTACGTACTTCGGTCACTGACTTAGGTTGCTCCCAGCTTTGAATTGCTTCAATCTTTGCTGGGTCAACAGATATTCCATTACTTGATACCACGTGCCCAAGGAATGCAACTTCCTCAAGCCAGAACTCGCATTTCTTCAACATGGCATAAATCTTGTTTTCACGAAGCTTTTGGAGTATCAGCCTCAAGTGTTGCTCATGATCTTCACAGGTTTTAGAATATATGAGAATGTCATCAATAAAGATAACCACAAAATGATCCAAATATTCCTTGAATACTCAGTTCATCATGTCCATGAAAGCAGCAGGAGCATTAGTCAATCCAAAAGACATGACTAGGAATTCATAATGCCCGTACCAAGTTCTGAAAGCCATCTTTAGAATTTCATCGGTTTTAATCTTTAACTGATGATATCCGGAATGAAGATCGATCTTTGAAAAGAATTTGGCACCTTGCATCTGGTTAAATAGGTCATTAATACGTGGCAATGGGTACCTATTTTTGATGGTGATATGATTCAACTCCCGATAATCAATATAAAGTCGCATACTCTCATCTTTCTTCATTACGAATAGAACATGAGCACCCCAAGGAGACGTACTAGGACGAATGAAACCGATGTCTAACAACTCCTGTAGTTGGGTTTTTAACTCCTGAAGTTCAATAGGAGCCATTCGATATGGGGCTTTGGAAATGAGTTTTGTACCAGGTTCAAAGTCAATACAAAATTTAATTTCACGCTCTGGGGGTAGGCCAGGAAGTTCTTCAGGGAATACGTCAGGAAATTTATTAACAATAGAAATATCATTCAAATGTGACGTATTTTTGTTTAAATCGGTGACATGGGCTAAGAAAGCTTGACATCCGTTTTTCAATAAATGAATAGCTTTATGGCTTGATATGACAATGATTAACTTTAGTGGTTTGGTTGCTTGAATTCGCATAATAGGTTGGTTAGGAATATTAAAGCTAACACCTTACAAAAACAATCAATTTTTGCATGATGAGTAGTTAACCAATCAATCCCTAAAATCACATCAAATGCAAGTATTTTTAAGGAAATAAGATCAACAGGTAATGTGAGGGTACCGATTTGAACCAAACAAGACTTATAAATAGTGGATGTAATGAAGGTTTCTCCCAACAGAGTTTCAATAGATAAGTCAAAGTCTAATTTCTCCAGAGTCAAATTTAAACGTTGAGCGCAAGTTGGAGAAATAAAAGAATGGGTAGAACCAGTATCAAATATGGTATAGACTTCGCTAGAGTTTATGATTAGTTTACCCGTGATAACCTCGTTTGGGTTCCTCGCTTTCTGGGAGGTCACAACAAACACTCTCCCTTGAACTACTGGTTTTGACTTTTCTGGAACGGCCTTTAGTGCCTCCATCCTAGCTGGACTTGGCTTCCCTGAATGATAAAATCGAGCTAGGTGACCTTCTCTTCCATAATTGTAACACGTTTTGGACTGCTGCACACAGTTTGGGCTGATATGTCCCTCTCCTCCGCATTTGAAGCATATGATAGGTGGTCGTTCTCCTTCCTTAACAACGGGTGCTGGTGCTGACGTCTTTCCATCATTGTTGAATCTCCTCTTCTTGAAATGTCCACTTTTATTATCTTGGCCATAATTACCACCGAAGTGGTTTCCATTTCTGGCATGTTGATTCCATCCACAGTTGTTGTCACCACTTCGATGACTGCTACCACTGGTATTATCGACTTGTCGGCTGCTCTCTCTTGCTTGGGTTGACTCATTATCCCGCTTCAATAATTGAGCCCTATTTATAACATCTAAATACAAACACAGTTTGTGGTATTGATGTATCTTGGGTTTCAAACCTCTTAGAAATATCCACTTCATTCTCTCCTCATTGTCAACTAAGTGGGATGCAAACAGGGACAACTCGACAAACTTGGCTTTGTACTGCGACACGGTCATATTGTTTTTCTCCAGCTTGATGAACTCTACCTCTTTCATGTGAAGAATACTTTCGAGAAAGTACTTGTCGTTGAACAGTTCTTGGAACTTTTCCCAAGAAATTTTGAGTGCGGTAGGCTGGGTACACTTTACAGATTCCCACCAGTAATCTGCCTCTCCTTGCAATATGAAGGTGGCAAAGGGAACCTTTTGCTCCTCGGAGCATCCCAAGACATCAAATATCTCGGTGATCTTCTTTATCCACATCTCCGCCTTATGTGGTTTTGGCTCTCTAATAAACTCCAGTGGTCTCAGCTCCTTGAACTGCTTAGCGGTGACCCCGAGAGTTGCCAGTGTTTCCACCTGCATTTTGGACAGGAGCCTCTCTCGCCTAATATTGCATGAATTGCATAAAGCCTCTGAACATTCCATCGTTCATCATTTGGTTAGTGTTGTTGTTTGCAAGAGGATTGTTGCCTTCCTAAAGCACATTATCCTGATTATTGATTTTGGAGACTCAACGGTCTCCTGTGCTCCATTGCTATTCTCAACAATATCGAATGTCATTTTCAAATACTGCCACAAAATAATGGTTAATTAACATGCAACATATTATCCTTATATTCTGACCGACCAATTAAATACCAATTAAACTTAGGTAGGTCATACTAGTAAACGAATTCCCCGTCTCTCCCCTCCTAGTTCTTATCTCACATCTCAGCCAGGGATCATATCCCTAAGCTTTGATACCAACTGTGACGCCCCCAAAATAGGTATACATCACTCATCTTGAGTCGCCAAATACATAGTACAAAATACAAATACAAATGTAAATATACAACATGAGCTGTGAGTTTTAATACAAATATTATCTTCTAGACAGTATTCAAACTCAAAATAAGTCTTTAATACATTTATTATCACACTATTTCACAGAATAGTGAGGACTACTAATGCAAACATCTGGACAGTCACTCCGTTCCCCGACTAGTCCTGACTACGTTCTCATTTATTGAAGAGAACAATGAAAGCAAAAGGGTGAGCTCAACTAGCCCAGTAAGAAATTTTATGACTAAGATAAAGCAGAATAATTTATCGTTAGCCTTCAACAGTGTTAAACTGATAAAATATAACAAACATCAAGTTTAACTGCAGCGGAACAAGCAATCCATTAGAAGAGTCATGTAGAGCATGACATCTACTATCTTCTATGATTTAAAAGGTTTTTCATCACTTTTATCGCTGAAACTCAGCTTAATAAATAATCCACATCATCGAATCACCCCTGCACTACGGCCAATGATATTCATTAGTATCACGACCACGAATTATCCATGCACTACAGGCCAAGGATATTCGTGTATTCATCAATGGTCATGATCATACCAACAACTATCCATCAATGCACTACGGGCCAATGAGGACTTTTACCACATCATTTGTAACATTACGGTCATGATTATACTGAACAATCCCTGGTCATATTCATACAAAGTTCATCTATGCACTACGGCCAAAGATGACTTTCATAATAATATAAGCATGAGGATGATGACAATGATATAAGAATTCAATTAAAATAAAGCAAAGGATAAATTTTTAAAGATTTATAATTTAATTTATTCAGAATTCAATAATGTCCAAATTGTCAACATGATACTACTTTGTAGAGTAAAATTCAAGAATAATATTGTATCAAAAATGATTTGGACCAAAAAGAAATCAATTTTTGTCATGAATAGTACCCTGGGTGAATAGTAATCGAGTGAATAGTATCCCATGAATAGTACTTCGGGAATAGTAACCCCGTGAATAGTACTCCGACATAAAAAAGTTAAAACTTATCAAGAATGCTCAGAATAATATTTCCATGAAAAGATACTGGATGAAGCGCAAATAGCAAGGATATTCTACTAATTTAACGGAGTATAGAAGCCAAAACTTTAACAAAATGAGTATAGAATTCGAAATCTAAAACGAAATAATATTACTTACATACTACAGAGTATGAAAGAAAATATTATTTCTTACGAGTATTGAACAAAAATAACATCCCTTACCTTGAAATGAAAAGTATTCCAACTGGTATAGCGGGGATATTCTTGAAGAAAACTTATACTGTTTTCTACGCTCAAAGCTTTTTACAACTCGAAAGAAATACGCTCAATATTATAGAAGAAGAATTCTCTGATTCTGGTGTGATTTTCAATTCTAACTAAGCATCCTATTTATAGTAGAATGGAAATGATACTATTTGAATTTTTATTTTACTATTCATTACTGTGCAATAAAATTTTCTAATAAAACAAAAACTTTAAATAAAATATAATATATTCTATTTAAATAAAATATATATATATATATATATATATATATATATATATATATATACACATTCCATACCCGTGAATCAACTCATCCATTCCTCATTTTTCCCCCAGTGGGCTCCACATGTGGCCCCACCTTTATTATATAAAATAATTTTCTACCGATTATTTCGAAAAATGGGTAAATGGGGGTCCATAAAATAAGCAAAATTTATGTCAAATACTTCATAAAAATTCCCTCAATATTTTTAACAACATTTATCATCATTATTATAATTCGCAATATTTAATAGCCAGGTCGTTCCCAGGAAAGAGGGAGTTTTCCAATAAGGATTTCTCCCTATTGGCGCGCAATTAGGTGACCAAACCACTCCTTGACAGAACTTTTAGACATCGTTAATATTGTAAATAATAATATTAATAACTTTGTCGTCTCAATTATTAATTTAATAATATAAAATATTATGCAGATGATACTGTGACAATAATTGAATCAATAATATGAGAGATATGATGCAACAATTACCGTAGCAATAATTGAGTATAACTGAGTGACTTCTCACGTAAGCATCAATAATCAATATCATGTGCTACTATGCAACCACATGTATTCCTGTACATTTACTACCGGGTATTCCAACCGTTAACGGTAAAACTTCCGCCGTTATTTTCATAAAAAGATATTTCTGTCATTTTCTCATTCCGAAAATAGTTATGTTGTGTGGTCCACCAATGATTGTGTATTCGCACGAATATTCCCTGTTAAAGCGAATATTCCCCGACCAATCGAATATTATATAACAACTTGAGTACTTTGTAAAATTCATAAATATGACCCACAACTATAACATTATAACAAATTCAAACCTTAATATTCAAAAATGATATTTATAGAAAAATTCATCTTTATTCATAAAATTTGGGGTCTTATATTCTTCACCTCACTGTAGGGCACACATCTTCTAATCATCTTATCGGCGCATTATTTAAATAGGTATGGCTCATCCCACATGTACCACTTGACGTCATGTAGGAATTTTTTTTTCTGCTGTCGTGTAAGATCAGGGGGAAGGAAGTTGCTCACTAGATAGTTAGCGAAATCCGCGTACCACAAAAATTCTATATTTTGACTCCAAATAGCTGCTCATCCAGAAATGACTCATTGATTACACACTTCTGCTCTTCATTTTTACCTTGATTTTCCATCCTTGATAAATGATCTGCAACTTGATTCTCCGTATCCTTTCTATCTTTTATTTCCAAGTCAAATTCTTATAAGAGAAGTATCCACCTGATAAGTCGTGGCTTAGCATCTTTCTTCGAAATTAACTACCGAATAGTCGAGTGATCCGTATAAACTACTACCTTTGTCCCGATCAAATATGCCTGGAATTTATCAAAGGCATATAATACTGCAAGTAATTCCTTTTCTGTAGTTGTGTAATTCATTTGGGTCTCTGTAAGTGTCTTACTTGCATAATATATGGCGTGGAATGTCTTCTCTCGGCGTTGATCTAACACATCCCCTATTACATAGTCGCTTGAATCACACATTAACTTAAAAGGCTTATTCCAATCCGGTGCGACAATAATCGGCATTGTAGTCAATTTTTTCTTCAACAAGTCAAATGCTAACTTACAATCTTCATCAAACTTAAACACTAAATCTTTCTCTAAGAGACTGCACAATGGTTTTCTAATCTTAGAGAAATCTTTTATAAATCTCATATTGAACCCGGCATGTCCAAGAAAGCTACGGATTCCCTTTACTGAAGTTAGCGGTAGAAGGTTTTCAATTGTTTCCAACTATTCTTTATCAACCTCTAATCCTCTCGCTGAAACCTTGTTCCCCAAAATTATTCATTCATCAACCATAAAGTGGCACTTTTCCCAGTTAAGTACCAAATTTGTCTCAATGCATTACTTTAGGACCATCACTAAATTCTCTAGATAAGCATCAAAATCATCTCTATAGATAGAAAAGTCGTCCATGAAGACTTCCACATTTTTCTCCACCATGTCCGAGAAGATGGCCATAATACACCATTGAAAGGTTGCGGGTGCATTACACAAGCTGAAAGACATTCTCTTGAATGTGAATTTGTCGTATGGGCACGTGAAAGTAGTCTTTTCTTGATCTTCAGGAGCAATAACTATCTGATTATATCCCGAATATCCATCTAGTAAGAAATAAAATTCATGGCCCACCAATCTATACAACATCTAATCGACAAAAGGCAGAGAAAAGTGGTCTTTACGAGTTGCCTTATTCAACTTCTTATAGTCCATACAAACCCTCCAACCAGTCACTGTCCTCGTCAGAATTATCTCATTGTCATCATTGTGTACCAAGGTCATTCCTCCTTTTTTCGGCACACATTGAACCGGGCTGACCCACTTACTGTCTGAAATCGGGTAGATGATTCTCGCATCCAACTAGTTCAGGATTTCTTTCTTCACTACTTCTTTCATAATTGGATTGAGCCGTCTCTATTTCTCCACTGTTGGCTTTGCATCCTTTTCCATAAGAATTTTGTGCATGCAAAAGGATGGGCTGATTCCTTTGATATCTGTAATTATTCATCCTATAGCCGATTTGTGTTTTCTAAGCACTCTTAGCAATTAAATTTCTTGCAATTCGTTAAGTGCAGCAGAAATAATAATAGGTAAAGTATTAGAATTGCATAAATATGTATACTTGAGGTGTTTAAAAAGTGGCTTAAGCTCAAGTGTAGGTGGCTCCTCCAAAGAGGGTTTTATCCTTGTCGTGGCTCTTTCCCCTGTGTGTAATGGTTCAAAAGGTGCTTTGAATCTGCTAACTTGTGGCAGAGAATCCAGCATTTGCAAATAATTGACAAACTCCAGATTATCTAAATCTCCATCATCCAATAATGTAGTTTCCGAAGGATCATTAGTCAAACTTTTAACCATATCTTCATTGATTATCTGATCAATGACATCCATCCTGAAACACTCCTCTTCATCCATAGGGAACTTCATGGCTTTGAATACGTTGAACTTTACTTCTAGATCTTGGACCCTCATAGTTAGTTCACCTTTTTGCACGTCAATGAGAGTCCTACCCGTAGCCAAGAACGATCTCTCTAAGATAATTGGGATATTCTTATCTTCCTCAAAATCCAAAATTATGAAGTCCGTAAGAAATATGAATTTGTCTACCTTGACCAAAATATCCTCCACAATGCCTCTTGGGTACGTGACTGACCTATCCGCCAATTGCAATAAAATGTTTGTAGGCTTTGGAGCTGGTAAACCCAATTCTGTATAAACTGATAACGGCATGAGGTTAACACTTGCCCCAGATCACATAAACACTTGTTGAACGACATATTCCCAATTGTGCACGGAATGGTAAAACTCCCCGGATCTTTTAACTTTGGTGGTAACTTTCACTGTAAAATGGCACTGCACTCCTCTGTTACTGCCACGGTTTCATATCTTCCAACTTCTTTTTCCTTAACAAAATTCTCTTCATGAATTTAACATAACTTGGCATCTGATCCAGGGCTTCTGTGAAAGGGATGTTAATATGAAGTTTCTTAAAATCCTCTAAAAATTTCGCGAATTGCTTGTCTAATTTCTATTTTTGGACTCTCTACTGAAACAGTGGTGGAGGATAAACAACTGCCTTATCATCTGACTTTGTCTGTTCCACTTGCTTTTCCTCACCCTATTTTTCTTCAACCACTTTGTTTTCATCAACCTTATCATCTTTTATAATTGAATTTTTGTAATTTCCCCACCTAGATGTTTTCCACTTCTCAAAGTGATTGCCTAACACTGCTCGTGATTTCCCTTCGAATTTCTTTCTGTTTTACTTGGTAGAGTCCTCTGCGGTCTATTATTCAATGCTAAGGCAAGCTGTCCCATCTGATTCTTTAGGTTCTTAATGGATACAGCTTCTGATTTCATAACTGCCTCGTTACTTGTTATATACTTCAACAACAACTCCTCTAAATCTATTTTTTTCTCTTGATATTGAGCTGGTTGTTGATGTTAATTATGAAATACTGGGGGATAAGATGGTCGTAGAGCTTACTGATGCTGATTATTACTCCACGAAAAATTAGGGTGATTCCTATTCCCCGGATTTTATGCATTCTGATACATATTCTGTGGAATTCTGTTGTAGCTACCCATAGATTGCACTGATACTGGGTTGATTGCACATTGATCTGTAGGATGTTCACCAGCGCACAATTCACACATAACTGCAACTTGTTGAGTCTGTACCCCCGACAAAGCATCTAGGTTGTTAATGATGTCACCCCATCTACCTCTAACACTCCAGCCACCTTAGGTTATGTCAATCTTGTCGTGGGCCACTGGTAGTTGTTAGCCGCCATTGTCTCTATCAATTGATATGCCTCCTCATAACTCTTTGCCATAAATGCTCCACCTGAAGCTGCATCTATACTGGTCCTGAGATTCCCATGGAACCCATTGTAAAATGTATTCATCTGCAGCCATTTGGGTAATTCGTGATGTGGTCACTTTTTGAGCAATTCCTTATATCTCTCCCATGCCTCATACAATGATTCCCCATGTTGCTGTTCAAACTTGGTAATCTCATTCCTCATCTTTGCAGTCTTCGCTGGTGGGAAGAATTTTGCTAGAAATTTTTGAGCGAGGTCTTCCCATGTAGTTATGGATCTCGATGGTAGAGAATGTAACCAACTTTTTGCCTTGTCCCGTAAAGTGAATGGGAATAAGTGAAGCCTAACAGCGTCATCCGACACCCCATTATACCTGAAGGTGTCACAAATCTCCAAAAAGCTGACCAAATGTTCATTTGGATCATCATTTTCTAGTCCCCCATACTGAACTGAATTCTGGATCATCTGAATAGTCCTAGGCTTGATTTCAAATGTGTTTACGACTATAGCAGGCCTGGTAATACTTGATTGAAGTTCAGTCACTTTAGGAGTAGCAAAGTCCCTCAACGCTTTCTGGTCTTCGGCAGCCATTGCTTCTTCTTTTTCAAAATTCTCGAATTTTTCCCATGTTTCCTTGATCCACTTACTTAGCCTTTGGAAGCGTCTCTCAATGTCGTCCTCAAAAAGAAGCAAGTCTGGATTTTTGGACCGAGTTTGCATACACCAACTTCAAAAACCTGAAATAAGAACAAACAAAACAAAAAGAAAAAATGTTTAAGTAAAACTAAACTAATTAAACTTGTAAGACCCCAACTTATTATTAATGAAATTTAATTTTCTCTATTTATTATTTTGAAATAGGAAGGGTTGATTTGATTAATGTGGATAGTTAGGGGTAACATACGCAAATATTTCAAAATAAGCAAGTGGTTATAAAATATTCATTGTTGTTTGGGGGAATATTCGTTTGGTCGTGGAATATTAAATCGGCAGAATATATTAAATGCTGACAGTAGCGACCGTACAATGTGTGGGCCCCATAACTGAAAGCGATTGGATGAAGAAAATGACAAATATAAGTTGTTTAAAAATAACAAATAGTAGTTATTACAGTTATCTTGTTAAAATACTAAATTGGTTAAAACACAAAGAGTAATACCAGTATTGCACCAATTATTGATTCTTACGTAAGAAGGCACTACTTAATAATGGTTACGATAATTACTTTATTCGGTAGATTTTATTGATTTAATAATTCTTTGCATTGATATTTTATATTCTTGTTGTTTCAATAAATTGTCATTACACAAAGATTTTCCATTATCTGAGCAATAATTCATATTATCTGAATAATATTATTGGATAACATTATTGGCAATGTCTAGAAAGTTCTATCTAAGGAGAGGTTTGGTCACCTAATTGCGGCGCCATGAAGGAGAAATCTTTATTGAAAGCCCCTCTTTCTGGGAACCGCACAGTTGTCAATATTGTGATTACATAATATTATTTGTGAATAATTAATTATTGATTCATATGATAATAAAAATATTGATTTTATGTGGATATAGATGGAAAAATTTTTAATGTGACAATTGTTGAAAATTGAAATTTTATCTTTTTTACGATAAAATAATTCATTTAAATATATTATTATATTTTAATAATATAATAATGGTGATATTTTTACAACGAATGTGGGATATATGAGTATCTGAGGAGGAAGAGTATTTTTTTTGCAATAAATGTTTAAAACATGTTAAACATGTCTGGTGGACCCCATTTATTGATTTGAAATTTGATTATAACTTTGTAAAATCGCTTTGTTTGTGGATTTCTTTCAATTTTGTTTGGAATTTGGAAAAACTTTCTTCGCAAAGTTGTAGAAATTGAATTTCCTATAAAAAGTCGTGGGATTCAAATTTTTTGATAAAAGGGCTATTTATTATGAATTATTGAAGTTCCGAAGCTCCGAAATAATTGATTTTTGGAAGTTTTAATTATTTTTATTAAGAAAAATGTTTTTATTGTTTTTGGCGCATGTGTGGCTGAAGTTTGGACTAGATTTGTGTGCATAGGAAATTTGATTATATATATTATTATTATATTAAATTTTCTGCTTTGGTGTTCTAAGCAATTTCCTATAAATAGGGTGCTTAGGTTAGAATTGAAAATCACACCAGAAACTGAAGTTTTCTCTCTCTATATTATCGAGCGTATTCTTGTGAGTATTTTGAGTATACTTTGAGTATTGCTATACGGTGCAAGTTCAAGTCATAGCCAATATCCGGTGTTTCAACTAGAAGTACTGTCTTTGTGAGGTAAGAGATATTATTTTTTTCGTAATGATATTATTTCTTCAATATCATTATGTTGAAATATTGATCTGAAGTTTTTATCAAATTTAGAACTTTTGGTGTCGGATTTACTATTCACGTATACGGCACTATTCACGTATATGACACTATTCACGAATACGGCTATTCATCAAAAAATGAAAAATTTTCTTTTCGTCCAAAATATCTATTCTGGATACTAGCTTTGATTGTATCCATGTTTTGATCATTCTTGAATTTTACACCACTGTAATTATTTTTGAGGTATTTTTGGAAGTGGATAAAACAAAGTACGAATCCTTAATCTTTAATCCTTGTCATTTTGTTTCACTGGATTCGTTTCTTTAAAAATATTTTTCATCATCTTCAGTCTTAAATGATGATATTATGGAATATCTTTGGCCTATAGTGCAAAGATGAATGATTTCTGAAGAATATCTTTGGTAGTAGTGCAAAGATGAACAGTGTTTAGATGAACATGACCAATCGATGAATATCTTTGGCTGTGAGTGCAAAGATGAATATTTGATTCCGTATATATATTGATGGATGTTACAGGGGATAAAAGATAGATTTATGAACTTTTAAATTCATACATAGAAGATAGTAGTTTGCATTCTCTACTTAACTCTTCTAATGAATTATTATTTCATTATGCGAATATTGATTTAAAATTTGTTGTCTATTGTATTCTATTAGATTTTTCCTGTTGAAGACTAACGATAATTTGTTGTATATTATCTTAGTCATAATATTCTTTAGTGGGCTAGTTGAGCTCACCCTTTTCCTTTTTGTTCCATTTTTCTTCTCGGAGGCGAAAATATAAGCGAGTACGAGTCGGGGTATGGAATGAAAGTTCTAGAGAGAGTTGTTTAGCAGATCCTCACCATTTTTGTAAAGTAATGTATCAATAAATGTGATGAGGATTTATTTGAGTATAGATATTGTCTAGAAGATAATATTTGTATTCAAACTCACAGTTTTACTGTTATAATAATAAAGTTGTAGTTGTTTCTGTACCATGTATTGACAACTCAGAATGGGTGATGTATACCTATTTTGGGGGCGTCACAAAACTGATATTGCAATATTATTAAAATCTATACTAAAGTCCCCGGCAACGGGGCCAAAATTTTGTTGGGTAAAATCTAGTTACGCACAATCACGTAAGTATACGTGGTCATCAAGTAATATAATAGTAAGTAGAGTATCGTTCCCACAGAGAATTAGTATGAATTCAACCCTCACAATTATCAACTTCCTATTAATCCAAATTTTATTAAACTATCCAATGTAAGAATTATAATTATAAAAAGTAAATATTATTAAAAATATTAAGATCACAAAACAATCACAAATCTTAAAAACTGAAATTCAAACAAGTATTGGAGAATTAGGCTTACAACTTCACCCAAAGCTTCACTCTAATTATTTCCCTTCATTCCAGTTTAATTCACTATCCTAGTTTATTAATCAAGAACACGAAAGTAGAATTAGCCACCTCTCGATGCACTAACACCATATTAACTTAAATCTACAATTTAGATAGAATTAAGTTAAACACCTTAATTAACTAACTCACTATATCTCTATGTGAATTACAATCAAAGAATGTTTAAGTTCAAGTTCTCTATTCGATTACATACGATGTTAAGCATATCTCTAGCCTAACATTCATCAAGATTCCATTCAACCACAAAATTTAAGAACACATGCTATATTAACTTAGTCTAAACTCGTACTTCCTCTCTCGATTCCATACAAGTCCACCAAGAATTGGTGATCAGGCAATTCATAAATTTAAGCATAAATTAATATAGATAAATTGAGGAATACCTTATTAAACTGAAAATCAAAGTTACATAATCATCGTTCCACTTAAAGATCCATTATAAGCCTAAAAAGTAATTTAGTTCATCATCAATGAATTAAAAATTGAATTAATTAAAGAAAACATCATCCCAATTACAAATATAAAACTAAAGAAGAAGAATAAATCTAGAACCACCCTTCTCTATAGCCCAATCTGCAATTGTTGTGAAAATCCTTCAAAAACTCACTCCAATGCTCTTGTTGTAAAATCTGTCTTCAATGTTGTTAATTGCCATGTATGATATCCATCTTATTATTTTCTTGTCAATTATATCTCTAAGACATGTATTCTGACTCTAGTTCCTTGCCAATATGAGTTCCATGCCATCCCAAACACTTGTCTTCACGTTGCTGCAACATTTGAAAAGAATAGGAGACTTCTACTTGCATTTTACCCCAATGGGTATTTACTATATAAATAGCCACCCCCACCGACATAGCTTTATTATTAATGACTTTACCCCCGCCCCGAGCGAGGGTTTCAACTGTAACTAGCCACCCTAAGCGGGGTGTAAGCTGTTAATTGTCCACTTTTAGCTCAAAACTTGCCAATATTTTTTGAAAACTCGACCCTTTTGTCCAATAGCCACTCCACCAATCCTAAACACAAAATAGCACTAAACAAGTAAAAACAAACAATAAAAACAAAGATTTTACACTGCTTAGGCTTGAATTAGAAGTCGATAAGTAGGTATAAAACCCACTTATCAACCACCCAGATTCGCTTCAGTTGAAAGATCGGATTAACTTTCCATCCAGTAAAGTTTGATGATCTGGGGACCTTCATGCCAAAAATTCGCGAGAGTAGCCTAAGATAGGTTTGCCTCTGATAAACCAAATGCGAAGGAAATTCTCTTCATACCTTCCCCTTTCAATTACATGTAATTTCAAATCCATGTAATTTATATTCCATGTCAATCTTAATGTAATGGAAAATATAAAGGAATATGTAAATATGCATTCCTTTTTCATATCAAGACCTGTCACGCTATCCTGTCATACAAACGACTGACATCCGTTTTGCAGGAGAACATTAAAACACTCCTAGAAATGGACACATTGCATAGCATATAACATCTCAACGTTTCCCCAGACTAAACTACGTAGTCTTTTCGTAGGGAAACAATTAGTCCCGTTTCCCATTCAAAGTCCAAAAAGGCACTAAGCCCACCATCAGACATGGTTACAAGTGCTCAGCCTGATCCTGCTCCTATTAACTGTGAAGAGTTCGAAGGATTAAGGAATCAAATAACAGAGTTGGTTGTTCTTCTGAAAGAACTAAGAAAATCAACTTAGGGTCCACAAATCCCCATTCAAATTTAATCCTCTGCAAAGGGAAGAATCCAGGGTCCGGATAGAGAAGTCCCAGTACTTGAGTATCAGATTGAGAAGTCCAACAAAACCCTTAAAATAACCAATACTGGTGGGGTATGATCAATATGGCTAATTGTCAAAGAAGACATTTGTACGGGCCGTGTCATAAGACCATACAGGGGTTAATGTTGAATATCTCTCGACATACATATATATGCATAACATAATACATACATGATATATAATAGATGGCAATATGATGTAGGCAATAATAGTATATACATTCCTAAGTACATCATCATCTAATACATCTCTGTACAGCTAAAAATATAGGGAAATGGGGCTCAGATGCCCAACTACTAACAGAGGCCTATCAAAAGATATAGCGAGAATGGGGCACAACCACCCATTGTCTAACAGAGGTCTATCAAAAGATATTATGAGAATATACATCAGAAGAAGACAATGGTGTCAATGTTTACATCATCAATCTTATCCACCTGATGTAACTCCTCCTGAGTCACTGAATCTCCATCAACGGGGATGTTAGGCCTATACAATGGAGGATCTGCACCAGTAAAGCCATATGGTTCATCTGAGGGGCTAGCTCCTGAGCTGGAAGGATCAAATGTATCTGCCTCTTTCGGATCTCTGTCCAAGTGCCGGATAAAAAAATGTGCCCAGTCTAACTGTCGGGTCAAACTGTCACTCTGTGACAAGTGAGTAGGATCTCTTACACAGGCCATCAAATCTGTCATCATCATGGATCCAGGAACCATATCCCCAATAAACTGTGTGGCGCGGGTCTGGGCTCCGATGGTACGAGGGGACAACCAATGCTAGAACGTAGCTTGGGTATGTGGACCCTCTGAAAGTTAAAATGGTCAACACCCATCAAGGGGATATCAATGACGGGTTACTGTGAAATAGGCCAATAACGCCTGGTAGGAGGCTAGATCGGTATACGAATCTCTCATGTGGTGCTCCTAATAGCACGCTCTCCTAAATAGAGCTCCCATCCTCCATCTATAAAGATAGGAATCCTACGGGTGGAAATCACGTACTCGACACCAGTCCGGTATCCATCCTCAAAACTAATGACCAAGTGCTCCCCAGAATAGGGAATCCAAGTAACGGCATCAACTGTTAATAACTCTAGCTGTAGGCTACAATGAATGAAACCCTCGGCTACAAGGACCTCCACTAGTATAGAATGATGCCATCGCCGTCCTCATGGATAGGTCTCCAAGCCTAGCACACTCACAGGACGTAAACATGGAAGCCTCTCATAGGCCCATAACTGCCAACACAAAGGCAAACATCTGCTGTCAGTCAACACTCTTAACCTGCGAACGCATGCGCATACCCCTGAGGAAATAGGCAAAGGTGTAGGAACCCCAGTCATACTCTCTGATACGGTCCACATGTCGTGTGGTGATCACGAATGCGAATGACATTATAGAAGAGTTATCAGCTATGAAGCAACCCCTAATGACTATCAGGAACAATCACCGAAGAATGTGATCCCTGACTCTCATATCATCCGGTATAGGCTCACTCAACAGCCTACTTACAACATCTACGTTCAATGGACTTATACGAATGGTTTTACTCTTGAGCGCCTCAACTGGAACTCCTAACAAGGATCGAATGGTAGTTGGGGTAATATTTGTTGTATATGGCACTGCCACCCCTCCAGCTCGGTCCAGTTCAAGTTGCAAATGAGTTCTCACAAGCTGAAAAGGCCAAATCAGGAATAAAAACGCTACGCGATTAAGCAGAATAGCTTGAAATCCTGGTTTTTACTGGTCAAGTTGTGGCTTTACATATCACTCATTACAATTCGCCCAAACACAGGGTACATTATACCAATGATCTCAGTTATTGCAAACTATATTCGTCAATACCTCGCGAAGGTCCGATGCCATCAATTTAGGGTCATAGCCCTAAAACCTTTTCCCCAGCGAGTTTTTATACAATCATCTATTGATGTACACGTCAACGAAGGTTAAGTAGCCTTGACATTATCCCCACCAGGGATCTCATCCATTGATGCACATGTCAATGAAGGTCAGGCAACGCTGATAACACCGACTGTTAGCAATAACTCCAACAGAGCAGCGGAAAGACTTGGCGGCACAAACCAGGGAAGAACATCATCATCGGGGAGGACCGATGATGGAATATGTTATACACGTACTCAACAGACAAAGATATATCCCCACAGAGTCTTATACATGAGATATGCATCTTCAGCGTGAAGTCTATATCAAGGATTAAGGACTTTGGTTATAACCTCAATGTCAACATCCTAGAAGCTCCTAAGAGCGGTGGATTTCACGTCCAAGACAGTTCATTAGGGTTATCAAAAATAACTGTCAATCCCGGTAGAAGTCAAGGGGAGCCGGAAATCATCCCACCATATTGGAGAACAATCCAACAAACCATATACATTTGCATCATGTTGTTGTACACTGCATCATGACCATCTTGTTGCATTTCAAGTATCTAGTATTCTTTATCCTATCCATGCCATTGCATTGCATGAATATGATAAATAGGGGCATCTGTAGACACTCAAAATTTTCTGCATACCTGTTACTAACATTACATGAGGGCAGAATCGTCTTTAAGAGATAACCATGGAGGAAAGCTCAGCTCAATACCGAAAATCACATCGGAGAAGGTCGTTTCATCTCGGAGATAACCCCGAGATACTCAGTCCCGAAAATAACACCGAGAAAGACAATGTCAACCTTGGAGATAACCCCGAGGAATGCAGTTGCAGTTCTGGAGATAACTCCAGAGATTCTCGTTTTAACCTATGCAGTCAACTTCAACCTCGAAAACCAAACCGAGGAACTCAGCTCCAGTCCCAGAGATAACCCCAGGAGGTCAGGCACACCTCAGATATAACCCTCAGGACATCCAGTACTTGCAGTAGCCCAATCTTAGAGATAACCTTGAGCAACGACTGCTTTATCAGCCCAAGCCGGAGATAACCCCGGTGAGGGGCAAAATCATCATTTTGCCATCTTGATCTCACATTGCGTCGTCTCAATAAAATTTCAACATACATTCTACACAGAAATGTCCCACAAGAACCAAGGAGTTTAAATCCTGAGTGACTACTACACAGGACAGCACACCGGATAGAATTTGAAGCTTGAAGACCAAGGGCATGGTCCGATCTTCTTGACATCTGACAACCTCTAATCCCATGTCATTTGTGTAGCTCTCGAAAATAGGACTCTGTAAAAGGTCTTATACACCTCAATCAAAGGCCCGGATTGAAGTTTCAAAAGTTCGAGCGGACATCGCGTTGCACGAGTGCACGTACTTCGAGACAGCATGACCCGCAGAGTCTAGGGCACCCCGGGCCGCCGCAGGTACATCTGTAGCTATCGCAGGTCTACCTGTAGCTCCCCCCTCTATAAATAGAGGGCTTAGGGTTGCCATTTTATAAGAGAAAATGGCGAGGAAGCTCTGTCTAATTTACCCTGTACACGCCTTAAACTGAGTGCTTTCTCATTTTAAACACTTGTGAGCTTATATTCAGCCATATTTTTACCGGCGGGAGTCGACTGTTCATCTGTTTAAAGCTATAGAAGTCTTCTTTGGCAGTCCACTATAAGCCTTCTTACACACTTTAAAGCCCTTGTCTTCTACTTTGCACAGACCTTTCTTCACATTGAGAGTCGTGTTGCGTGTGTATGCCTGGACTTCGATCCATGGTTTTTATTTCCTTATATATATATATATATATATATATATGGTTTCCTTCCTATGCGGACTCAAAACGCGAACTCGGGACGGTCTTAAAAAAAACACGCGGGTCATCGTAGGAAGATAAAATGGGTCAAATTAAGATGAAAAAAAAATCCATTTTGAGATCAGGAGTAAAGAAACAGAGCAGTCCATGTGCGAATCGACTAACTCTTCTCTCCCTCTCTCTTTCTAAGTCTTCCTTCTCCCTCGAAGCGAATATGTAGCAAACCGAAAGGGATGAACGGAAGGAAAAGCTTCGACCGACCAATGGAACCATACCTAACGGAAGGTGAGGGTATACCTAACCGAAATGGTACTCCACTTTATTAATTTTGTAATTTTTTTTGAACCAAATGAAATCTAGGTTTTATTTGGGGGTTTTGTTACATGGTTACATTAAATTGATAGGAGCACATGGACTGCTCTGTTTCTTTACTCCTGATCTCAAAATGGATTTTTTTTTCATTTTAATTTGACCCATTTTGTCTTCCTACGATGACCCGTGTATTTTTTTAAGACCGTCCCGAGTTTGCGTTTTGAGTCCACATAGGAAGGAAATCGTATATATATATATATATATATATATATATATATATATATATAAAAATCATTCTTAAAATCTATTCGATGAGCCTAGATTTTACATCCGGTGCATTTACTGTTTTTATATATATATAGCGACAAATCGCTGAAATGATAAATTGAGCCGAGATCGATATATATCATGTGCGTTTACCGCTTATATATATATATTTACATTTATGTTAGGCCTGGAGTATACTTCGTGGCCTTATACTGCTTTATTTACATTCTGTCTCGCCTAGAGTTTACTTCGTGGCGGTTGATCATTTTTACTACTTTATTTACATTCCATCCCGCGTCCAGGAGGTTGATCGTCTTTATTTCTTTATTTACATTTTTGATCCCCCATTGAGGTGTTTCGTGGTGGTTGATCATATCTCTATATATATATATATATATTTACCGCTTTTATATATATACATTTCTGATCCCCCATGGAGGTGCTTCATGGTGGTTGATTATGTCTATATATATATATATATATATATATATATATATATATATATATATATATATATCTTTTTATATATATAATCCATTATTTGCTTTCATATAAATTATGGCATCATGTGAGCCTAGAAATCATGTGATCATGGATTGATCTCATGAATCTAAATTCGATTCGAGTTGACATTTTCAGCTATAAGCAGCTTGTAAATTATTCACGGTGTTTGAATTTCCTTAGATGGATTTCATGCCCATGAGGAGTTCGACACTGCTTTATACATTATTTTCTTGAAGATGCTTCGCATCTCAAAAATAAAAGCAATCAAACCGAACATTTAATAAAATGGAAGTATCAAAGGCCTCAATTACTAATGAGCACAGGGTTTGAAAAACCTCTTTTATAAAACCCCATTGCTATATCTTGTTTAAAACTGAATTTTTATATAAATTCAAACCATATGTATATAGGTGCGAACGAGGCATAACATTACTTCCAAATAAATTGCACATTGATCCACACACACACACATCATATAACAGTTTAATTAAAAAGTGGTGGTCACCGTGGTAACACGGATGTCGGGGGGTGCCTAACACCTTCTCTCAGCATAAGCAAGTCCCTGGACCCTAATGAATCTCGGTTTCACAGAACCATTTAGAAGTGTCACATCATTGGGTCAATGTGCAAACCTTTTCTCGGTTGTGTTGGTATAACCATTTAAAAAACCAACTGGCGACTCTTACAGTTAAATTGTCGACATATAAATGTCGGACCTTTTCACAACTTATTTTTTCAAACAAATCTCACCTAACATGAGAACACCAAAAGACAAGAACAGAAGAGGTACAATAAAAATCCCGACGTCAACACCATGGTCGTAGCACCGGATTGGACGATGTCTTTTGAGTTGATGTGTGATGCTAACGATTACGTTATAGGGGGTGTTTTAGGACAACGTCAAGATAAGATCTTTCATACCATATACTATGCGAGTAAAACCCTCACGGATGCTCAATTAAACTATATAACTATTGAGAAGGAGTTACTTGCGGTCGTGTATGCCTTTGATAAATTTCTAGTATACTAGATAGGAACAAAAGTTGTGGTATACACGGACCACTCGGCGATTCGTTATCTAATTTCCAAGAAAGATACAAAGCCTAGGCTTATTAGATGGATTCTACTCCTTTAAGAGTTTGCTTTGGAAATCCAGGATAAGAAAAGGACAAAAAATCAAGTTGTTGATCATCTTTCGAGGTTAGAAAATCCTAACAAGGACAGAGCAGATAAATATTTGATCAATGAGTCATTTTTGGATGAACAGTTATTTGCAGTAAATTTTGAATTTCCATGGTATGCGAATTTTGCTAATTACTTTGTAAGCAAGATCCTTCCCCCTAATTTGACACGTCAACAAAAAAAGAAGTTCATATATGATGTCAAGTGGTACATGTGGCATGAGCCTTATCTTTTCAGACAGTGTGCGGATAAGATGGTTCATTGATGTGTGCCCTATAGTGAAGTGAATAGCATCTTGCACTCATGTCATGCATCTATATATGGGGGACACTATGGAAGTGAGAGAAAAATGATAAAGGTTCTTCAAGTAGGATTTTATTTGCCTACTGTGTTCAAAGATGGCCACTAGTTCGTAAAAAGTTGTGATAGATGTAAGACTCAAATTTCATGAAATAAAAGTATTCAATTTTTCTTATAATTATTATTCTATTCAGTAAATGGTTATATTGATAAAAGGTTCAAGTTCAGGGTGATATGTGAAAATTTTACAAAGTAAGCAAGTTGTTATAAAATATTCATTATGTCAGGGAATATTCGTTTGGTCGGGGAATATTCGTACGATCACGCAATCATTGGTGGACCCCATAACAAAATAATTTTAGGATATAGAAAGCGAAAAAAATAACATTTTTATAAAAATAACGGCAAAATTTTTACCGTTAAACTGTTGAAATATTCAGTGATAAAAGTACTGTAATACGCATTGTTGAACAGTAGGACACGGTATTGCACATTATCTCTAATTATTGATACTTACGTAAGAAGTCACTCAGTTTCATTCAATAATTGTCTCGGTAGTTACTGCATAGTATCTCATATTATTGATTCAATTATTATCATGGTATCATCTGTGTAATATTTTATATTATTAAATCAATAATTGAGACAACACAGTTATTCATATTATTAATTGCATTATTAAAAATGTCTAGAAAGTTCTGTCGAAGAAAGGGGTTTGGTTATTTAATTGCGTGCCAGTAAGGAGAAATCCTTATCGAAAAGCCCCCTATTTCCTGGGAATGATCTGTTTGTCAATATTATGAGTTATAATATTAAATGATGAATAATTGTTGAAAGTTTAAAAATGTGTTGATTAAAGATAAGTGATTTGTGGTAAATATTTATTCAATTTTTGATATAAATAGAGAGATTTGTCATGAGGCATTTGTTGTAAGTTTGGCTTATTATTCCATGGGGAGATGTACTAATTTTTCAGACCGTCAGTTGAAGTTATAATAATAAATCAATATGGATCGTTGGTTGAAGTTATAATAGTAAATCAATATGGACCGTTACTTGAAGTTATAATAGTAAATCAGTATAGACCGTCGGTTGAAGTTTTAATAGTAAATCAATATGGATCGTCCGTTTAATAGTAAATCAATATGGACCATACGTGAATTAGTTACTATTTAGTCCATTCTCCTATAAATAGAAGCTCATTACTTCATTCTTTCTTATGAATTCACTAAAACTCTAGAGAGAGAAACTATAGAGAGAATAAGAGAGAAAGAAGAAGAGTATTCTGCTACTACACTATTTCAGTATCCAATCTCCTACTAAGGTAAGGGATATTATTTTTCGTATTTGTAAGGGGTATTATTTATTTCATATTTGAAAAGGATGTTATTTTTTTCATATTCATAAGGGTTGTCATTCTATTCTTTATTAATTTATGGGAATAACCTGTCTACGCGAATTACCACATGCATGATGAATAACCCTTCGTATTCATTCTTTATTAATTTACGGGAGTAACCTGCCTACGCGGATTACCTCATGCATGGTGAATAACCCTTCGTATTCATTCTTTATTAATCTACGGGAGTAACCTGTCTACGCGTATTACCGCATGCATGGTTAATAACCCTTCATATTCATTCTTTAAATATGGAAATGATCCATCTACGCGGATTACCACATGATGGGTGAAAATCCATTTGTAGTTTTGTATATTCTTTTAGACTTGTATGTGATATCATTTCTTTTTTACTAGTCAAGAGATATCATTTTCTTTCGTATTCTTCCTTTATGGGTTCTATTCATACCAGAGTAATATTCATTTGGGGTACTTTTCATTCGAGTACTATTCATTTAGGGTACATTACATAACGAGGTACTATTCATTCAGGGTACTTCACATGACGAGGTACTATTCATTCGGGTACTATTCACAACACAATTGGTTTCTTTTTATCCAAATTATTTTTGATACATGTATATAAATCTTGAATTTTACTTCACCATTAGTTATCATGTTGAAAATTTGGACATTCTTGAACTCTAGATAAATTGAATTATAAATATTTAATATTTATCCTTGATCTCACTTGATTGATTCGTTATATCATTGTTATAATCCTCACACTTAAATTTGTGTTGGAAAGTTATCTTTGGCCCGTAGTGCAAAGATGAACTGTTGATTGGTATGATTATGACCAGGAATTGTGCATTGCTATATACATGACCAAAATTGTGTATTGGTATAATCATAACCATTGGCTTTACAGTTGTATGTATTTGGTCTGTAGTGCAAAGATGGACTGTTGATTATTGGTTTTACAGTTGTATAACTTTGGCCCTTAGTGAAAAATGGACTGTTGATTATTGATTTTATAGTTGTATGTCTTTGGCCAAAGTGCAAAAATGAACTGTTTATCATTGGTTTTACAGTTGAACATCTTTGGCCCGTAGTGCAAAGATAGACAATTAATTTATATGATCATGACCATTGATATTACAGTTGAATATCTTTGCCCTGTAGTGCAAAGATAGACAATTGAATGATATTATCATGACCATTGTTGTTACATTTAAGTGTCTTTGTTGTAAGGTGTAAAGACGATATGATTATTGAGTATTTTTAGCCTTTGTGGTAAGGACATTGAGTGAAAGTTCTATTAAGACATTATGGTAAGGATAAACTGTTGATTTAACTATAATCTTTGGTGGTTCAGGTGAAGACAGGTGATGAAAGTTCTATTTATCTTGGGTACAACTGTGACGCCCCCAAATCCAGGTTCTCTAACCTCAGATTCGATGCTCACGATCTATCATCATCATAAACATTCTATAAACTATTACGGAATAATAAACATACATTGTTCATTATAATAAAGTTTCATAACATAGTCCCAAGGTCTTCTTAACCTTAACTTAAACACACCATTCATATTACAAAAGGTTTACATAAGAAATTCCGTCAGATAATAATAACTAACATTCATTCTAAACTATTCTTGGATCTTGCCCTTGCCTTTGTCTTCCGTATTGTATCCTTCAGGCTTAACTGAAATATATGTCAGGATATAGCAAGGGTAAGCAACTAGTTTGCTTAGCAAGTTTATATACAAGGGAGATATATCATGATTATAAAGAAGTTTTGCATTCAATGTTCAACAATAGTATAAGATTCTGAAGGAACATGAATTAATAATCAACAATTGAATATTCGAATAATTGAATAACATGTACTGAGTGGTTTTGAAATAACCATGAACATTTGCCAAGGTTCTCAGTCATTTAAACTGGACCTCTTAATAAGTTTTGGTATTCAAGGGGATCAGCCTTTCATACCCTAAGATTTATGCATAAACATTTAATAATCCAGCATCATGCCTTAATCAAATTCGTCCTTTTCTCAGTCAAGAGTTTAAACATTTAATTTACCTCTTAGTATTATTAGTTCACTAATAACACTTTTATTCGCTTACTAATATTATTAACATCTTAATAATATTTTAATACTTTACTAATATTATTAATCCTCTTAATAATATTTCAATCATTCATTAATATTATTAATTTAATAATATCTTACTTATGCTTTAGTATCATTAATCAATTAATAATACTTGATTTATTTACTAATAGTATTAACCTTTTAATAATATTTTATTCATTTACTAATATTATTAATCATTTAATAATATTGTATTCCTTTACTAATGTTATAACATTTTAATAATATTTTATTTAATCTCGAATATTATTATTTACTTCATAATATTTTAATCATCAAATAATACTTTAATCTAATATTATTAATCTTTTAATAATATTTTAATCTAATATTAATATTTTAATCTAATATTATTAATTATTTAATAATACTTTAATCATTTATTAATTCTTAAATCAAATATTATTAACCATTTAATAATATTTCAATAAAGTTTTAATCTTAATATTTTATTTACTTAACAATATCAGATTCTAATATTATTAATATCATAATAACATTTTAATAATTTATTAGATCAATAAACAATTTATTCTAATTGTTCTCCCTTTATTAAACCACTTATTTAATACTCATAATAGGTCATAAATAATATTTCTTATTATAAATTACCAAAATACCCTAAAATAGTCAGAATATTATATATTAGGAGTATTCAAGCATTAAAATAACATTTTTCTTATTTATGACATCATTTAACTATTTAATTATTTTCTTTTATTCATAACTTCATCATATTTAGGAAAAATACAAAACTGATTCCAAAAGTTTGTCTTTTCTGGATTTGGATAGTATATGACCCAACAATGATCTTCAAATTTTTCTAGAATTTTAGAAAGTGATTTACTAATTTTAAAGTGCCTAAAACACTCGGATCTTGCTTCATTTTTCATAAATAGATTTTTAGTCAGAAAATTCTGAAACTTTCAGGGTATACTCTCATAACATATATGAACATACTGTAAACTTTTTAGATGTTTCCAGTGTATACACTGTGAGGAATCTGGGTGTTAATATTTAGGAGTCCTTTATGGAAAATGTCATTACGCATATCCTACACATCAAAACGTGTCCGTTCTTTTTTCTGCACGTAGATAACTTCTTAAGGTACCTCTGTAATATTTCCCAGATTTTTAAAAGACTTTAAACTATCTGAAACAGCCTTAACAAAATGGTGACAGTAGCTTTTTTAGGGTTTAAAGCTTTAATTCTCTATGTGGACTATTTTTGGGAAAACAACCCTCATGGCTTCAATACTTGATAGATTTGTGTTCTACCACTTGGGTTTACTAGAAAACTCATGTATCAAGCACCCCCTTTGATGGATCACAAATCTAAGTTGTAAAACTTGAGTTACACAAGATTTAGTGAAAAAAAAACTAAGGTTTCACCCCTTGGAGAATATATGTTCATTTCCTTCCTCTAAATCTATATTCTAATACACAAGATACTTAGTCCTACACATGAGACATGTATAACTAGGATACTTTGAGTATTAGACCATAACCCCCATATATTTTGAGCTAAAAACCAAAATAGAAGAAGAATAAGAAAAAGAATGGAAGAGAACCTCACCTAATTTTCTTTGCTATTCTTCTTGTTCTTCTAAAGTAGGTTATGAATTTAGGATGCATGAACAATAAAATCCTCTTCCTCTCTAGAATCTGAACCTTTCCTCTCTTTCTTGCTAAGCTTTGTGTTTTGATGGGTTGGGAGAAATTAGAAGAAGAAGAAGAATGGTGGAGGAGGAAAATAAAATGAGATAGATATTATGTTGGTGAATTGGAGTGGAATACTAATATCCCCCATGTTTCTTTTGCCCCTTGGACAAAAGGGTTAGCCTTATCTGTTCCTAATCATGCCATTAAGGTTGCTAATTAAGCTTTCCACCAATGGGAGCATGAAGCACTTGTCCTTGTGTGTAAGACTTCTACTTATGGAACTTGATTAGCTTAACATTCTTGCTTAAAAAAGGCTAATGTGGCCAGTTATATATATGCCCACTAATTCCTTCATTTAGCTTTTATTTTAATGTATAAATTAGAGAAATCAAAGGTCTAAAATACCCTTAATCAAGTGGGCTAAGTTTGGGCTTGCATTTTATTTCTTTTGGGCTTCTCCTTTAATTAATTTGGGCCATGTAATAAACATAGTCTAACAATTTTAATATATGTTACCCTAATTGTTTATTTAGGGTTTCCATTCTCAATCTTATGAAATTTAATTACTTATACATGTGACTTTAGCTCATAACCTAATTAGGTTTACTAAAAATAGGTTTAAAATTATTAGTCACTTGAAATAACAAAATTTATCCACTTAAGTTAGTATACATATTAAATACTAACCTATCCTTATTACCATAACCCTTAGGTTATTTAATTGTCTCACCTAATGTATAATTAGGTTATGAAACTTTCATTTTTAATAAAATCTATAAATGTATATATCCATAACTATAGTATATATGTTTATTGATCCATGCACCACTTCACATATGTTGTCACATATTAAATCACTATATAGCACAAAGTTTTAAATATCAATAATATACATACATATATAGTGACTTGAAATTCACGGTTATTATAACAACAAAGAACTGTTGATGGGTATTACAGGAATGAAATATTAATGATGGACTTTTAATTTGGAGGAGATAGTAGACATATGTTCTACTTGACTCTTCTAATAGATTGTTGTTTTTGTTGGAGTTGTTGATCTAAAACTTATTGTCTATTGTATTCTATCAAAATTTTCCCTGTTGAGGACTAATGATAATTTGTTCTACATTATCTTAGTCATAGTATTCTTTACTAGGCTATTTGTGCTTACCCTTTTGCATCACAATTCCTTTAAGGTAATAAGAGTGTAGCAGGGTCGAGCGGGGATAATAGGGGAATAGAGTGATGGTCTGTGACTGTTGAAATTTCTCAATACTTTATAAAATAGCATGAAAATATATAATTGTATTGAGAACTTAAAATGTGTGTGTCGTATTTTATACGTCATTTAATAGTTAATTTTGGTAAACAACAATAGGGTGATGAGATCCTGACTTTGAAATTGTTAAAAGTGCACCTCATTAGAATGAGGAGGACAAAATTTTATTGAGAGCTTAAAGGGTGTATTCCAACTATCTTACACGATGTCTAACCACATACAAATTCCTGTTAACATACGATATGGTTGTGCGCATCCACTTGCTGACTATATCTATGAGTATTATTTATATAATCTTGGAGTATGGTTGGAATATAATCCCCAGTTTAAAACAATGGAGATAATTATATGAAAAGAAGATACACACCATTGTAATTAGTGGTGTTAGCCGAGCAGAGTAGTTCGATACTCGACTCGAGATCGGTTCAAAAATATGATCCAAAACTCGAATTTGAATTTGATTCGAGTCAAATATGATCCATACTCGTTTTTTGTTTAATGATACACGAGTCAAATTCAAGTATACAAGTATTCGCTCATATTATGGTTCGAGTATTTTATTTTTTCTCAATCAATACTCGATACCTGCTCGATGGATCATATTCGAATACTGGTCTGATCCATACTAATAAGCTAAATATGTGATATTTGTATCAATCTTTATAATTTATAAAGAATAGTATTAAATTGTGTAAGCTTGTACTTGAATAAATCAATGACTTGATTGTCAATTCATATTACATTCTTTTTAATTTCTTTACATAAATAAAAGTAAAACACTTTTATATATAAACATTAGTTCAATAATCAATTTAGTATGTAGTGGTTCAGTATTAAATGAAATGGTTCATATTCGAAACTCGATTTGAAGGCTCGTGAGTAACTCATTTTGTAAACGAGTCGAGTACTTATGAGCCGAGTAGGTCCGAGTAATGACTCGAGTCAAATCTGGCGCAAAATTAGAAATTACTTATCGAATTCGAGCTCAATTTTTTTGAGTCGAGCCGGATCTGAGCATTAGAGTGTTCGCTGAGATTCGACTCGTTTTCTCCCCTAATTGGAATGAACATGATACTAATCTTTTCGTTCTTCTTTGGGGTCTATTGGGTCAATAAAGGTTAATTCTCAAGTCTTATGATATCTATTACCTTAGATGCATGGCCTCCCATGTATGAAGGCTTCCTTGAGCATTTTCTAAAGATTTTATGTGACGCCCCCAAAATAGGTATACATCACCCATCTTGAGTCGCCAATACATGGTACAAAATTCAAATACAACTTAATTATACAACAGTCGTGTAAAGTACGACAAAATACATGCCATGTGAGTTTTAATACAAATATTGCCTTCTAGACAATATCCACTCTCAGAATAAGTCCTCAATACATTTATTGTCACACTATTTAACAGAATAGTGAGGACTACTAGCTAACACTATCATCTAGAACATCACTCCGTTCCCCGAATCGTCCCAACTACGTTCTCATTTCCTGAAGAGAACAGTGAAAGAAAGGGTGAGCTCAACTAGCCCAGAAAGAAATATTATGACTAAGATAATGCAGAATAAATTATCATTAGTCCTTAACAATGTTAAACTAATAAAATACAATAGACATCAAGTTTAACTACAGCGGAACAAGTAATCCATTAAAAGAGACAAGTAGAGAATAAAATTTATTATATTTTATGATTTAAAAAGGTTTTTCATAACTTTTATCGCTGAGACTCAGCTTAATAAATAATCCACATCATCCCTGCACTACGACCAAGGATATTCATTAGTATCACGATCACAAATTATACATGCACTATGGGCCAAGGATATTCGTGTATTCATCAACGGTCCTGATCATGCCATAAAACAATTCATCTTTACTCTCTTGGCCGAAGAGAATCCATAGCCATAATCATACAAAAAACTGTCCATCAATGCACTACGGGCCAATGAGGACTTTTTCGACATCATTTGTAACATTATGGTCATGATTATACCGAATAATCCCTGGCCATAATCATACTAAGTCCATCTATGCACTACATGCCACAGATGAATTTCAACATAATATAAACATAAGGATGATGACAATGATATAAGAATTCAATAAAACAAGTTCAAGAATTAATTTATCCAGGAACTAATAACGTCCAAATTGTCAACATGATACTTCTTTGTAGAGTAAAATTCAAGAATGCTCAGAAGAATATTTCCATGAGAAGATACTGGATGAAGCGCAAATATCAAGGATATTCCACTAATTTCATGGAGTATAGAAGTTAAAACTTTAATCAACTAAGTATAATAAAGAATGGAATAACAAAAAAAATCACCATGCATGCGGTACTTCGCATAGAAAGGTTATTCCAACAGAATAATAAATAACGGAACCAGGTCAGGCGTAATACGCACCGACAGGATATTCCAACAGAATAATAAAGAATGGAATAACAACAGAAATCACCATGCTTGCGGTACTTGCAGATGTATGAGTTATTCCAATGAATAATAAATAATGGAATCAGTCCGTCGGCGTAAAATGCACGTAGATAGGATATTCCAATGAATAATAAAGATTTTAACCAGTCCGGCAGAAAACGCATGAGACAAGATGTTCAAATGGAATAATAAAGACGAATAATAGAAGAATGTCACCAAGTATAGGGTATTCCAGCGATATCTGAGTTATTCCAATGAATAATAAGGAATGGAATAACCAAGTTCTCTTCATGAATACAAAAGAATAATATCCCTTCTCGTAAAAGAAACCGGATAAAGGAAAAGAAAGTTAGCGAGACTTCTCTTCTTATTTCTCTCTATAACTTTCTCTCTCTAGAGTTCAAAGAATTAAAAGAAAATAATGAAGGAATGAGCTTCTATTTATAGAAGAATGGAATGAATAATAACAACCCATGACCGGTCCGTTGATCTACTTTAATCGGACGGTCCATTTTTAAAGTAAAATCTTTTATATAAAATATAATATATTATATATATATATATATATTATATATATATATATATATAGCATCAGTTCACTGGTGCATCGAATGATAATTTTACGGACGAAATTATAGCAGCCACGAATTTTATGCGTAAGAATTTGATTACTAACATCAAGTAAAACAAAAATAAAATAATATATATATATATATATATATATATATATATATATATATATATATATATATATATATATATATATATATATAAGCACATGCTTGATTGAATTCTTAGGTCCCACCCGACAACTTTTACAATTTTGATGACTTTTGATTCAACCATAATCCATTATATATATATATAAAATAAAAGTGATTTCATCCATCAAAATCCACTAGCATATAAATCTATATACAAAATAAAGATACTTCCCCACTCAACGCTCACTTCCCTCTCCCCATAATTCAAACATATATATATATATATATATATATATATATATATATATATATATAAATGAAGTACTTTCTCCTAACTATTTTAATAATGGGTAAGTAGGGATCCAAATAATACACAAAATTACAACAACTACTCCATAAAAATTCTTTCAATATTTTTAACGACATATATCATCAATATTATAATTCACAATATTAATCGACCAATTCGTTCCCGGAAAAAGAGGGGCTTTTCAATAAGGATTTCTCCCTATCATTGCGCATGATTAGGTGAACAAACCTCTCATCAAGCGTAACTTCTAGACATCATTAACATTGTAAATTATAATATTAAGAACTCCGCTCATTTCAATTATTAATTTAATAATATAAAAATCTCGACAATAATTGAATTAAATAACGTGAGATACTATGCAACAATTACTATAGCAATAATTGAACAAAACTAAGTGACTTCTCACGTAAGCATCAATAATCAATATCGTGTATTAGTCTTTATGGAACCACGCCAGATTCTTTGTACTTTTACTACCGAGTAGTTCAACAGTATCAACGATAAAACTTCCGTTGTTATTTTAATAAAATATTTTTGTCATTTTCTCAATCTGACAATAATTCTGTTGTGGGGTCCACCGAATGATTGTCTTGGTCGTCGCATTTAATATTTCCTGTTTAAAACGAATATTCCCCGACCAATCGAATATTATATAACAACTTGCATACTTTGAAAAAATTTATAATTATTACCCACAACTATAATATTATATCATAATATTCAAAAATGATAATTATAAAAAAATTCATCTTTATTCAAAAAGTTGGGGTCTTACAACCTCCCCTTCTTAAGAAATTTTGCCCTCGAAATTAGGGTACGTACCTGGTATATCGAAGAGGTAAGGATACCTTGACTTCATTTTAGATTCTAACTCCCAGGTCATTTCCTCAACATCGTGGTTTCTCCACAAAACTTTGACTTGAGGTATAACCTTGGAGCGTAGAATATGTTCCTTCTTATCCAAGATTTGAACAGGAACCTCTTCATACGTTAAATCTTCCGCTTTTTCGTCCGGTTCTAACTCAATAATGTGGTTCGGGTCTTTCACATATTTACGTAACATGGATATATAAAAAATGTTATGAACACGAGACATACTTGGCGGTAAAACGAGTCTATAGGCCACAGTTCCTACTTGGTCGAGGATTAAAAAGGGGCCAATGAATCAAGGATTGAGCTTTCCTCTCTTTCCAAATCTTGTAATTCCTTTCCATGGAGCAACACGTAACAACACATGATCTCCTATATCGAATTCCACGTCCTTTCGATGAAGATTAGCATAACTCTTTTGTCGATCTTGTGAGATTTTTATACGTTGTCGGATCATTTGAATCTTTTCCATAGTCATACGTACCAACTCCGTTCCCAACAACGTTGCTTCACCCACCTCATCCCAGCATACTGGAGAATGACACTTTCTTCCATACAACACCTCGAATGGAGCCATGCCAATACTTGCTTGATAACTGTTACTGTAGGAAAACTCCACAAATGGTAAGAACTTGTCCCAACTTCCCTTGAAGTCAAGGACACAAAGTCTTAATAAATCTTCTAGAGTTTGAATAGTCCTCTCTGATTGTCCGTCCGTTTGAGGATGATATGCCGAACTAAATCGTAAATCCGTGCCCATAGCTTTTTGCAAACTAACCCAAAATCGTGAAGTGAATCTTGGGTCTCGATCAGAAACTATGGATACTGGCATACCATGCAGTCTTACAATCTCGTTTATGTATATACGAGTACGACGTTCAAGTGTATAAGTTTTTTGTATTGGTAAGAAATGAGCAGAATTGGTCAATCTATCAACAATGACCCAAATTGCATCTATGCCTTGAGAAACCTTGGGAAGACCAGTAACAAAATCCATGGTAATGTGCTCCCACTTCCATTCTGGAATTTCAAGTGGTTGTAATGGACCTTTTGGTACTTGATGCTCCGCCTTGACTCGATGACAAGTTAGATACCTTGAGATAAACAACGCTATCTCTCTCTTCATATTGCACCACCAAAATGTATGACGAAGATCACGATACATTTTTGTACTCCTAGGATGGATTGCAAACGGTGTGTTGTGAGCCTCCATCATGATTTTATACTTTAACTCAGGATCGTTAGGAACACAAAGTCTGGAGTTGACTTGAAGTATTCCTTCATCATCGATTTTTGCTTTCGGCATAGCACCATCTTGTACTTTCTTCCTCATACGCATCAGCTCCAGGTCTGTAGTTTGAGCAGCTTTAACTTTATCAATTAAAGTCGGTTCTACTCGTATAGTCGCCATCATCACGTGGGTCCCTGGAGTCTTTATCTCTATCTCCATTCTTTGTAAGTCACACAAAATGGGCCTTTGCGTTGACAATATCGCACTCGTACCCGCATATGATCTTTTACTCAATACGTCAGCTACCACGTTCGCTTTTCCAGGATGGTATTGGATGGTATGAAAATAATCTTTCAATAGTTTAAGCCAACGTCATTGTCGCATGTTGAGTTCCTTTTGAGTGAAGAAATATTTAAGGCTTTTATGATCCGTAAAGATCTCCACTTTCTCCCCATACAAGTAATGCCTCCAAATCTTTAGTGCGAAGACAACAACGGTCAACTCTAGATCATGAGTAGGATAATTCCTCTCATATTCTTTGAGTTGTCGAGAGGCATAGGCTATGACTTTCCCATGTTGCATGAGAACACATCCTAACCCTTTGCCTGAAGCATCACTATATATGACAAATCCCTTGAGCGGATAGTATTTGTCAAAACAGTCTTTTGAAATGAGTCTCCTCTTGAGTTCTTGAAAACTCTTCTCACATTCCTCGCTTCAACCGAACTTTGTATCTTTCCAAGTCAGCTGAGTTAGTGGAGTAGCGATTCGAGAAAATCCTTCCATGAATCTCCGATAATAACCAGCTAAACCGAGAAAGCTACGTACTTCGGTTACCGATTTAGGTTGCTCCCAACTTTGAATAGCTTCAATCTTTGCTGGGTCAACAGATATCCCGTGACCTAATACCACGTGCCCAAGGAATGCCACTTCCTAAAGCTAGAACTCACATTTCTTCAACTTGGCATAAAGCTTATATTCACGAAGCTTTTGGAGTATCAGCCTCACATGTTGCTCATGATCTTCACGGGTTTTGGAATATATGAGGATTTCATTAATAAAGACGACCACAAAGTGATCCAAATATTCCTTAAATACTCGGTTCATCATATCCATGAAGGCAGCAGGAGCATTAGTCAATCCAAAGGACATGACTAGGAATTCATAGTGCACTGTCTGGGAGTTCTTGGCCGTCTTTGGAATGTCATCGGTTCTAATCTTCAATTGGTTATATCCGGAATGAAGATCAATCTTTGAAAAGAATTTGGCGCCTTGCAACTGGTCAAACAGGTCATCAATACGTGGCAATGGGTACCTATTTTTGATGGTGACATGATTCAATTATCGATAATCAATACAAAGTTGCATACTCCCATCTTTCTTTTTCACGAATAGAACAGGAGCACCCCAAGGAGAAGTACTAGGACGAATAAAGCCAATGTCTAACAATTCCTGCAGTTGGATCTTTAACTCCTAAAGTTCAATAGGAGCCATTCGATATGGGGCTTTGGAAATGGTTTTTGTACCGGGTTCAAGGTCGATACAAAATTCAATTTCACGCTCTAGGGGTAGGCCAGGAAGTTCTTCAGGGAATACGTCAGGAAATTCATTAACAATAGAAATATCATTCAAAACTAACGCATTTTTGTTTAGATCTGTGACATGAGCTAAGAAATCTTGACATCCATTTTTCAATAAACGAATAGCTTTATGGCTTGAGATGACAGTGATTGATTTTAATGGCTTGGTTGCTTGAATTCGTATAATATGTTGGTTAAGAATATGAAAGCTAACAACCCTACGAAAATAATTAATTTTTGCATGATGTGTAGTTAACCAATTAATCCCTAGAATTACATTAAATGCAAGTATTTTCAATGAAATAAGATCGACAGGTAACGTGCGGGTGCCGATTTGAACTAAATAAGACTTATAAACCGTGGAGGAAATGAAGGTTTCTCCCAATGGAGTTTCAACAGATAAATCAAAGTCCAATCTCTCCGGAGTCAAATTTAAACGTTGAGCGCAAGTAGGAGAAATGAAAGAGTGGGTAGAACCAGTATCGAATAAAGTATAAACTTTGCTAGAGTTTATGATAAGCATACCCGTGATGACCTCGTTCGGGTTCCTTGCTTTCTGAGAGGTCACAACAAACACTCTCCCTTGCACTATCGGCTTTGACTTTTCTGGGACGGCCTTTGGTGCTTCCATCCTAGTTGAACTTGTCTTCGCTGAATGACAAAATTGGGCTAGGTGACCTTCTCTTCCACAATTATAACATGCTTTGGACGACATCGAGCAGTTTGGACTGATGTGTCCCTCCCCTCCACATTTGAAGCATATAATAGGTGGTCGTTCTCCTTCCTTCACAACGGTCTTTGGTCTTGACGTCTTTCCATCATTATTGAATCTCCTCTTCTTGAAATGTCCATTCTTACTGTTTTGGCCTTGATTACCACCGAAGTGGTTACCATTTCTGGCCTGTTGATTCCCTCCACGCTTGTTGTCACCGCTTCGATGACTGTTCTCATTAGTATTATCATTTTGCCGACTGCTCTCTTTTGGTTGGGTTGACTCATTATCACGCTCCAATAACTGAGCCCTATTAACAACATCTAAATACAAACATAGTTTATGACATATAAGATATTGACGTATCTTAGGTTTCAAACCTCTTAAAAACATTCGTGTCATTCTTTCCTCATTATCAACCAAATGGGACGTAAATCGGGACAACTCGGCAAACTTTGCTTCGTACTGCGACACAGTCATGTTATTTTGCTCCAACTTGATGAACTCTACCTCTTTCATGTGACGAATACTTTCGGGAAAGTACTTGTCGTTGAACAGTTCCTGAAACTTCTCCCAAGACATCTTCAGTTCGGCAGGTTGAGTATGTTTTACAGATTCCCACCAGTAATCTGCCTCTGCGCGCAACATGAAGGTGGCAAAGGGAACCTTTTGCTCCTTTGAGCATCCCAAGACATCAAATATCTTGTTGATCTGTTTAATCCACGTTTCTACCATAAGTGGTTTTGGCTCTCCAAAGAACTCCGGTGGTCCCAGTTCCTTAAACTGCTTGGCGGTGACCATCCGAGAGTTGCCAGTGTTTCCACCTGTATTTTGGACAGAAGCCGCTCTCGCCTGTTGTTGTATGAATTGCATGAAGCCTCGGAACATTCCATCGTTCATCATTTGGTCAGTGTTGTTGTTTGCCTGAGGATTGTCGCCTTCCTGATGTACATTATCCTGACTATTGATCTGTGGAGACTCAATAGTCTCCTGTGCTCCATTGATGTTCTCAACATTCTCGGATGCCATTTTCAGATACTGCCACAAAACAAGGGTTAATAAACGTATCACATATTATTCCTATACTCTGACCAACCAATTAAATAACAAATAAACTTAGGTAGGTCATACTTGCGAAAGAATTACCCGTCTCTCCCCTCCTAGTTCTTATCTCACATCTTAGCCAGGGATCATATCCCTAAGCTTTGATACCAACTGTGACGCCCCCAAAATAGGTATACATCACCCATCTTGAGTCACCAATACATGGTACAAAATTCAAATACTACTTAATTATACAACAGTCGTGTAAAGTATGACAAAATACATGTTGTGAGTTTTAATACAAATATTGCCTTCTGCATAATATCCACTCTCGAAATAAGTCCTCAATACATTTATTGTCACACTATTTAACGAATAGTGAGGACTACTAGCTAACACTATCATCCGAACATCACTGCTCCCAGACTCATCCCAGCCTCGTTCTCATTTCACAAGAGAACAAAGAAAGAAAGGGTGAGCTCAACTAGCCCAAAGAAGAAATATTATGACTAAGATAATGCGAGATAAATTAATATTAGTCCTCAACAATGTTAAACTTAAAAATACAATAGACATCAAGTTTAAGCTGCGGTGAACAAGCAATCCATTAAAAGAGTCAAGTAGAAAAAAAATTTTACTATCTTTTATGATTTAAAAGGTTTTCATCACTTTTATTGCGAGACTCGACAATAAATAATCCACATCATCCACACACTTTCTGACCAAGGATATTCATTAGTATCACGACCACAAATTATCCATGCACTACGGGCCAAGGATATTCGTGTATTCATCAACGGTCCTGATCATGCCATAAAACAATTCATCTTTTCTCCTTTGGTCGAAGAGAATCCATAGCCATAATCATACAAAAAACTGTTCATCAATGCACTACGGGACAATGAGGACTTTTTCCACATCATTTGTAACATTACGGTCATGATTATACTGAATAATCCCTGGCCATATCATACCAAGTCCATTTATGCACTACATGCCACAGATGACTTTCAACATAATATAAACATGAGGATGATGACAATGATATAAGAATTCAATAAAACATGTTCAAGAATTAATTTATCCAGGAACTAATAACGTCCAAATTGTCAACATGATACTTCTTTGTAGAGTAAAATTCAAGAATGTTCAGAAGAATATTTCCATGAAAAGATACTGAATGAAGCGCAAATATCAAGGATATTCCACTAATTTCATGGAGTATAAAGTCAAAACTTTAATCAACCGAGTATAATAAAGAATGGAATAACAAAAAATCACCATGCATGCGGTACTTGCATGACACGAGTTATTCAACGAATAATAATAAATAACGGAACTAGGTCAGCGTAATACGACCGGTCGGGATATTCCAATGTAATAATAAAGAATGGAATAACAACGAAATCACCATGCATGCGGTACTTGCATAGACGAGTTATTCCAATGTAATAATAAATAACGGAATCGTGTCCGGCATAAAACGCATGCATGTGGATATTCCACCGTGAATAATAAAGACGGAACCGGTCCCAAGTAAAATGCATGAGCAGGATGTTCCAACGGAATAATAAAGACAGAATAATAGAAGAATGTCACCAAGTATAGGGTATTTCGCGTATACAGGTTATTCCAATAGAATAATAAGGAATGGAATAACCGAAGTTCTCTTCATGAATACAAAAGAATAATATCCCTTACCGTAAAAGAAACTGGATAAAGGAAAAGAAAGTTAGCAGACTTCTCTTCTTATTTCTCTCTATAACTTTCTCTCTCTAGAGTTCAGTGAATTCGTAAAAAAATAATGAAGGAATGAGCTTCTATTTATAGAAGAATAGAATGAATAGTAACCAACTCATGACCGGTCCAGATTGATTTACTTTAATCGGACGGTCCATATTTAAAGCAAAATCTTTTATATAAAATATAATATTATATATATATATATATATATATATATTATATATATATATAGCATCAGTTCACTGGTGCATCGAATGATAATTTTACGGACGAAATTATAGCAGCCACGGATGTTTTGCGTAAGAATTATATTACTAACATCAAGTAAAACAAAAATAAAATAATATATATATATATATAAGTGCTTTCATCCATCAAAATCCACTAGCATATAAATCTATATACAAAATAAAGATACTTCCCTCCACCAATGTCACTTCCCCTCTCCCCATAATTCAAACATATACACACATATATATATATATATATATATATATAAACTGAAGTACTTTCTCCTAACTATTTTAATAATGGGTAGGTAGGGATCCAAATAATACACAAAGTTACAAAAACTACTCCATAAAAATTCTTTCAATATTTTTAACAACATATATCATCAATATTATAATTCACAATATTAATCGACTGTGTCGTTCCTGAGAAAGAGGGGCTTTCCAATAAGGATTTCTCCCTATTGGCGCGCAATTAGGTGACCAAAACTCTCCTTGGCAGAACTTCTAGACATCGTTAACATTGTAAATTATAATATTAATAACTCCGTCATTTCAATTATTGATTTAATAATATAAAAATATCGTCAATAATTGAATCAAATAACGTGAGATACTGTGCAACAATTACTATAGCAATAATTGAACAAAACTAAGTGACCTCTCACGTAAGCATCAATAATCAATACCGTGTGCTACTATGCAACCACGCGTATTACTGTACTTTTACTACCGAGTAGTTCAATAGTATCAACGGTAAACTTCCGCCGTTATTTCAATAAAATATTTTTTTCGTTTTCTCAATCCGACAATAATTCTGTTGTGGGTTCCACCAATGATTGTGCCGTCGTACGAATATTTCCTGTTTAAAACGAATATTCCCCGACCAATCGAATATTAAATAACAACTTGGATACTTTGCAAAAATTTATAATTATTACCCACAACTATAATATTATATCATAATATTCAAAAATGATAATTATAGAAAAATTCATCTTTATTCAAAAAGTTGGGGTATTACATTTTAATTCTTAAAACATTTATTGACTATACCTTTATATAAAGTATCATTGGTTTGAAGTGTGAGTATTGTTATTTGTATTGAAACTCACATCTTATGTGTTGTCGTATTCTGCACGACAATTTAATAGTTGTATAAATGAAGTTTATATTTGGATTATGTACCATGTATTTGGCGACCCAGAATAGGTTGTGTGGACCTATTTTAGGGGCGTCATAGTTGGTATCAGAGCTTAGGGATATGGTCTCTAACGGAGATTTGAGACTACAACTAGGAGGAGAGATACGAGTAATATCCTTCGCTAGTGTGTATCCTACCTAAGCTGAAATTTCTTAATAAGGTGACAAATTATGATATATCAATTAACCTTTATTTTGAAGCTGTATTCTGGACTGATATATGAAATCCAAGAGATGAGCAATGGAGAAATCATGATACAGAGGAAATGACTGGGAAGATGGAATCTAAAATGAAAGCAATGTATTCTCACCTTTTTGAACTACCAGGTATGTAAATTTTGGGGACAAAATTTCATAAGGAGGGGAGATTGTAAGACCCTGAATTTTATAAAATAAAAGGATTCAATTTTTTTTTATAATTATTATTCTATTCAGTAAATGGTTAAATTGATAAAAGGTTAAAGTTAAGGGTAATATATGAAAATTTTATAAAGTAAGCAAGTTGTCATAAAATATTCGTTGTGTCGGGGAATATTCGTTTGGTCGGTGAATATTTTTTTTATAGGGGAATATTCATACGACGGCATAATAATTGGTGGACCCCATAACGGAATAATTTTTGGATATATAAAGCGACAAAAATAACCTTTTTAATAAAACTAACGACAAGACTTTTACCATTAAACTATTGAAATATTCGGTGATAAAAGTACAGTAATATGCGTTGTTGAATAGTAAGACATGGTATTGCACAATATTTCTAATTTTTGATGTTTACGTAAGAAGTCACTCAGTTTCATTCAATAATTGCCACAGTAGTTGCTGCATAGTATCTCATATTATTGATTCAGCCCCTTCTTTCCTGGGAACGATTTGGTTGTCAATATTGTGAATTATAATATTAAATGATGAATAATTATTGAAAGATTAAAAATGTGTTGATTAAAGATAAGTGATTTATGGTAAATATTTATTCAATTTTTGATATAAATAGAGAGATTTGTCACGAGGCGTTTGTTGTAAGTTTGACTTATTATTCCATGGGGAGATGTGCTAATTTTTCAGACCGTCAGTTGAAGTTATAATAATAAATCAATATGGACCGTTCGTTGAAGTTATAATAGTAAATCATTATGGACCGCTGGTTGAAGTTATAATAGTAAATCAGTATGGACTGTCGGTTGAAGTTTTAATAGTAAATCAATATGGACCATCAGTTTAATAGTAAAGTAATCTGAACCGTTCGTGAATTAGTTACTATTTAGTCCATTCTCCTATAAATAGAAGATCATTACTTCATTTTTTCTTACGAATTCACTAAAACTTTAGAGAGAGAAAGAAGAAGAGTATTCTGCTACTACACTGTTGTAGTGTCCAATAGTATTCTGCTACTACACTATTGCAGTATCTAATCTCCTACTAAGGTAAGGGATATTATTTTGCGTATTCGTAAGGGGTATTATTTATTTTATATTCGAAAAGGATGTTATTTTCTTCTTACTTGTAAGGGTTGTCATTCTATTCTTTATTAATCTGTAGGAGTAACCTGTCAACGCGGATTACCACATGCATGGTGAATAACCCTTCGTATTCATTCTTTATTAATCTATGGGAGTAACATGTCTACGCGGATTACCGCATGCATGGTGAATAACCCTTTATATTCATTCTTTACTAATATGCGGGAGTAACCTATCTACGCGGATTACCGCATACCTGGTGAATAACCTTTCATATTCATTCTTTAATTATGAAAATGATATGTCTAAGAGGATTACCGCATGACGGGTGAAAATCCATTTCCAGTTTCTTATATTCATTCGTATACTTGTATGGTATATCATTTCTTTTGTACTCGATAAGAGATATCATTTTCTTTTGTATTCTCCATTTATGGGTACTATTCATACTGGAGTACTATTCATTCAGGGTACTTTGCATGACGGGTACTATTCATTCAGGGTACTTTGCATGACGATGTACTATTTATTTGGGGTACTATTCATTTGGTATTATTCATTCGGGTACTATTTACGATAAAATTGGTTTCATTCTATCCAAATTATTTTTTATACATGAATATAAATCTTGAATTTTACTCCACCATTAGTTATCATGTTGACATTTTGGACATTCTTGAACTCTGGATAAATTGAATTATAAATATTTAATATTTATCCTTGATCTCACGTGATTAATTCGTTATATCATTGTTATAATCCTCAAACTTATATTTATGCAGAAAAGTTATCTTTGGCCCGTAGTGCAAAGATGAACTGTTGATTGGTATGATTATGACCAAGAATTATGCATTGGTATAATCATGATCAGAATTATGTATTGGTATAATCATAACCATTGGCTTTATAGTTATATGTCTTTGGTCCGTAGTGTAAAGATGGACTGTTGATTATTGGTATTGTAGTTAAATGTCTATGGCCCATAGTGCAAAAATGGACTCTTGATTATTGATTTTATAGTTGTATGTCTATGGTCGTAGTGCAAAGATGAACTGTTGATCATTTATTTTACAGTTGAATATCTTTGGCCCGTAGTGCAAAGATAGACAATTGATTTGTATGATCATGACCATTGATATTACAGTTGAATATCTTTGGCCCGTAGTGTAAAGATAGATAATTGATTGATACGATCATGACCGTTGTCGTTACATTTGAATGTTGTTGGTGTAAAGAAGATATGATTATTGAGTGTTTTTAACCTTTGTGGCAAGGACATTGAGTGAAAGTTCTATTAAGACTTTCTGGTAAGGACAAACTATTGATTTATATTATTATAAACATGAATTGTGAATTTAACTATAATCTTTGGTGGTTCAAGTGAAGACAGGTGATGAAAGTTCTCTTTGTCTTGGGTACAACAAAGAACTGTTGATGGGTATTACAGGGATGTAATATTAATGATGGACTTTTAATTTGGAGGAGATAGTAGACATTATGTTCTACATAACTCTTCTAATGGATTGTTTTTTTGGCTGCAGTTGTTGATCTAAAACTTGTTGTCTATTGTATTCTATCTGATTTTTCCCTGTTGAGAACTAAGGATAATTTTTTCTACATTATCTTAGTAATAATATTCTTTACTGGGCTATTTGTGCTCACCCTTTTGCATCACAATTCCTTTCAGGTAATAAGAGTGTAGCAGGGTCGAACGGGGATAATAGAGGAATAGAGTGATGGTCTATGACTGTTGAAATTTCTCAATACATTATAAAAAAATAGCATGAAAATATATAATTATATTGAGAACTTAAAATGTGTGTGTCGTATTTTATACGTCATTTAATAGTTAATTTTGGTGAAAAACAATAGGGTGATGAGAACCCGACTTTTAAAGCGTCAAAAGTGCACCTAATTAGAATGAGGAGGGAATAATTTTATTGAGAGCTTAAAGGGTGTGTTTCCACTATATTACATGATGTCTAACCACATATAAATTTGTGTTATCATACGACATGGTTGTGCGCATCAACTTGCTGACTATATCTATGAGCATTATTTATATAATCTTGGAGTATGGTTGGAATATAATCCCCAGTTTGAGACAATAGAGATAATTATATGCCAAGAAGATACACACCATTGGAATGAACATGATAGTAATCTTTTCATTCTTCTTTGGGGTTTATTGGGTCAACCAAGGTTAATTCTCAAGTCCTATGATATCTCTTATAACATAGATGCATGGTCTCCCATGTATGAAGGTTTCCTTGAGTATTTTTCAAAGATTTTAATCCCTAAAACATTTATCGACTGTACCTTTATGTAAAGTATCATTCATTTGGAGTGTGAGTACTGTTATTTGTTTTGAAACTCACAGCTTACGTGTTATCGTATTTTGCACGACAGTTTAATAGTTGTATAAATGAAGTTTATATTTGGATTCGGTACCATATATTTGGTGACCCAGAATGGGTTGTGTGGACCTATTTTGGGGGTGTCACAATAGATGTCAAAGGGTGGGAAATATTTCAAAAAGGAATTAGATGCCGCTCAATATAATCTTGGAAGTCGAGATTTTCAATGTATGAGGGATGGACTTTATGGGACCTTTTCCGCCTTCATACAATAATTTATATATCCTGTTAGTTGATGACTATGTATCGAAATGGGTTGAAGCTGTGGTACTCCCTACTAATGATGCCAAAGTTGTTTTGAAGTTTCTACTGAAAAACATCTTCACAAGATTTGGCACGCCGAGAGCAATTATAAGTGACGAGGGAAGTCACTTTTTTAATAAGTTCTTTACTACTCTTCTGGTAAAATATGGAGTTAATCATAGGGTTTCAATGGCTTATCATCCCCAAACGAGTGACCAAGCTTAGGTTTCAAATAGAGAGGTGAAACGAATTTTAGAGAAAGTTGTGAATCCAAACCGAAAAGACTGGTCTCTGAAGTTAGATGACGCTTTATGGGCTTATCGAACAACATATGAGACCCCAATTGGGATTTCATCATATCAACTTGTTTACGAGAAAGCGAATCATCTCCCAATGGAACTTCAACACAAAGCATATTGGGTTATTTAAGAGTTGAATTTTGATCAAACAGCTGCAGGCGAGAAAAGACTTCTGCAACTTAATAAGATGGATGCGTTTCGACTGCAAGCATACGAGAAATCTTATGTAAGACCCCAACTTTCATGAATAAAGATTAATTTTTCTTGAAATACATTTTTGAGTATTAAAGTGTGGATTTGATATAATGTTATAGTTGTGGGTAATATTTATAAATTTTGCAAAGTAAGCAAGTTGTTATAAAATATTCAATTTGTCGTGGAATATTCGTTTTAACAAGGAATATTCGTACGATGGCACAATCATTGGTACGTGGACCCCACAAAGAAATTACCATCAGAGTTAGAAAACGACAGAAATAACTTTTTATAAAATAACGGCAAAAATTTTACCGTTAACAGTTGAAATGGCCTGTGATAAAAGTACAGTAATACGTGTGGTCGCATAGTAGCACACGGTATTGGTTATTGATGCTTATGTAAGAAGTCACTCAGTTTTACTTAATTATTGCTACAATAATTGATGCATAATATCTCACATTATTGATTTTATTATTGTCACAGTATCATCTGCATAATATTTTATATTATTAAATCAATAATTGAGACAAAAAATTTATTCATATTATTATTTGAATTATTGACCATGTCTAGAAAGTTCTGTCGAGGAAAGGGGTTTGGTCACCTAATTGCGCCCCAATAGGGAGAAATTATTATCGGAAAGCCTTCTCTTTCCTGGGAATGATCTGGTTGTTAATATTGCAAGTTATAAATGATGAATAATTGTTGTTCAAAAATAGGTTTTGTGAAGCCAAGTGACTTGGGATAAATAGAGGGGATTTTTATGAAGTATTTATTGTAAATTTTTCTTATTATTTGGACCCCCACTTACCCTTTTTTCAAAACACAAGAGTAGAAGTTATCTCATATATATATATATATATATATATATATATATATATATATATATATATATATATAATAAGTTTTATTTTTTATGAAAAATAGAATATATTATATTTTATTATGCATAGTGTCTCGCATAGTGTTTGCATAGTAAAATCAAAAATTTTAGTCGACTATTACTGTGCGTCCGTGATTTTTTTTCGTTACTCCGCATCTAAATCGTATCATGTCATTCTCTTATAAATAGGATGCTTAGTTTAGAATTTAAAATGACACCAGAATCAGAGAATTCTTCTTCTATAATATTGAGCGTATTTCTTTAGAGTTTAAGGAAGTTTTGAGTGTAGAAAATAGTGCAAGCTTTCTTCAAGAATATCTCCACTATACCAGTTGGAATACTCTCCTTTTTAAGGTAAGAGATATTATTTTTGTTCAATATTCGTAAGAAATAATATTTTCTTCCATACTCTGTAGTATGTAAGTAATATTATTTCGTTTCAGATTCTGAATTCTACACTCATTTTGTTAAGTATTGCTTCTATACTCCTTGAAATTAGTAGAATATCCTTGAAATTTGCGCTTCATATAGTATCTTTTCACGGATATATTATTCTGAACATTCTTGATAATTTTTAATCTTTTCATGTCAGGGTACTATTCCTGAAGTACTATTCACCCGGGGTACTATTCATGACAAAAATTGATTTTTTTCCGGTCCAAATTATTTTGATTCAATATTATTCTTGAATTTTACTCCACAAAGTAGTATCATATTGATAATTTGGACATTATTGAATTCTGGATAAATTAAATTATAAATCTTTAAAATTTATCATTGCTCTCATTTAATTGAATTTTTATATCATTGTCATCATCCTCATGCTTATATTGTGATGAAAGTCATCTTTGGCCCGTAGTGCATAGGTGGACTGTTGATTGGTACGATTATGACCAGGGATTATTCGGTATAATCATGACCTGTAATGTTACAAATGATGTGATAAAAGTCCTCATTGGCCCGTAGTGCATTGGTGAACAATTGTTGGCATGATCATGACCATTGGTGATAACACGAATATCCTTGACCCGTAGTGCATGGATAATTCATGGACGTGATACTAATGAATATCATTGGCCCGAAATGCATGGATAATTTAGTGATGTGGATTATTTATTGAGCTGAGTCTTAGCGATAAAATTGATGATAAATTTTTAAATCATAGAAGATAGTAGATATCATGCTCTACTTGACTCTTCTAATGGATTGGTTGTTCCGCTGCAGTTAAACTTGTTATTTATTGTATTCTATCAGTTTAACACTGTTGAAGGCTAACGATAATTTATTCTGCATTATCTTAGTCATAATATTTCTTACTGGGCTAGTTAAGCTCATTCTTTTGCTTTCATTGTTCTATTCAGGTAATGAGAATGTAGCCGGGACTAGTCGGGGAATGGAGTGATGGTCCGAGATGGTGGCTATAGTAGTCCTCACTATTTTATAAAATAGTGTGATAATAATTGTAATGTGGACTCCATTTGAGTTTGGATATTGTCTAGAAGACAATATTCGTGTTAAAATTCTCAGCTATATTTTGTCGTATTTTACATGACATTTATATAATTAAGTTTATATTTGAATTATGTACCATATATTTTGTGACTCATAATGGGTAATGTAAACCTATTTTGGGGGCGTCACATCTAAGCTGTACAAAGAAAAGGTCAAGAAGTGGCACGACCAAAAGATCTTGAGCAGGAAGTTTGAACTGAGCCAATTTGTGTTACTTTATAACTCACGACATAGATTATTTCCCAGGAAACTCAAATCATGATAGTCGGGGCCATTCACTATCAAGACAGTCTACCCACATGGCGTCGTTGAACTCTATAGCAGGAATCCGCTTGAAATTTTTAAAGTCAACGGGTAGCGTCTAAAGCATTATTAGGGCAGTGACATCGACAATAAAGCCACAGCGATGACTCTTGTCGATGAGCCATGACACAGGGAGTAGTCAGTCTGAAAGACTGTTGATCGATTTTGCAATCAATGAATACGTGCAAGTATACACGGTCAACAAGTAATAAAGTGAAAGTAAAGTATCGTTCCCATGAGGAATTATTTAATAAAAATTACCAAGTACTAATTCTTAACCAAACTAATTTGATTTAAACAATCTCAAATCGTGATTTTTCTAATTAAGAAAACTAAATTAAAATAATTAAAAGAGATTGTTCTAAAATAAAGCAAATAAACAACTAAGAATTGATGGAATTCAGATAAATAAGAATTAAGACTCCAATATCTCCAATTATGAATTATAAATCAATTATTCAACTATTCCAATTATTATGTCTACTGAATTGTTAACAGGAATTCTAAAATGTCAAAAGCCCTTTCTCAAGTGATCCTTTGCCTTCTATTTAATCCAAGTTAATTTTGCTATATCCCTATGCAAAACAATTGAATTAAACTCACTACAATCCCAATTCCTTATGTGTTACATGCAGCGAACAGATATTTCCATTCTATTCACAAACCTAATTATTCACTGTGCAAATAACTAAGTCACATGATATCATGCCCAGTTGTAACCCTAGAATTCCTCTTCTAATTCCTTCTAGAGTAACAAGGTAATTACTGATCAGATAATTAATCAATAAGCATAAGGCAAGATAAACAACTCACTTTGACACAAATAATTGGAATAAATTAAATAACTAATTTATAGCCATAAAAAGTTCAATTGAAATCTAAATAAAAGAGTTAGTTCATAATTAATGAATTAAAACCAAGAATCCACAACTAAATAGACATTAAAAGATAAAAGTATGATAAGAGAAGAGAATAGAATCTGTTGTCAGCAAATCTGATGCTCCCCTCTTGCTCTTGCTCTTGATCTTCAGTGTTCTTCAATTTGCTTCAATCTTCAATGGCTAATTAAGAACTAGGGTTTAGATTCTAATTTAATGGAGTGTTTAATCTAGTCTAATCTATGTATTCTCTCTTTATTTTATGCCTTACATCATGTATTTATAGGTTACAAGTCCAATTTTTAGCTTAGGAACAAACTCAATCCAATTTGGAGTCAAAATGTGTCAAAATTACGCCAAAACGCGGCCCGCACCATCACTAAGCCCTTCCCAGCCTTGCCCCAAAGACTGGGCTTGACGCTCAAACATCGCTTTCCCAGTAGCCCGACGCTGGGCATAGGCCAAAAAAGGGTGCCCCGGCACTGCCACTTTTTCTAATATTTTCTACTCCGACTTCCTTTGGGAAAATGGCCATAACGTCTTCGTCCGAACTCCGATTTTGATAATTCAAGATTATCCAGAAAGAGGAGAAGTAGATCTACAACTTTCCTTCTTTAAGTTTTTCAAAATAAGGTCCGGACCAATACTCAAATTGGCTCTGAAGTGACTGCTGTGTAAATGGCAAGCCAAAAACGCGAATCTAGCCACCCCGAACGTCGATCCAAGTAACTTTTGTCCCAATTCCTACAAAACAACATAAAACATTCTTGAATAGACACAAACACTTAAAAACTATTCTAAAAGACTTTAGAACAACAATAAATTAAGCCCGAATGTATCCAATTCATGTGTATAAAACTCACTCATCAAATACCCCCAAACTTAAACATTTGTTTGTCCTCAAGCAAAAACACAAAAGAACTAAAAATAAACAAACTAACTCAACTACATGAATGCATATGCATGATCTACTTTCTAATATACCTACGAACCGAGTAATAAATCAGTATGATATATAGCAACAGGCCTCAAAGATACCAATGATACTCAAATAATATATCCAATCAAGTCAAAATCCATAACTCTAACCAATTAGTCAATCCAAACCTGTCATCACCCATGTTGTGCGTGTGTGCTTGTTAACCATTCTAACCAACCACAATTCAAGATAATCACATAAAAAACTCTTTAAAAGGAAAATTTTAGTTCCAATTCAATTGCTTTTGTGAACATGAGAACTCCAGTTAAAACTAAGCAAATACCAAGTTTAAGGGTAAATACAAGATTTATTTATACTCTTATTCAACCACGAGGGCATTTTTGCTCTTTCTCGTGTTTTATTCATTTTTTTCTCATGGCTGTGCAATGTCTTATTCCCTTAGGCTTTTTAGGGCTACCTTAACGAGCTTTCGACCAACGACTCCCAAGCCATTAAGACCTTAGGGCACTAGGAGTAAAGACAATCCCCTCGGGCTTACTTACTCAAGTAACAAAGGCCACAAAACTAGACAAGCATGCCACGGTGTTTATTCTTTTTTTTCTTTCTTTCTGGATTTTTTTTCTTTTTTTTCTTTTCATCATTTTTTTATTTCTTTTTTTTCTTTTTTGTAATATATATATATATATATATATATATATATATATATATATCCCATAGATTCCCCCAAACTCAAGCTACGTCATTCCAACCTTTACCGCCAGTTCACTAATTTCCTTAAATTTTAACAAAGATTTTCCTCGAAACAAATTATGAAACCCTTGAACCAAGTGGATTAAAACAGCTTAAATTTTAAGTGCTAACCTATACATAAGTTTCGAATGTGCTCTCAGATTATCATCATGATTAAAATTAGAACTCATCATCAATTATCAACACTGTTCAAGTTAACATGCAAAACCAATCTTATCATAGGTCGAGCTAAGACCACACCAACCTATCACATAGATTCATACAAAAAAAATGCAATTATACTACATGAACATATACTAATACAACACATATATGAATATACAAATAACTACCATGTATTATAGGCAACCTAAAAAAAAATAATGCTAACACATAAAAAAATTAACTACTATGCAGATAACTAACTATATGCAATACGACACTAAAATGCCCCCAAACCTAAACTAGACATTGTCCTCAATGGCTGAAATAGAAAAAATTAAAGTAGAGGACTTCCCTGAAAATATAGCAATCTTCCTCCTTGTCCGCTAAGTTTGGAGAATAAGCTAGGCACATGGAACAAATTTGGCACCACACTTGAATTTGACTTGAATAACCTGTAAACCATGATAGAAACAATTTTATTAAATTCTAAGTAAATGCAAATTCAAAACTACTAATATAAAACTTAATAAAAACTAAAAATAAAAATTAAACTTGGGTTGCCTCCCAATAAGCGCTTGTTTTATAGTCTCAACCTGACTTCTTCAATTCTCTATCCAATTCCCCTTCGAAAATTGAGGAACCCTCCATCCATCAGAAGAAATGTCTCTTTTGGGAGGTTCCCATTAGCAAAAACCCTTGAATTGAAGTCACCTAGAATGCTCTTTGTAGATAGGTTCCCTATTAAGAACGTCCAACAACTAGGTGTTTTCTTCATTATGTCTATGATAAAATTGGGGCATTGAAGCTTAATAAACATAATGGAATCTTCCTCTATCTTTTCCTTTTCATCCCACCATGACTCCACAACTGTACTAGCTCTTACGTCACCAAGAGCTTTGCCGACAACATGACTTCCAATTGGGCATGGTTTTACAAAATTGCTCGGATTCTTGAACATTGGTGGAGAAGGTACATGGGACACTAATGAAATCGGTTCATCTTCATTAGTACTCAAAGTTAGATCTTCGCCGATCTCCTTTTCTTGGTCTCCAAGTCTTTCCTCTCTTTCAACATCTATATCATTTGGCACATCCGGTTGCAGATTTGGTTCGGGCTCACCATCAGTCTCGGAATTCATGTCATAGAGCCAAGGGTATTTAGGACAAATATTTGAGGCATTGGTTAGTTGTTCTGTTTGGTTCATAAAATTTTGACTCAATATCTCTTGATTAATCCTCCTCTCCTCACATGAAGCTATGTACTTGGACAAAGTTTCCTCCAAATTTGAATGTTCTTCCTGTTGTAATGGAGGTGGACACGAGAAATCTGGTGGGTACGTTGGACTTGGAGCATAAAATTGATCTTGGTTAGTATGGTTCCATGAAAAATCTGGGTGATACCCCCAATCCTGATAATAGTTGTTAGGATAGACATAATTATTGGGGTAATCACCACCGCATCTTTATCTTATTTCTCGAAATCGATGGCGCGATTGATGACTCATATGATTTCCAAAGACAATAATCACAGTAACCGCCACACTTTGACGACGTTGAGCTTCAAAAAGCTTCAAAGATCCTCGAAAGTGTCTCAATCTGTCTTGATGCAATGCGAAAGTTTCTCGAGTCCGTCGAATCTCCTCTCCCTTGGTGAAGTTATTCTTGCCATCCTTCGACTTCAGATGGTCACAAGAAACCTCCAACGCTTTCAAGTTGCCTCTATAAAAGATGTATTAAGTCCATCAATCCTTGTTTCCCTTGGTTGAGCCAAGAACTTGTATGGCCATTGATACTCAAACTCATCCATGGTACCTTAAAAAAGAGAGAAATATAGGAAGAGAATTAAAAATAAAAATAAAAATGTTTAAATTAAGACTAATTTGATTGAAATTAATATTGGTAAATAATTATTAAATTAATTCCCCGGCAACGGCGCCAAAAACTTGTTGATCGATTTCGCAATCAATGAATACTTGCAAGTATACACGGTCAACAAGTAATAAAGTCAAAGTAGAGTGTCGTTCCCACGAGGAATTATTTAATAAAATTACCAAGTACTAATTCTTAACCAAACTAATTTTATTTAAACAATCTCAAATCATGATTTTTCTAATTAAGAAAACTAAATTAAAATAATTAAAAGAGATTATTCTAAAATAAAGCAAATAAACAACTAAGAATTGATGGAATTCAGATAAATAAAAATTAAGACTCCAATATCCCCAATTATGAATTATAAATCAATTATTCAACTATTCCAATTATTATGTCTACTGAATTGTTAACAGGAATTCTCAAATGCCAAAAGCTCTTTCTCAAGTGATCCTTTGCCTTCTATTTAATCCAAGTTAATTTTTCTATATCCCTATGCAAAATAATTGAATTAAACTCACTACAATCCCAATTCCTTATGTGTTAAATGCGGCGAACAGATATTTCCATTCTATTCACAAACCTAATTATTCATTGTGCAAATAACTAAGTCACATGATATCATGCCCAGTTCTAACCTTAGAATTCCTCTTCCAATTCCTTCTAGAGTAACAAGGTAATTACTGATCAGATAATTAATCTATAAGCATAAGGCAAGATAAACAACTCACTTTAACACAAATAATTGGAATAAATTAAATAACTAATTTATAGCCATAAAAAGTTCAATTGAAATCTTAATAAAAGAGCTAGTTAAGAATTAATGAATTAAAATCAAGAATCCACAACTGAATAGACATTAAAAGATAAAAGTATGATAAGAGAAGAGAATAGAATATGTTGTTAGCAAATCTGATGCTCCCCTCTTGCTCTTGCTCTTGATCTTCAGTGTTCTTCAATTTGCTTCAATCTTCAATGGCTAATTAAGAACTAGGGTTTAGATTCTAATTTAATAGAGTGTTTAATCTAGTCTAATATATGTATTCTCTCTTTATTTTATGCCTTACATCATGTATTTATAGGTTACAAGTCCAATTTTTAGCTTAGGAACAAACTAAATCCAATTTGGAGTCAAAAAGGTGTCAAAATTCGCCCAAAAACACATCCAGGCCATCACCAAGCCCTTCCCCAGTGCCCCAGCGCTGGGCTTGATGCTCAAACACTATTCCCCAGCACCCCGGCGCTGGTCATAGGCCAAAAATGGGGGCCACGGCGCTGCCACTTTTTTTGACATTTTCTGCTCCGCCTTCTTTTGGGAAAATGGCCATAACTTCTTCGTACGAACTCCGATTTTGATGATTCAAGATGATCCGGAAAGAGGAGAAGTAGGTCTACAACGTTCCTTCTTTTAGTTTTTCAAAACAAGGTCCGGAGAAATACTCAAATTGGCTCTAAAGTGACTACTTTGTAAATGGCAAGCCGAAAACGCGAATCTAGCCACCCCGAACGTCGATCAAAGTAACTTTTGTCCCAATTCCTACAAAACAACATAAAACATGCTTTAATAGACACAAACACTTAAAAACAATTCTAAAAGACTTGAGAACAACAATAAATTAAGCCCGAATGTATCCAATTCATGTGTATAAATCTCACTCATCAAAGACACAAAAACAAACGCTCATTGGGAGGCAACCAATTTTCTTGTCAAATATAGTATTTTAGTTTCATGTTGCTTAATTCATATTTTAGTTAATAATTTTAGTATGACATAGTTCAATTATGTGCAACCTTTAGGTAATTAGTTAGTTATTGTAGTAATTTACAGTGTTATTGCTCAAACTCCAAGTACTTAACTTGAAATTTTTGTTTTATTGGATTTTCGAAGATTGAGGATGAAGTTTTGCACGCATGTGGGTTAAAATAGCTGAAAAACTGAAGTTATGCAGAAATCATATGCCCACCACGGCGGGCCTATTTACCGCTTGACACTCCCACCGCGACTGGGGGGGTTATCTGTATCTACCCACCCGGCGGGCCTTTTAAGGTAAAATACCCCCCGCCCCGGTGGGGGTATGAAAAATTTGTTTTAAAACAGCTTCTGGAGATCGTGGCTACTCCACATCTAACTCTCAAAACCGAAACCAAGCACCTTCTATACCAACAAAATCCCCCGCATAACCCCCAATCTCACATCAAATCCGTACACTACTCCATTCTTCTATAAATTAAACCCCAAATTCATCCATTCCACACATAATAACCATCACTTTCTCAGAATTTCATTCAACAAAACCTAGGGTTTCTACACTTTTTGTGTTTGCAAGCAAGGAAGGAGGGAGAATTCAGCTATTGGTCACTCAACCACTGCAATATCATCATCAAGTGAGGAAAATCAGTGTGGGTAAGCATTTTTTATCAGTTTATCACCATATGTGGCTTTCATTCTTTAATTTGAGGTATTGTGAATTGTGTGCACACCAAGTGTTTGTGAAATTGCCCAAGAGCAAGTTTGGGGGAGTTGTTAACAGAATTAGTGTGGAATGGCACCAAAAACACTTGTGAAACATTAACGTGGCCAAGGGTCATCACCACCGGCCCGTAGCTTCAACAAATAAAAATTTTCCAGTGCCTATGCAACTGACAAATATGATTATTTCACACCAAAGGCACTGACACCAAAAAGAGGCTTGAGGCCAGATTCATTTGATGGACAAATGTAGCGACAGATCAATAAATAGGGTTGGGATACATTTATTGATCAGTCGAACCCTGCAGTGGTGACAGTAGTGAAAGATTTTTATGTCAACGTAGAGGATAAAACACCATTTGTGCGGGGCAAGAAAGTTCTTTTCAGTCCGGAGGTGATCAATGAGTTCTAAAACTTATAAGCCCCAACAGTCTATCAGTATGTCCAACTGAGAGACAGCAACCCCATCTACGATCATATTCTCACAGAAATATCAAAAAGGTGGAAACATATATATGAGCAAGGATTTGATTTTGTATGGCAAGATCTGGTATGCATTCATGTGCGCGAAGCTGTTTCCATTGACACATACCAATGAAGTGACTAAAGAAAAGGTTCTGCTCTTATATGCCATAGTGAAGGATTTTGATATTGATATCGAGGCCATCATTAGCTTTTCGATCAAGCGTTGCATGCACAAGCCATTCTTAGGAGGATTGCCACACCCCTCACTTATCTGTGCACTGTGTAGACAGTTAGGGGTTAGATGGTCGGTAGATAAGCCCGTGCAGCAGCCACTCCAGCTACTTGATTCGGGTATAATTGTTAGATATTTAGTATGGGCTGGAGGAGAGTCACATTCTAGAGGATTAGGATTTGTATTTCCCAATGCTCCTAAGGAGGGGGACGTTGAGAATACCTCTGAGGATGATGAATTCAAGGGTGACGAGTTGTTTGAGGGTTCTGAGGAGGCTGGGAGGGGTAGTTGGTCCACTAAGTATATGTTCAGTACCCAGTTCCGTAGCCTACAGAGACACGTTGATAATCAGGACAGACAAAAAGATAGGAAGCTGAAGAGAATTGCAGCGAGACAAGATCATATATTTACCACAATGAACACTTTCCATGCTTCATTAGCTGAGGCATTTCAAAGAATGAATCCAGCTGCTACAGATCAGTACCAATTCTCGACCCCACAACCACTTCGTGGATATCCACCATCTGACTCTAATGTTGAGGAGATGCCACAACTACAGCCACCGCCTGCCTAGTTACCATAGGGAAGTCCTCTTATGCTTTCATGCTTTATTTTCATAATGAGGACATTATGTCTGTTAAGTTTGGGGGAGTAGTAGTGTAGTTTAGTAGTTTTGTCTAGTTTTTATGTTTTTGTTGTGTATGTTAGTTGCTTGTGTTAATTTCATTTAGTTAGTTCATAATATTTCATGTTTGCATTCATGTAATTGGATTATTAGTATAATATAGTTCTGTTTGCATAGTTAGTAGTTTAATATTGTAAATAATTTTATGTTTTTGTTTTTGTTGAGTTATATATATAAAACAAACTGAAAAATTGAAAATCTCATAAATTAGTTAGTTTATTATTGTTATCTTGCACTTAGTTCATATTTGCATGATTCCACCTGTTGGATGGGTAAAGTTTGTTTGGGCCAATGTTGAGATTGGAATTTCATAGACAAGAATAGTATTAAATGTCAAGGATTTGATGTAATTTCTTATCATGATTTAGATCTTTGTCTATTTGAAACTGGTATAATCAGGATAGCACATTAAAAACGACTATGTTGACTGATTGAGTTTAAATTGACACATAATGGAACTCTTAAAGATAATGCTAGTTTGAGTGAAAGAAAGTCATGAATAGGTACCTAATGGCTAAGATTAGACAGAAACCTAAGTTTGGGAGAAGATTTGGGATATTATGGGAAATAATAAAAAAAGAGAAAAAAAAGAAAAAAAAGAAAAGAAAAAGTATGAATAAACTTCGTGGTTAGTCTAGTTTTGTGGCCTTTTTTACTTGAGTAAGTACGCCCGAGGGGATATCTCTACACCTAATGCCCATAAAACCTTATGGTTTGGGAGTCATTGGTCGAAAGCTCGCTAAGGGGAAGCACTGAAAAGCCTAAGAGGACTAGACATTGAACAGTCATGAGTAAAATAAAAAGTGAAAAAGGGTAAAATAGCGAAAAGCCCCCGTATATGGATAAATAAAGTATAAGTATCCCATTTTTACTTCTGGATTTGGTAACTATTTGGTTTTAGCCAGATCTTGCTTATTTTTGGATTTCTTAACTTTATGTTGTATGATTCCTTTAAAGAGGCATAGTATGTGTTTTATTTAATTTTATGTCAATTAGCATGGTTGTTGAGCACACACACACTATATCAGTCATAACAGGGAAAGATTTGGTTATTGATATGGAGTTATTGATTTGTCTTGGTATGATGTACTGTCATATCTATTGTGATTTCTCTGAGGCAATTTGAATAAACTATGTTCTGTCTGATAGTTGGATTCGTAGGCATATAGTTAGCTACATTGCATTGCATGTTGTTGTGCTCGAGGACTAGGATGGTTTAAGTTTGGGGGAATTTGGTGAGTGGGTTTCATACCTACGAATCAGATACCTATTCAAACTAAAACTATGCATAATTCGGTTATTTTAGTATAGTTTTATGTGTTTGTGCTTTTTGTGTTTGTAAGTTTCAGTATGTTTAAGCTAAGGTAGGATGGTGGTGATAGGATGAGCAAGTGCAACAGATATTACGTAAAATAGCAATGTAGGGAAGGTACCACGAGGCTGCTATTTTAAATGAAACAACCGCTGTATGGGTGGACACGCGGTGAAAGAAACTTAACACCCCATCGGGGCAGAGGTTCTTAAGTAAAATTAACTCGCCGGGGTGGGGGTACGCGGATCAGAAGAGGAGTTTTATTGCAATTCTAATACTGTCATGATGTGAACTGGATAACTTTGGATGCAATTGGGACTGGAAAAAGGTCATAAATAGCTACTATTTCAGAGACATAAGTAATTCAATTTAGATTAGAGTTATACAATCAAATCAAGAGCAACTTTGAAGCCCTAATTTGGAGAAGATTGTGGAGGAACGGAGCGAAGGAGCAATGATCACGAAGATTGCAGAATTGAGTAAGGAGAAGGGTGGTTCTATATTATTCTTGTTCTTTTATTTTAGTTTCTGTAATTGGGATGATGTTTTCTTTAATCTATTCGGTGTTTAATTCATTCTTTATGAACTAATTCATCTTATTAAGCTTACAATGGATCTTAAAGTGAAATGATGATTATTATGCTTTGATTTCAATTCAATAAAGCTATCTTTTCAGTTCGTTTATTGTGATTTGTGCGTAATTTATGAATTGCTTGATCACCAATTCTATGTGGATTTGTATGGATTCGAGAGATGAGATGTGAATCTAGACTTAGTCATAATATCTTGTGTTTATGATTTCTGCATTTTAATGGAATTGATGGTGTATGTTTAGGATAGAGAGATATACCTAACATCGCATTTAATTGAGTAAGAACTTTGGATTTAAACATTCTTTAATTGTAATTCACATAGAGATATAGTGAATTAGTTAATTATGGTGTTTGCCTTAATTCTATCAATTGTGGATTTAAGTTGATATGGTTTTTGTGCATTGAGAGATGGCTAATTCTACTTTTGTGTTCTTGATTAATGAACTGGAATAGTTAATTGGATTGAAAAGAAGTGTGATAATCCGAGTGAAGCATAAAGTGAAGTTGTAGGCTTAATTCTTCATTATCTGATTAAAATTTATGGTATTTGGTTGACTTGATTTGATTTAATTTTTAGTTTATTAGTTTTTTTATTATTGTAATAATTAATTTGATTAGTTTAATAAAATTGAGATAATACAAAGCTGGTAATTGTTAGATTAAAATTAATACTTGTCTCTATAGGAAAGATACTTCACTTATCATTATATTACTTGTTGATCACATATATTTGTGTGCCATGTTTAATTAGAATACACCCAACAATCTGCTTGACCCTTTCTTGGTAAGTAGGATCATTCGGTGGTTCGGTGGGACCTGCTTAACCATTTGTTGGTAAGTAGGATCATTTGGTGGTTTGGCGGGATCTACTTGACCCTTTGTTGATAAGTAGGATCATTTAGAGGTTCGGTGGGATCTGTTTGACCCTTTGTTGGTAAGTAAGATCATTTGGTGATTCGGTGGGATCTGCTTGACCCTTTGTTGGTAAGTAGGATCGTTTGATGGTTAGGTGGGATTTTCTCGACCCTTTATTGGTGAGTGAGATCATATGGAGGTTTGGGGTGATCTGTTCGACCCTTTGATGATGAACAGAGTTGTTTAATAGTATGGTTTTGATTGATGTTAAGTATTAAGTTTGGTTCTTTTTAAGTAAATATTTTTTATTGATGATAATTGTACTGAAAAACAGTTATGTGAATTTTTTATACAAGAATAAAAGGAACAATTTTATTTCATTGAAATATAAAAGGCAATTACAAGATTGTATTTCTACAAGTTTGAAGTTATGTTTGGGGATGGTCGTCTTCAGCATTGTTCTCATCTTCGTCATTAGAAGAATTGAGGAGTAGTGGATCCAGTGCGGCAGCAGCAAGCTTAGCTTTTCCTTTGCTTCGGGCTACTTCATAGCCTTCAGCGTACATTTGTATGATTTCATTGGTGAGTTCGGTAGATTTTCGGTATTCACTTTGGATTTGATTTTGTAGTTCGTCAGTTAAAGGTGGCTCGAGGGCTTTGAGCTCTCAAAGTTCTTTTTCTACGTTGGTTCGGTGTTGTAAGTGTATTTTCTCTTTCTTCTTTGTGTCATTGATTTCACGGGTAAGGGTTTGGTTGTTCTGTCTCAGCACTTTGTTTTCTTATGTGAGTTCGTTATTCTTTTCAGAGGTGGTTTGTTGAAGTGCTTCGGCTTCAGCTAGTTATTCTTTTAGTTTGGTGATATCTTTTTTGAGGCCTTCGCAGTAGAAGGAGGTGTTGTCATGTAAGTCTTTCTCCTTTGCTAGGGCAGATTTCAGGAATTTATTTTCTCTTTAGGTGGCCTTCTCTTCACGTTTAATTTCTTTGTATCTTTGGTTGAGCCACCCGGAGATCCCAGCAGCCTACAGATGTTTAGTAGTCAGTATGGGGTATAGAAAGTTATTCATGAATGAAAGTGATTAATGTTAATTGACTTACGCGAGCTTGATGAATCATGCCTGCTTGGACGAGATTTGTAGTTGATATGTCCCCAAAGCAATGATCGTCAGTTGGGAGAACAAAGTAATCATATAGATGTAGAGGGAATTCTTCATTATCGTCTGGTCATAAGGATGGGGAACGTATGGCTTTGGATGTAGATGGTTATTGGGGAGGTGGTGTTAGGTGTTCGGATGAAGTCGGGAGGTGGGTTTCTGTTTGTGGGGCTGGATTGTTGTAAGATGTGTTTTTTCATTTTCTGGTAAGTTGGAGGATAGGGTCGATGGGTTCTTCAGCTTCATCGACTTTGATTGGCATGTTTTGGGATTGGCTAGCTTCGGTTGGAGGAACCCTTATCTCTTCGGTTGTGAGTGGGGTGATCTTAGCACGTTTCTTTTTAGTTCAAAGAATTTGGGTTCTTTTGGAGATTGGTATATCGAGGAGGCTTTCTGTAAGAGTGGGAACATGTATGTTTTTGGGTTTTTTAGCTGCTCTTCTTTTCAGCCGTGCGTGATTTGGGTCTTCGGCAGTGGTTGGCTCGAGTTCGGTGTTTTAGGGTTGAGCAGATGTTTTAGTTGTGTTTTCGGAGAGGAATTCCTCAAGATCTTTTTGATCAGCCGAAGTTGGTTTGATTAGAGATACTGTAGAAATCAGAAGGGATTTTTTCAAAATAATAGTATAGAGTTCGAAGATTAAACAGGTATCATGTTCAGAACATACATTTATGGTCGTATAGCCATGCTTGTTTGGTTAAGAGGCTGAAGCTCCACTCATTCAACGGAAGTTTCTCGTGTAGCTTTGCCATTTCCATTACTCGTTCGGGAGAAGTATCACCAAAGTCTAGAGAGGGGAGTTGGTATGAAGTTCAGTCCGGGATCTTGGATATTTCTGGTCCTTTGACGAAGAACCAGTCCTTATGCCATCCTTTGTTGCTCGAGGGGGTGGTCATCAGGGGGAAATTATCGAATTTGGAGTTGGGTTTTGGGGGTTGTTTACTTAGTACTTTGAAACCCCGTTCGCAGGAGTTTTTGATTTTTTATAGAGTGAAGAAGAATTCGATTAAAGGTGAGACCCCAATCTCATGACAGAAGGCGATGAAAGTGATAATGTTGATGTAAGAGTTAGGTACCAGTTGGGCTAGCCCGATGCCAATAAACCCTAAAAGGGTGACGATGAATGTGTGGTGGGGAAGTCAGACACCTTTCTCTAGTAAGGTAAGGGAGATGGCGGTCCAGCCATGGGGTCGGTGGTACATATGCTCGGTGGGTAAAGGGGCTCTTAGATGGTGAGTTTCTAGGATTTGATAGTGTTCATGAATTACGAGGAGGTCGGCTTCTGTGATTTGAAAGGGGGTGTTGACGTGGGGGAATTGATTCTCGTTGAGGTATTTAAGAGATGTTTCTGTGAATCGGTTCCTGATGGATTTTGGGAAGAGGTTGTGGCAGTGTTGGGGTTTGATTACGGCATGGTGTTTGTGGTGGGGAAATTGGAAGTGGTGCTTGGTGGAGAAGGTATGCTTGATATGGGAGTCGCGGAGATGGGGATGGAGTTTTGGGGTAGGAAGTTCTCTGGGTTTTGGGAGGAGGCCATTGTTGTAGCTTAAAGGAAGAAACCCGAGAAGTTGGAGAGAAAAAGTATTTGATTTTGAAATGAGCAGGTGAAACTGTTTGAATTGGGGAAAATGGGTTTTTATAATGTTGTCCTTTTAGTTATTCCCAGATCTCGAGGGTGGCGCATTAATGGGGTTATGATTATTTTTGGATGGTGGATCTGAAGGGTTGGTTTGTTATCTGGTATTGGGGTTCTTTGGTGAATGGGCTTTGTTTGGGCATCGTTGTTGCTAATGGGTTTTGTTTGGCTTTGTTTGGGCATTATTGTTGTTGTTGGGCCTTGTTTGATTTTTTTTGGGTGTCCTTGTTGCTGATGGGCCATATTTTGAATACTCTTCCATCAAATATTCTATTTAGTGGAAGACTGGAGGGCAATGTTGGGCCCAGGATATTCGGGCCTATGGTTTGTAATGGGCTGGCATCCCTATGGCGTCATATGTGACGCCCCAAAAATAGGTATATATCACCCATCTTGGGTCGCCAAATACATAGTACAGAATTCAAATATAACTTAATTATACAACTGTCGTGTAAAATAAAATAAAACATAAGCTGGGAGTTTCAACATGAATATTGTCTTCTAGACAATATCCAAACTCAAATTCAATCCTCATTACATTTATTATCACACTAAAGAGTGAGGACTACTAAAACAACCATCTCGGACCATCACTCCATTCCCTGACTAGTCCCGGCTACGTTCTCATTTTTTGAAGAGAGCAATAAAAGCAAAAGGGTGAGCTCAACTAGCCCAGTAAGAAATATTATGACTAAGATAATGCATAATAAATTATCGTTAACCTTCAAAAGTGTTAAATTGATAAAATAAAATAAACATCAAGTTTAACTGCAGCGGAACAAGCAATCCATTAGAAGAGTCAGATAGAGCATGATATCTACTATCTTCTATGATTTAAAAAGCTTATCATCAATTATATCGCTAAGACTCAGCTTAATAAATAAACCACATCATCGAATCATCCCTGCACTATGGGCCAAGGATATTCATTAGTATCATGTCCATGAATTATCCATGCACTAGGGGCCAAGGATATTCGTGTAATCATCAATGGTCATGCTCATGCCAACAACTGTCCCTCAATACACTATCGGCCAATTAAGAATTTTACCACATCATTTGTAACATTACGGTCATGATTATACCGAATAATGCCTGGTCATAATCATACCAATCAACAGTCTATATATGCACTACAGGCCAAAGATGACTTTCATAACAATATAAGCACGAGGATGATGACAATGATATAAAAATTCAATTAAATGAAAGTAAAGGATAAATTTTTAAAGATTTATAATTTAATTTATCCAGAATTCTAAAACATCCAAATTGTCAACATAATATTGCTTTGCGGAGTAAAATTCAAGAATAATATTGTATCAAAAATGATTTAGACAAAAAAAAGCAATTTTTATCATGAATAGTTACTCGGGTGAATAGTACCCGAGTGAATAGTACCCCGTGAATAGTACTTTGGAAATAGTACCCCGTGAATAGTACTCCGGCATGAAAAAGTTAAAACTTATCAAGAATGTTCAGAATAATATTTCCATGAAAAGATACTGGATGAAGCGCAAATTTCAAAGATATTCTACTAATTTCATGGAGTATAGAAGTTAAAACTTAACAAAATTAGTGTAGAATTCGGAATCTGAAACGAAATAATATTACTTATATACTACAGAGTATGGAAGAAAATATTAATTAATACGAATATTGAACAAAAATAATATCCCTTGCCTTAAAAATGAGACTATTCTAACTGGTATAGCAGGGATATTCTAAAAGAAAACTTTCATTATTTTCTACACTCAAAGCTTCCTAAAACTCGAAAGAAATACGTTCAATATTATAGAAGAAGAATTCTCTGATTCTTGTGTGATTTTCGATTCTGGACTAAGCATCCTATTTAATGGAAGAATACTATTTGAAATTTTAAAATCACGGACGCACAGTGCTAAAACTCACGGGCGCAAACTTTCGTCTGAAATAATTTTCTGAATTCACTATGCAAACACTATGCAGACATTATACATAATAAAATATAATATATTCTATTTTTCATAAAAAACAAAACTTATTATATTATGCAGATAATAATATGAATAACTTGTCTTCTCAATTATTGATTTAATAATATAAAATATTGACAATAATTGAATCAAATAACGTGAGATACTATGCAGTAATTACTGTAGTAATAATTGAGTATAACTGAGTGACTTCTCACGTAAGCATCGATAATCAATACAGTGTGCTACTATGCAACCACGCATATTACTGTACTTTTATCACCGGGTATTTCAACAGTTAACAGTAAAACTTTCGCCGTTATTTTTATAAAAAAGTTATTTATGTCGTTTTCTAACTCCGATAATAATTTCGTTGTAGGGTCCACTAATGATTGTGTTATCATACAAATATTCCCTATTAAAAGGAATATTCCTCGACTTTGCAAAATTTATAAATATTATCCACAACTATATCATTATACCAAATTCACACTATAATATTGAAAAATATATTTCGAGAAAAATTCATCTTTATTCATAAAAGTTGGGGTCTTACAACCTCCCCTTCTTATGAAATTTTGTCCTCGAAATTAGTGTACGTACCTAGTATAATGAAGAGGTGAGGATACCTTGATTTCATTTCAAATTCTAACTCCCAGGTCATTTCCTCAACATCATGGTTTCTCCACAAAACTTTGACTTGAGGTATAATCTTGGAGCGTAGAATATGTTCCTTCTTATTCAAGATTTTAACAGGTACCTCTTCCGACATTAAATCTTCTGCTATTTCATCTGGTTCGAACTCAATAATGTGGTTTGGGTGTTTCAAATATTTACGTAACATGGATATATGAAAGACATTATGAACACGAGACATACTTGGCGGTAAAACGAGTCTATAAGCCACAGTTCCTACTCGATCGAGAATTTCAAATGGGCCAATGAAACGAGGATTGAGTTTTCCTCTCTTTCCAAATCTTGTAACTTCTTTCCATGGAGCAACACGTAACAACACATGCTCTCCAACATTGAATTCTACATCCTTTCGATGAAGATCAACATAACTCTTTTGTCAATCTGTGAGGTTTTTATACGTTATCGGATCATTTGAATCTTTTTCATAGTCATACGTACCAACTCGGGTCCTAACAACGTTGCTTCACCCACCTCGTCCCAACATACTGGAGAACAACACTTACGTTCATACAACGCCTCGAATGGAGCCATGTCGATACTTACTTGATAACTGTTATTGTAGGAAAACTCCACCAATGGCAAGAACTTGTCCCAACTTCCTTTGAAGTCAAGGACACAGAGTCTTAATAAATCTTTAAGAGTTTGAATAGTACTCTCCAACTGCCCATCCGTTTAAGGATGATATGCCGAACTGAATCGTGAATCCGTGCCCAAAGCTTTTTGTAAACTAACCTAAAATCATGAAGTGAATCTTGGGTTTCGATCAGAAACTATGCATACTGGCATACCATGCAGTCTTACAATCTCATTTGTGTAAATACGAGCAAGACGTTCAAGTGAATAAGTTTCTCGTATAGGTAAGAAATAAGCAGACTTTATCACTCTATCAACAATGACCCAAATTGCATTTATGCATTGAGAAACCTTGGGAAGGCCAAAAACAAAATCCATGGTAATGTGTTCCCACTTCCATTCTAGATTTTTAAGTGCTTGCAATGGACCTTTTGGCATTTGATGCTCTGCCTTGACTCGTTAACAAGTTAAACACCTTGAGATAAACTCTGTTATCTCCCTTTTCATATTGTTCCACCAAAATTTATGTTAAAGATCACGATACATTTTTGTACCCCCGGGATGGATTGAAAATGGTGTGTTGTGTGCCTCTATCATGATTTTATACTTTAAATAAGGGTCGTTAGGAACATAAAGTCTGGATTTGACTTGAAGTATTCTTTCTTCATCGATTCTTGCTTTTAGAATAACACCTTCTTGTACTTTCTTCCTCATACGCATCAGCTCCAGGTCTGTAGTTTGAGCTGCTTTAACTTTATCGATTAAAGTCAGTTTTACTCGTATATTTACCATTATCACGTGGGTCCCTGAAGTCTTTAACTCTATCCCCATCCTTTGCAAGTCATACAAAATGGACCTTTGCGTTGACAATAACGCACTCGTACCCGCATATGATCTTCTACTCAACGCGTCAGCTACCACATTCACTTTTCCAGGATGGTATTGAATGGTATGATCGTAATCTTTTAATAGCTCGAGCCAACGTCGTTGTCGCATGTTGAGTTCCTTTTTGGTGAAGAAATATTTGAGACTTTTATATGATCCGTATAGATATCCACTTTCTCCCCATACATGTAATGCCTCAAGATTTTAAGTGCAAAAATGACTGTTGCCAACTCTAGATCATGAGTTAGATAATTCCTCTCATATTCTTTGAGTTGTCGCAAGGCATATGCTATGACTTTACCATGTTGCATGAGAACACATCCTAACCATTTGCCAGAAGCATCATTGTAGATGAAAAATCCCTCTGAGCCAGATGGTATTGTCAGAACAGGTGCTGAAATGAGTCTCCTCTTGAGTTCTTGAAAACTCTTATCACATTCCTTGCTCCAACCGAATTTTGTATCTTTTCGAGTCAGCCGAGTTAATGGAGTAGTGTTTCGAGAAAATCCTTCTACGAATCTCTGATAATAACCAGCTAAGCCGAGAAAGCTACATACTCCGGCCACTGACTTAAGTTGCTCCCAGCTTTGAATTTCTTCAATCTTTGCCAGGTCAATAGAAATTCTGTGATTTGATATTACATGCCCAAGAAATGCTACTTCCTAAAGCTAGAACTTGCACTTCTTCAACTTGGCATAAAGCTTGTTTTCACAAAGCTTTTATAGTATCAGCCTCAAGTGTTGCTCATGATCTTCACGGCTTTTGGAATAAATGAGGATGTCATCAATAAAGATGACCACATAGTGATTCAAATATTCCTTGAATACTCGGTTCATCATATCTATGAAGGCAGCATGAGCATTAGTCAATCCAAAAGACATGACTAGGAATTCGTAATTCCCGTACCGAGTTCTGAAAGTAGTTTTTGGAATGTCATCAGTTTTGATCTTTAACTGACGATATCCGAAACGAAGATCGAGCTTTTAAAAGAATTTGGCGCCTTGCAACTGGTCAAACAGGTCATCAATGCGTGGCAACGGGTACCTATTCTTGTTGGTGACATGATTCAACTCCTGATATTGAATACAAAGTCGCATACTTCAATCTTTCTTCTTTACGAATAGAACAGGAGCACCCCAAGGAGACGTACTAGGATGAAAGAAACCAATGTCTAGCAATTCCTGCAGTTAGGTCTTTAACTCCTGAAGTTTAATAGGAGCCATTCGATATGGGGCTTTGGAAATGGGTTTTGTACCGGGTTCAAGGTCGATACAAAATTCGATTTCATGCTCCGGGGGTAGGCCAGGATGTTCTTCAGGGAATACGTCAGGAAATTCATTAACAATAGAAATATCATTCAAAACTGACGTATTTTTGTTTAAATTCGTGACATGAGCTATGAAAGCTTAACATCCATTTTTCAATAAACGAATAGCTTTATGGCTTGAGATGACAGTGATTGACTTTAATGGTTTGGTTGCTTGAATTTGCATAATAAGTTGGTTAGGAATATGAAAGCTAACAACCTTACGAAAAATAATTAATTTTTGTATGATGAGTAGTTGACCAATCAATCCCTAAAATCACATCAAATGCAAATATTTTCAAAGAGATAAGATCGAAAGGTAATGTACGGTTGCCGATTTGAATCAAACAAGACTTATAAATAGTGGATGTAATGAAGGTTTCTTCCAATAAAGTTTCAACAGATAAGTCAAAGTCTAATTTTTTAGAGTTAAATTTAAACGTTGAGCGCAAGTAGAAGAAGTAAAAGAATGGGTAGAACTAGTATCAAATAAGGTATAGAATTCTCTAGAGTTTATAATTAGCTTACCTGTAATAACCTCGTTCGAATTCCTCACTTTTTGGGAGGTCACGACAAATGCTCTCCTTTGAACTACTGGCTTTGACTTCTCTGGGACGGCCTTTGGTGCCTCCGTCCCAGCTGGACTTGACTTCACTGTACGACAAAACGGGCTAGGTGACCTTCTCTTCTGTAATTATAACATGTTTTGGACTGCTGCGTAGAGTTTGGACTGGTGTGTCCATCCCCTCCACATTTGTAGCATATGATCGGTGGTCGTTCTCTATCCTTAACAACGGTTGTTGGTACCGACGTCTTTCCATCATTATTGAATGTCCTCTTCTTGAAATTTCCACTTCTATTATCTTGGCCAGAATTTCCACTGAAGTGGTTACTATTTCTGGCATGTTAATTCCCTCGACGTTTGTTATCATCGCTTCGATGACTGCTACCACTTGTATTATCAATTTGCCAGCTACTCTCTCAATGATTTAGACCGAAAAGAGATAAATTTTTGTGATGAATAGTACCCCGGGTGAATAGTACCTGAGTAAATAGTAGCCCGTGAATAGAACTTCAGGAATAGTACCCCGTGAATAGTACTCCAGCATGAAAAAGTTAAAACTTATCAAGAATGTTCAGAATAATATTTCCATGAAAAGATACTAGATGAAGCGCAAATTTAAAGGATATTCTACTAATTTCATGGAGTATAGAAGTCAAAACTTAACAAAATTAGTGTAGAATTCAGAATCTGAAACGAAATAATATTACTTAAATACTACAGAGTATGAAAGAAAATATTATTTCATATGAATATTGAACAAAAATAATATCCGTTACCTTAAAAAGGAGAGTATTCCAACTGGTATAGCGGAAATATTATTGAAGAAAACTTTCACTATTTTCTACACTCAAAGCTTTCTAAAACTGGAAAGAAATACGCTCAATATTATAGAAGAAGAATTCTCTGATTCTGTTGAGATTTTCAATTCTAAACTAAGCATCCTATTTATAGGAGAATGGAAGGATACTATTTGAAATTTTAAAATCATAGACGCACAATGCTAAAACTCACGGGTGCAAACTTTCGTCTGAAATAATTTTCTAAATTCACTATGCGAACACTATGCAGACACTATAAAAATACTATGCATAATAAAATATAATATATTCTATTTTTCATAAAAAACAAAACTTACTATATAATAAATATATAATAATTACACATTCCGTGATAATTATCAAAACTTCCCGTGACCATCCCATTTTTTTCATTACATGTGGGCCCCACCATGTTATTATCATATATATATATATATATATATATATATATATATATATATATATATATATATAACAAAATTGAGATAACTTCTACCGATAATTTTGAAAAATGAGTAAGTGGGGGTCCAAATAATACGCAAAAATTTACTACAAATAATTCATAAAAATTTCCTCAATATTTTTAACAACATTTATTCATTATTAATATAACTCGCAAAATTAAAAACCAGATCGTTCCCAGGAAAGAGGGGGCTTTCCGATAAGGATTTCTCCTTATTGGCGCGCAAATAGGTGACCAAACCCTTTTCCTCGACAGAACTTTCTAGACATTGTTAATTATGCAGATAATAATATGAATACCTTTTCATCTCAATTATTGATTTAATAATATAAAATATTGACAATAATTGAATCAAATAATGTGAAATACTATTCAGCAATTACTGTAGTAATAATTGAGGATAACTGAGTGACTTCTCACGTAAGCATCAATAATCAATACCGTGTGCTACTATGCAACCACGCGTATTACTGTACTTTTATCAATGGGTATTTCAACAGTTAATGGTAAAACTTTTGCCGTTATTTTTATAAAAATTTATTTCTGTCATTTTCTAACTCCAACAATAATTTCGTTGTGGGGTCCCCCAATGATTGTGCCGTTGTACGAATATTCCCCGACCAATCGAATATTTTATAACAACTTGCTTACTTTGAAAAAATTATAAATATTACCCACAACTATATCATTATATCAAATTCACACCATAATATTCAAAAATATATTTCAAGAAAAATTTATCTTTATTCAAAAAAGTTGGGGTCTTACATCATGTGGACTAGGACCGAAGGGTATTTTTGTGGACAGAGGATTTGTGGGTTAAGGTTCCTAATTCTATTTGATCTCTAGATATGGAAGGAAGTGTTGGGATATAGAACAACTTCCTTAATTCTAGGAGATTTGGTGCAATCCTATTAAGGAATAGTTGTTTGCGTGAGAACCTTAATCTGATTCGGAAAAGGATTACATGAGGGTGGTGAGAACATTATAAATACAAGGTTTTTCTTTGATTCTATGGTACATGCAAATTATTACTTTTAAGCACTAGAGCGTTAAGCCTCCATTGTTAACTTTATATTAGCTTGTACTTATTCTAACACCGGAGCTGTAACGACCCCAAAATAGGTATACATCACCCATTATGAGTCGCCAAATACATGGTATAGAATTCAAATACAACTTAATTATACAACTGTCATGTACAATACGACAAAACATAAGCTGAGAGTTTTAACATGAATATTATCTCGTAGACAATATCCAAACTCAAATGGAGTCCTATGTAACGATCCGAAATTTCAAATTGTAATATTAAATATTTATTGAATAATATAAATATTTATTTGATGTGTCTATTATTGAAATTGTTGAATAAATATTTATTGATGTGATGGTTGTTAATAAATATCGGTGAATATAAATTTATTAGATAAATTTCTAAATTAAATTAATTTATAATTTAGAGATTTGTATTATAACATGAGGTGTTATATATATTGTGATTAATAATTTAAAATGGTATATTAAATTATCAAATAAAATTATAACATGAAATTATAATTTTGTGGTATTTGATAAAGTGGGAAATATTTATTTAAAATAGTGTTCAACTAATGTATGGAACAATGTTGGATATGGAAATTCTAATAAATAAGATGTAATTATAAATTATAAACTAAAGTGTTTATTAAAATAAATTAAAAGGGCTTAATTTAGTTTTTGCCAAACAAGGTTTAAAATATTAATTCTTTAAAATTTAAAGGGTTTTGCCAAACAAAGCTTTATGGCTTTTAGATTTTTAATTTTTGAATTTAAATAAAATATAAAATAAATTTATAACATATACGTTATATTTTATTTGTAACTTTTATAATAAGTATACTGTAGACACTTAAAATTTTATGCGCTCCTATTACTAACATTACAGGAGAGTAGATTTGTCTTTTGGAGATAACCTTGGAAGACAGCTTATATCCATTCCGGATACTACCGGAAGTTCAGATCCATTCCGGATACTACCGGAAGTTTAGTTCCAACCCGGAACACAAACCGGGAACATCATCTCAAACCCTGGAACACACACCGGGAATGTCATTTCCAAATCTCGGAGATAATCCCGAGATATGCAGATCAAAAGACCGACAACACCGGAGAGGACAGTTCTGTCTCGGTAATAACACCACAACGCTCAGTTCCAGTCCCAGAGATAACACTAGGAGTAGCAACCCCATCCTTGGTGATAGACCCAAGAGATGTCTTTGCAGTTCCGGCGATAACCCCAAAAATGCTTGTTTCAAACATATGCAATCAGCTTCAACCCCAGACATCCTGTTGAGGCACACACACCTCAGACCCGGAGTTAACAACAGGCAGACAGGAACATCCACAGATGACAGTGAGACATACAAACAAGCAGCAGTCCAATCTTAGATGTAACCCTGAGCAACGTCTGTTTTTCGCTTAAACCGGAGATAACCCAGGTGAGGAGTCACAACGTCATCTTACCATCTCAACAAGATGATATCGTGGCATACCAACAAGTAGTCCAATCTCAGCTGTAACCCTGAGCAACATCTACTTTCAACTCAAAACCGGTGATAACCCCAGCGAGGAGTCAAACGTCATCTTGTTCCTTCGACAAAGGCACATCGTCTCAACACTTCATACATACCTACATCCAACAATGTTCCACAAGAACCGAGGATTGACAATCTCGAATGACTATTACGTGTGACAGTACTTTGGATAGAATTTGAAGCTTGAAGACCATGGGTATTGACCCCTCTTCCTGACTTCGTACAACCTCTAATCCATGTCATTGTGTAACTCTCGACACAAGCGGTCCGAAGAATGTCAGATATACCTCGTTCAGATGCTCGGATTGAAGTTCTGCAAGTTCGAGCGGACATTACAGTGCATGAGTGCATGTACTACGAGACGACGGGACCCGCGAGGCTCGGATGCATCACGACCACCAGCAGTATAATCGCTGCTATCAAGAAGTGTACCTGCTGACCATCCGTCCTATATATAAGCCTTGGGGTAAGCCATTTGAAGAGAAGAGAGAGGGAAAAAGGTGAGGAAGCCCTGTCCATTTTACTCTGCATACACATCTTTTAAGAGTTTCCACACTTTTAAACACTAGTTAGCTCACATATAGCTATCTTTTATCCGGCGGGAGCTGAGTGTTTATCCATTTAAAGTCAAAGAAGTCTACTTTGGCAAATTTCACCGTAAGCCTTCTTATATTCTATAAAGCCTTCTTCTCAAATTAGCACAAAAGGCGAAAGTGTTTGCGGGACTTTCTATCCATGGTTTTCATTTACATCAGATATATATATATTATATATGTTTATATTTCATATACGGACTAACATTATCGAGTTATGCCTCGATTGAGCCTAGACTTCGGTCTGGAGCGTTTAATTGCTTTTAAATATATGTACGTATATATATAAACTGTGGTCAGACTTTGTCTGATGAGCCTGGATTTTATATCTGGTGCGTTTAATTGCTTATATATATATATATAAATATTGTCAGACATATCTGATGAGCCTGGATTTACATCCAGTGCGTTTAATCGCTTTTATATATATACATATATATAATTGCTGTCAGACATATCCGATGAGCCTGGATTCACATCCAAGTCGTTCTCGCTTATATATATATATATATATATTTACATTTCATCTGCCGCAGAGTTTACTTATGGCGCTTTATCGCTTTTGACTTTATTTACATTTTGTCCCTTTGAGTTTACTTCATGGCGGTTGATCATATTTATATATATATTTACACTTTTATATATATATATATATATATATATATATAATATCGCTTTCCCTACAAATTGCAATGATCATGTGAGCCTAGGAATCATGTGATCACAGTTCACTTCTTGAATCTAGATTCGGTTCCCATGATGGACATTTTTCAAATTGTAAAGGCGGCTTGTATATTATTTTATAGTGTCTCGAATTTCCTTGGATGGTCATTATGCCCATGAGGAGTTCTAAGAATGCTTGTATATTATTTTCTCGAGAATGCTTCGTATCACGAAAATAAAAGTAAACAAGCCGAACATTCAGTAATAAAAAAGAAGTATGAAAAGGTCTCAATTCCTATTGAGCACAGGGTTTGAAAAACCTCTTTTACAAAACGTCATTGCTATATTGTGGTTAAAACTGAATTTTTTTATAAATTCAAACCCTTTGTATATAGGTGTGAACGAGGCCTAGCACTACTTTCAAATAACTGCACATTGATCCACATAAACACACAAACACACACATTCATATAACAATTTCTTTGAAGAGTGGCGGTCACCGTGGTAACACGGATGTCGGGGGGTGCCTAACACCTTCCCTCCGCATAATCAAGCCCTCGGACCCAAAATAAATCTCAGTTTCACAGACCCGTCTAGCAGTGTCAAATCACTGGGTCAATGTGAAAACCTTTTCCGGTTGCATTGGTGCTACCAGTTAAATATACCAACTGGCGACTCTTAAAGTCAAATCATCGACATTATACATGTCGGACCTTTTTCACTTGTTTTTTCAAACAAATCTCACATTAACATGAGAACACCAAAGAACAAGTAACGAAAAGGGACACTCAAAAATCCCAACGTCGACAGGTGGCGACTCTGCTGGGGACTCCAGTAAGAGGGCTTAAGCCACCATTATAAGCTTTTCAAAATTATTTTATGTTTGTGTGTGAATGTTGCATTTACATTTCTGATGAATGTGTACGAATGCATCTTAATTATTGCACTGCTAAATATCTATCTGTGATATTAGTGCTTCACACATGTCATCATTTTGTATAAACGGTGAGACACATTGTATGTGAATGTATGTTGTGTGGTCCCTCCACCAGGAGGCTATCCTGTCGGTGTTTGATTAGTGGACTCGTGGGAAGAATGATTCCTTGGGGCTCAGGGAAGGCACCACTCAGATTCGCTCCAGTTGAACGATCGTATTAACTTCCCATAAAGTAGATTGCGATGATCTTGGAACCTTCATGCCAAAAAGCCGCGAGAGTAACCCTAAGATAGGTCAGCCTCTGATAAACCAAACGCGGAGGAAAGTCTCTTCATACTTTCCATTTTCAATTACTTGTAAAAGCATTTACTTGTAATTTTTATTCCATGTTCATCCATATGTAATGGAAAATATGAAGAATAATTGTGCATAACATGTTATCAATTAACAACTGGTTTTGCAGGACAAAATTCCTAAATGGACATGTTATGATAACATTTATATTACCCTTAGACTAAACTATGTAAGTCTTTTATAGGGAAACAATTGGGCCTGTTACCCGTTCAAAGTCCAAAAAGGCCACGAACTACTGACCAATCATGTCTTCTTCCTCACGACCACGTCTATCATGTTTCCCGAGAAGAATTTGACGGATTGAGTAAACAAATTACAAACTTGGATGTTCTACTGAAAGAATTGCACCAGTTCACTCAGGGTACGAAGATACCTACACATACAGAATCCTCTACACAAGGAGGAGTTCAGGGTTTAGAAAAAACAATTCCAGAACCTCAATTAGATACAACCAACAAAGACCCTGAAAACACCCATCTCAAAGGAGATCTAGACACTGGTGATATCAGGAAGAAGGTCCTCCAAATGGAGGAAACCATCCGCGTTCTCAAAGGGATTGGAACACATGGCAGTGTTTTATAAACAGACCTTTGCATATTCCCTGGTGTTCAATATCCAGAGAAATTTAAGACCCCTAATTTTGAGAAATATGACGGATTAGGGGATCCTTATACACATTTAAAGGTGTTCGTTGGAGAACTTGGATCTTACGCAGAAAATGAAAAGCTCCGAATGCAGCTATTCCAGAAAAGTCTGACTGGAGAAGCCCGTTCATGGTATACCAGATTAGACAACTCTACGATCTATAGTTGGGAAGAGCTGGCTCACGCCTTCCTCACTCAATACAGTTTTCAATCTCAGATACGCTAAAAGGTGGAGGCGCCTTGCTGCTCAAGTTATTCCTTCCATGACAGAATCAGAAATGGTCATGACTTTCATAGATGTATAGGAAGCACCTTTCTATGAAAGAGTTTTAGCTGGTATTGGCAAACCATTCTCTGAAATGATCAAACACGGTGAGATGGCTGAAATGGGATTGAAGTCCGATAAAATTCAAGACCTAGCCGCTCTTAAAGACAATGCTGAGCACATCCAGTCCAGATCTTATGGAAACAACCCCTGGAGGGTCCATAAAAAGAAAGAGGAGGATGTTTCCTTGGTATTACAAGAAGAAAAAGGCAATCAAAGTATACCTATACCAAGGAGAAACTACTCCCCTTTTCCAGCACAATCTTCAAACCCTCCATTGCCTAAAAGTGGAAAACTAAAGCGACCTCGAATGTTCACACCCTTAGGGTATTCGCTAGAGAATATTCTTTCTCTTCTGACTGCTCAGAAGAAAATTACACATCTTCTTCCACCAGCCAACCCTAATGGGAAGGGTTTTAATGCTACTCAGAAGTGTGCTTATCATGCCGGGGCACCTGGACATGATACTCAAGATTGTTGGGCCTTGAAGCGTAAGATTCAAGATCTAATAGACAACGATGATATCGTGGTCACCAAACCAGATCAACCTCATGTGCAAGACAACCCTCTTCCTCAACACAAAGAAGAAGAGGTCAACATGATCAGTTGGAGCACTGTACAAGGTTCCAATTCTAACGGCGAATCATCCCAACCCATCAAAGACGGTGTTGACAAATGGGATTATGCAAAGTTCCAGTTTACCATGGAATGAAAAATGAAAACTCTTTGCAAACAAATTGAGCAATTGACAGAACTGGTGACCCATCAGCATCAAGTCACACGCCAATTAATCAGGCAGGAGCATGCCTATCTCCTTCCATTTGTTGTGAATGATTCATCAACACCTTCAGAAATTGAAGTTATGGAGGATAAGGTTGCAAAGCGAGCAAATGCTAAAGCCCGTCGGGATTTTTCTAATTAGAGGGAATTCACCTATTTGGGCCAATCTATGGAGGAGATACTTCAAATGTTGATCAACGAAGGAAGAAATACATTCCTTCTCCCTCCAATCAATCCTGATGAAATGTGTCAATATCATTCACATTCTCGCGGTCACAGCACATAAGAATGTTGGGCACTTCGCCATCTCATTCGAAATCTTATTGATAGCAGTGTCCTGCAAATAGCAGATGATTACACTATGCAACTCAAGGGTGGGAATGCATATCCTACCAAATGGAAGGGATCAGTAGCAGTTATATCTGAAGTGGATGATGAGACTGTCAAAGTATTTCCCATACAACCAATTCAACTCAAATGAGCTGACAATCCTTTGAAAGTGGCCGCACCAAAGCTAATTCCTTTACCTTTCAGACCACAACATCCTGTTGTCAGCTTACACAAAGTTCCATGGAATTATGGAGAAGCTGAAGGATCCATGTCTCATACTACTGCTACAGTGTCGAAGGAAAATCCACTGTATCTTCCTCAACGGGTTATTAAACCTACTTGCAAAGCAAAGGGGAAGTTGCTCATGGAGAAGATTGAAAAATTCCTCCGCACTATGGGCCACAATGAAGCCAAAGTGGTTTTAAATTTGCGAGAAGCTCCACACCAGTTTTCGATACTGGATTTGGTTTTCTCTTCCGAGGATCATCGAAAGATCTTATTGAAGGTTTTGGAAGAAGCCTACTAGCCAAAATCAGTGGATGTAGAAAAATTTCAACATTTGGTTGATCACATTTTCAACAACAATGTGATATCCTTCACTGATGACGACATACCTCCTGAAGGGACCGATCATTGCAAGCCTTTGCATATTGCAGTTTTGTCTTCCGGGTATATGCTAGCAGGAGTATTGATAGATGGAGGCTCATCTCTAAATATCTGTCCTTATGCCACCCTCGTAAAGATGAATATCAATCTCAAGCGGATACAAAGTAGACATACAGTCATCAGAGCTTTTGATGGTTCCAGGCAAAATTCCGTTGGAAAGATTGAATTGCCAATTGAGATTGGTCCCAATACATTCAATGTACCTTTCCACGTCCTCAAGATAGACTCAGGATACAACCTTCTCTTGGGGAGACCATGGATACACATGGCTGGAGCTGTTCCCTCCACATTACATCAATAACTCAAATACATTATCAACAACAGTCTAATCACTGTCAACGGTGAGCCGGATTGTCCTAAACAAGGAACTCTACCAATTATCAGCTTCAATTCAGAAGTTGAACCGGCCAGTTTCCATACCCTGGAAGTGAGTAACATGCAATACCATTCTATTGGAGCGCTACTTCCCCCAAGATTTCTGCCGAGGTTATGTCGGCCACTTACGAAATGATGTTATTGGGTCATCAACCTGGACAAGGGCTTGGTAAAGATAAGTAGGGTATTAAGCACCCTATTCAAATGTCTAGTCAAATTAGAACAGCCGGACTAAGCTATTCTGCCAATTCCAGTCAAAGGAATCCTTATAAGCACAAGTAGGTTCCTCAAGCTTCCGCCGTACGGCGATTTCCCATACCTTTCCCTCATGAGTTAATGCAATCTCCAATAAAGGTTCCAGCCCAGGTTGTGGCTATGCTGTTTCCAAAACCAGTGCCAATCAAAGCAAAAGATGTGCTGATTCCTGATCCCGAGGTGGAAGAAAAGGAGCGGAAATGTAAACATGACCTTGCCTTGATGATGGCAGGTATTCGCGTCATTGTTCATGATGAACATACAAATAGATACACCCCAAACGATGATTGTCGAGATGTCATGGTTATCATTCGGGAGAAGGAGGACAATGACGATCCTTCCATCACTGCAGTCCATCAGGACTTTGTCCTCGACAATTGGAGTAGCACTCCATGCGTTGGTCGACGAGGGTAAAATGGGTTGAAAATCCATCTGCCCTGTAGATAACTTTAATTGCTTGCTTTCCTTTACAGCACTAGCAGTTATTTTATAAAGTACATGCTAACACTTTTGTATGATCAAACAGTTGCATATATTAAGTGAAAGCATCTTTTATTTTAGGACTCTGAATTTAGATGTGACTGTCCTTGCTGATGACATGCCTTCTCTCCACAAGGACTGTAACTTTGATGCAAAGTTGGACTCAAACTTGATGGATATACAAGAGGACATTGAGACACCTCAAGAGATTAAGGAATGGGTCGCAGACAAACCCAAACCCAATCTTGATCAAACCACTCCTTTCAATCTCAGAACCTTAGACAGACCTAAGCTAATCCAGATTGGTTCAGACCTTACCACAAATCAATGGAATGACATGGTTGCACTATTAACCCAATTCCAGGATGTGTTTGCATGGTCTCATGAAGACATGGTAAGTTTGTCCACTGACATTGTTCTTCATCGTCTTCCCATTAAAGAAGGATTCAAGCCAGTTAGGCAAAAACTCAGGCGATTGAAACCTAAGTGGAGTTTAAAGGTTAAAGAAGAAATTGTGAAACAATTTCAAGATGGCATCATCATGGTGTCTACATATCCGGAGTGGATATCCAACATTGTTCCCGTGCCTAAACCAGGAGGAAAGGTGCGAGTCTGTGTGGATTATCGGGATTTGAACAAAGCTTTACGGGGTACCATCAAATTATGGTCGCTGAGGAAGATCGTGAGAAAACTGCTTTCATAACGCCTTGGGGAACCTTTTGCTACAGACGGTTGTCATTCGAGCTCATCAACGCTGGGGGAACCTATCAGCGAGCTATGATGGCTCTTTTCCATGATTTAATGCACAATGAGATAGAGATCTACGTGGATGACATCATTGTTAAATCCCGAAAGGAGGATGACCACTTAGACCATCTCAAAAAGCTTTTCAATAGGTTGCGTAAGTACAACTTGAAGTTGAATCCCGCCAAGTGCGCCTGTGACAACCGAGATTTTGTTATTTAATTTAAATATTTATTGGATTGGATAAATATTTTTTGATGAATTAATTATTAGACTAATTAATTAATTGATGAAGTTGTGATAGATTAATTTAATTATATGTGTTATATTTATTAAATTAATGTGGAGAATTTTATTATTCGAAGTATGTGATTATGTGAGCTTATTGTATTAAAAGAAATATTTAATAAGCTTAATGTTATTTTTTTAATTAATTTAATTATTAATTAGAGATTTAATAATTTGATATTATTATTAAATGAGAAATTTTATTATGTGACTATGTGCATTATTGAGAAATTATTATATTTTATTTAAATAAGATATTGATTTATTTTATAAAGGAGTGTGACATTATTTAAACTATATGATAAGGCTTTATTAAATTAAATGGTTTTGAAATCCTATTCTTGTCACCCAAACGAGGCCTTAAGGGGAGTTGAGGGCAGTTACCCATGAATGGGTAACTGACCACCAACGCGCGTCAGTTCTTCTCCTTATTAACAATACGTCTTCTTCTTTCTTCTTCATTATTTACCTAAGTCTAGAGAGCTTAACAGAGAGAAATACAGAGAGAGTTTGAGAAATTTTTTGAGAAAGTTTGTGACTCTGTGTTTGAAGTAGAGAGAATTGTAATCCTTGTACATTTACGCTTAGGTAATTCTCTTCAACCCAAATTCTTATTTTATGTCTTTTAAAGTTTTCATGAATATGGCTTTCATTTATTTTGTAAGTCTCTATAAATTGGGAAAGGGTGTTGTTATAGGGATATGTGTAATGATTCGAGTAGTATAGCATGTTTTAATATATATTATATGGGTTTCCATATCTTCAGTTTCATGAAATTATATAGTAAAAGATTTTAGAGTATGTTATATGGCCATATGGCCCTTATACGTATTTTTAATATGTTAACCATAAATTTTTCTACAAAATTCACAATGGTATATGATTATGCATGTTAAAGCGAACAAAACGAAGTTTCAATGGTTGAATTTGGTTTTATAACGAATCTGTGGCGTTGAATGATAGGATTTATATTTAAAACTTCAAGAACATCAAGAACAGTACAATTTGCATGCTTTAATCCTATGATTATGTATTTTTAATGGGTTAAAATCACTCTATATATGTTGGGTAATGGTTATGTATAAATTCTAGCATGTGGGTATGTTTAATTTGGTGAAATTAATGATCATGTAGAGTTTATTTATTTGAATCTGTGTTCTTCTTCGCTAATTGAAATTCAGAATCTGAGTGTCAAATGCATGGCTAACTCCGAACTTCGAGACTCGTGTTGTGGTATGCACTGCTATGACTATGATTACAGACACTTGTGCCTCAACATGCAGGCCCACAATAAGATATAGTATAAAAGTAGAATATACAAATACTTAGCGAATAATCGAAATGATTTTTTAAAAGTGTACAAGTATGGAAATGTGATAGCAACTTAATCTAATGATTATAAAGACTTGTTAGACCTATAATGAGATGTTAAAATAAATTCTTAACATACCCATAACACAATTACGTGTGGATTCAATGATCGAATGCATAATTAGTTTAGTTTTTCGTGAAGTCTTAATTTTACACTAAGTGTAATAATTGACTAAGTATAGTCATGAATTCGAGTTAAACAAAGAGTAAAGTTATGATGTTAGTACGTTGTTATTGACTGGTATTGTGAACGTAATTGGTATGTAGGATTTAATTCAAAGAATGAGTTTGTTTAAGTGTAATCTACACACGAGGCAAGTTTCTAAACCTTATCTTGTTACATTGAGCATGTTTCTAACTCTACATTTACGTTGAGCAAGTTTCTTACCCTAAACTTTCGTTGAGCAAGTTTCCTAATCCTACTTGTTATTGTTATATAAGTTGATTAATTCATCTTTCGATATTGAGCAAGTTATCATTATTATTGATCAAGCTTGTCTTATATATTAAAGCTTATTAATCTTCAAGCATGATGTTGTTATACAATAATTATTCTATTGTATACCTTTTTAGATGTTATTCAAGTTAAATATTCATTCATTGTTAAACCTTGTTAGACTAGCGAACCCTTATTGATTCGACTAGTCCATAGTTGATGAGGGTTCTAAATTTCAGAACCCCTTGATGAATTATCCAAACCAAACTTCCTTTGGTGCGGACTCGAATGTCAAAACTGAGATGAACAACCCTGTATAGGGGATTATTTACGCTTTAGAGTTAAGATATTGTGCATGTGATGGTACTAAGGGTTGATCCCCTAAAGTGCGAGAAGAAGAGTCCATAGTCTTATGATCATAAAGGTTTCAAGTAAAATACTTGACAACCTAGGACATAGTTCAAGGTCTTATGACCCTCAGAATTTCTTTTGATTCTTGTTATTCATTCTTGATTCAAAAGTTGAGCTTTATATCAGAAGTTATCATTTCTCTTGCATGTTATTATTCATTTTTATATTGTTATACTTGTGGGCAATCGTACTCACTCTTGCGTAATAATAACATTGCAATTAAGAATGAAAGAGCACACGAACCTTCCACTAGTAAGGGCAAGGGCAAGCTTAGCAAGTAATGAAGACTATTTATTTATGTGATTATGTAATGATAGTTAGACTTGATGTTACTTAAGACTTATTTTTTTGTGTTTTCCACATAAATGATCTAAGGTTAGAGTAACCTGGGATTTATTTATTATTCAGTTGATGTAACCCCATAATGGGAGAGATTTTATTATTATTTCTATATATTGTATGGTTTGCATTTTATTTACGGGTAGATAGATAGATGATGTTTGTATAGTGAACACCAAATCCTGTGAAAATGGAAGTACCGGATTTGGGGGTGTCACAGTGCCTTTAGTGTTAAGCCAGGCAAGTTGCTAGGTTTCCTAGTCTGCCACAAAGGGATTGAACTGGATCCTACCAAAATCCAGGCCATCAAGGAAATGCCCATTCCTCGAACGAAGGAAATACGGGGATTTTTGGGAAGGATCAACTTCATTAGCAGATTCATTTCTCAACTCACAGCAACCTGTGAGCCAATCTTCAAGATGTTAAGGAAGAACTCCTCCGTGAAATGGAACGATCAGTGTCAGAAAGCCTTCCTCACAATCAAAGAGCAATTGATTAACGCTCCTATTTTGGTACCTCCCAGGGATGATGTTCCCCAGTTCATGTACCTGTCCATAAATGACAATGCCATGGGCTGCATGCTGGGGAAAAAAGACAATAGAGGCTAAGAATGAGCTATCAATTACCTCAGCAAAAGATTCAGCATCAGTGAACGCAAGTATACTCTGATTGAGAAGACTTGTTGTGCTTTAGCATGGGCTTCCATGAGGTTACAGCATTACCTCCATGGTCACACAACCCATCTCATATCCCGAATGGATCCTCTCAAGTATGTGTTCAGCAAGCCCATATCGAATTGTCATCGTATCCGGATGGCGGTTGATCCTACAATAATTTGACATCGCCTACATGTGATGCAAAAATCTCATCAAAGGTCAAGGAATTGCGGATCAATCGGTCACGCCTTTTGCAGGGACTACAAACCCTTGAAACGTACTTCCCCGATGAAGGGGTAATGACAATTTAACAACAACATCAATCTGATACATGCCGTATAATGGAGAATGTATTTTGATGGGTCATTAACACGAATACTATGGAGCTAGAGCAGTTTTAATATCCGGTACAGGGGAGTAGTATCCCGTCGCCGTCAAATTGCAGTTTGTCAGCACCAACAACATAGCTGAGTATGAAGGTTGTATCATGGGACTAAAACTTGCCCGTTCAATGGGCATCAGGTGGTTAACTGTCTTTGGGGATTCCAAATTGGTAATCAAGCAATCCACAAGAATCTATCAAACCAAAGAGTTGCATTTACTGCCTTACCATCGGCAAGTTTTACAGATGGCTTTGGAGTTTGAAGAAATCTCCTTTCTACACATTCCTCATAATAGGAATGATTTTGCAGATGCATTAGCAACGCTGGCCTCCTCGGTTTACATACCTGACAAGGAAAATATGCCAAGCATCACGCTTACTCTGCAAAGAGCCCCAGTCTATGGGAATTACGTTGGAGAAGTATCGGATGAGCTACCTCCCATCCACAACCCTTGGTATCAGCACATCAAGGAGTATCTACAAGATGGATCTACACCCGCTGAGGCATGCCTAACTAAGAAGAGGCGGATTCATCGACTTGCTATGAAATTCTACCTGAGCGGAGATGCACTCTACAAAAGAGATGCAGGATTAGGTCTCCTCAGATGTCTGGACAAAGACCAAGCTTAGAGACTCATGGATGAAATCCATGGTGGAGTTTGTGGCCCTCACATAAGCGGACCCCTACTTGTCAAGAAGATCCTCAGAACATGGCATTATTAGCTTACACTCAAAACTGACTGTGATGATCACGTCAAGAGGTGCTATCAATGCCAGATTCATGGGAATGCTATCCACGCCCCTCCAAGGGAACTCCACAATATGAGTTCACCATGGCCCTTCTCAATGTGGGGAATGGACATGATCGGGCCCATCGAGCCCAAAGCCAGTAATGGACATCGATTCATATTCACCATGATCGACTACTTCACCAATGGGTAAAAGCAGCATCCTTTCCCAGGGTTACTAAAGAAGTTATCATTGCTTTCATCAGAAATAATGTCATCTGTCGATATAGACAACTAGAGGTCATTGTGTCAGACAATGCTATGAACCTCAACAACAAAATGATGGAGGAGTTATGCAGAAAATTCCACATCAAACATCTTAACTCCGTCATCTACCATCCAAAGATGAATGGTGCTGTTGAAGTAGCTAATAAAAACATCAAAAAGATCATGCAAAAAAAGTCCGCCAATCACAAAGGATGGCCTGACTAATTGCATCTGACTTTATTAGCCTACAGAACTTCCATGCGAACTTCCACTGGGGCAACTCCCTACTCACTAGTCTATGGGAGGGAAGCAGTGCTCCCCATAGAAGTGGAAATAGAATCCCTTAGAGTATTGATGGATGCTCAGTTGGATGAAGACCAATGGGTACAAGACAGGTATCACCAATTGTCTCTAATAGACGAAAGGCGATCCGCGACTATCTTCCATGGTCAGTTATATCAGCAAAGGATCGCACGATCCGACAATAGAAAAGTCTGACTACGGCAGTTCAAACAACATGACTTGGTTTTGAAGAAGATCATTGACAACCAAGATCAATCTAAGGGAAAATTCGATCCTAATTGGGAAGGCCCATTTGTTGTCAAGGAGGTATTGACAGGCGGTGCTCTCAGATTGTGACACCCCCAAATCTAGGTACTTTATTCCCACAAGATTTGGTGCTCACTATCCAAACAATCATACTATCTACCCAAATAAAACATTATTTAAACCATAATCCTCCCTTCAAATAGGGTTACATCAATTACTTCAAAATCATCATCTATGTCCTAGGTTCACAGGTGTTTTTACTATAACCTTTAATAGTCTAAACGACTATATAGACCATCATTCCGTACTCCAGGTGATCAGCCCTTTATCCTATGTATTGCGCAAACATTTTAACGCTATTGCGTAGCTCTAATATAATCCCCTGATATAGGGTTGTTCATCTCAGTATTTAGAGTACAAGTCTGCACCAAAGAAAGTTTGGTTTGGATAAGCTTTCAAGGGTAATTTAAAGTTTAACGAACATCAACTAGAGGACTAGTTGAATCAATAGTGTTTGATAATACAATAGTTGATCAATAATAATATGAAACAATGAATTAGTGTAAGCGAACTGTCTATGTAACGCCCCGAAAAATCGAACATTTTGTAATTACTTTTAATAATGAATAAAATAATATTATTTATTATTATTACGTGTTGAGAAGATGAAGGTCGTTCTATAACCTAGAAATGTCAGAACGTCGTAGCATTTTAACTACGTGGGAGAATTAAAGTGTTTGAATTTCTAAAATGAAAATAAATGTTTTTCGAGAAATTTTTTGAAAAACACTATTCATCGATTTCTGCTCGGGAACTATTTTTGAACTTCCGAGAAATGCGTAACGTTATAATATCGATGTGATATTGATTATGTAATAATAACCTAAGTATGTAAAACGTAATATTTCGCATGCGGACTTAATTTGGGAACGTTAGGTTATTAAGCGTTAAAGGAAGAGAGTTGTTATTATATAATGTGTATACATTATATGAAGTAATGGATGTAAGTATAATACGACATATTGTACTATTATGTATAAAGAATGAGATAACGTATATTAAGAATTAATATACGAGTTAGCATACGAAGATTATACGTGGGGTATAAATGTTAAGTTATTGAATTAAAGGTAATGGACTTGTAGGATTGCTAGCTTATTGGTAGAAGTCCAATAGAATGTGTTTCTCAATCCAAGTGTTTGTTAATCATGAGTCCAAACATTGGTAATGTAAGCCCAATAAGAAAACTAGCTAGATTAAACTAGCAAGCCCAATGATTTAGCCATGATCCATGGAGCGATCCAAGTGTAAGTGGGTAGACTTGATGGGCAAGGTTAATGTGTGGTGACCAAGTGATGTGATGAGCAAGTGTTGTGGCTAGCAAGTTTACTTAGTGGCTAGATAATGAATAGTAAGGAGGTGGAATGAGGAGGTGGAAAAGAGGAGGTGGAATGTGTTAATGACCATTCTACCCTAGCTTTTGATAGCCTATAAATACCAAGCTCATTTCAATTTTGTTGGTTGTTATTTCATCCAACTTTCCTCTCAATATAAAGCTACTTATTGGTTAGCAAGAATAAGCCACTTAAGCACTTATAAGCCACTTCAACCTTTGCTAGTTTTCCAAAGTGAATTGAAGTCTTAGTCTTTAAGGGTAAGACTCATCTCTTTTATCTACATCTCTTCTATGATAGGATTGATAGAGAAGGGGGATGGTTTGATAATAACATGTAATAAGTTAATAAGGAATGAACTTAAGCCGAATATTTTGAATAAGTAACTTGAACATTAATAATTTGCTAGAGCCATGAAGAACTTATTATGAGTTGTCATATGATGATTAGTATGTTGATTATAGCATGAGAACTTTGATTGAAGGACTTAAGTTGTTAATAAGTCATGAGCGTGAAGATTTTTAGTTCATAAGTTGTATAAGTTAATGACTTATGAGAATGAGTCAAAACCTACCTTGTTTATGAGATGGGTTAATAAGTAACTTGTAATGATCATATGTTGGTTGAAATCCATTTAGAATCATTAAGAATGTAGCTTTGCCGGAATTCACACGATTAGACGATTATCGTCAAATTCGTGAAATTCTCGGAATGGAAGTCTTATTTTGTGTTTGAAGTCGGAAATGTTGGTTTTCGATGGAGACAAGTCATATTGGTCATTATAGAGTTGCAGACTCAAAAATGACCGGATTTTGACTTGAAACGAAGAAACGAGCATTGAACATTCACGAACGTTTATCGTTTTCGATAAAAATGAACTCATAGGTGAAATTTTAGCAAACGAAGTCAAATAGTTAAAATTCTTGCATGAACGTATAGATTATAAAATTTGTGAACCGTAGGCTTTTGAACGGACCAATTCAGACTTAAAACGAAGAAGTTATGCATCCGGGAAGTTCGTAAAATTTTAAAAAACTGCATAATTGTCTGAGGCACAGAGTCCGCACCACGGCGCAACTCCAAGCCTAAAAGGCTCGCACCGCAGCGCGAGGCCAGAACCTTACACACTGTTAACTCGCACCGCAGCGCGAGACACAGAGTAATTGGTGGCGCCGCGACGCCAGTCACAAGAAATTGATAGTAAAGAATGTTTTTAAGTGTAGAAGGAAAGGGAACTTGTTAGTAATGAATTAAGATGTAATCATAACATGGTTAAGACATTGTAAGGTACTTGTAAGACACTAATGCATGTTGATTAAGAGTTAATAATCAATTGAAGATGAGCGGAATATGAATGACGTAATAAAAGCTAGAAACCCTAATAATAGATCTAAGTTAAGGTTTACATTGAGATGAAGGGTAAGATATAATAGTAAACATACTTGATTATATAGGACCTAATGTGGTACGTTATATGATTATGTATTGTAGAATCATAGAGACTTAAAGTGTACGTGAGTTAATCAGTAAGCAGACGCTAAAGGCAAGTATTCTAACCCTTGTTCCAGTTCAGTCTGGACAAGCTGTGTAATTCATGTATTCTTTCGCATGAAGTTTTTTTAACGATGAAGTCTAAAGCCAATTCTTTCGGCTAGACTTATATTATGAATCTATCAAGCATGATTAATGTTTCCAAGTTATATTGGCATGGTCTTCAATCGAAGACCAAGTATGCTAAAATGTTTTTGTCATTTAACGACAGGCACGTAAGGTTGCCACAACTTAAACGTATACACGTTTAATGAATGTAGTGTTGATCAACATAGAGTACTATGGGCTGATCACCCAGAAGTTCTCGTAAGCTATATCGGACTTACGGACTTAGTGTCGGGTTGTCCTTTTCAAAAGAACTTATGATATGCTCATAGACTTGAGCCATAATTGTTATTCTACTGAGTATGGTTGTGTAAAACGTTTTGAAGGAAAAGAAGTGCTATTTTGAATTATAGATAGTACTTCGTAACTATTATTCAGTTATTGAAGCTATATTAGTTCTATGTTTCTAGCATGTTGTTTATTAGAGTTGTAGTACTTGCTGAGCTAGTTATGCTCACTCTTGCTTGAACCATATGAACACAGCCAAGATCGAGCAGACCAAAGGCTCGGGCAAGGATAAGGGCAAGGAAAAGACGAACCCTTAGATTACTTATGTAATAGTATAGGTGAACGATGGTAATATATTTGATATTATAACAAGAACAAACGAATGGGTTACAAAGAACCTGGGAAATGTAATATTATTTTGGATATATATAGAAGTTGTATTAGCCCTTTTGTGACTATTCAGGTGAATGAATGAATGAATGGTAGTACCGTGTAGCACCATCTATCGGGTTGGAAGAGACCCGGATTTGGAGGCATCACAGTTTATACTTGATCCCATGCTTAGAAACAACTACAAAGTATAAGTGTTGAATGACAATAATAAACCTTGCTTGAATAAAATTAAGCTAGGACTATGAATTATTGAATAAACATTAAGTAATAGCAAGCTGAAAATAAAGCTCACTTATCATGAAAATGACTTATGTCAAGTAATTGAACTATAATGATTCAACATTTGAAATTAGAATTCAAGAAAACTGCATTCATAATATCCGAATAACGATAATGAAACTTGTCTAACAATAAACAAGTTAGAATGCATCAATAAGTATTGGACTTCAAACTTGGTTGAGTACAATAATCTCATAGCTAGATTGTTCAAATCGTGATTAAGAATACAATAGTTCGTTTAACGAAACTTTAAAGTAAGAACTAGCTCAACAAAAATGTAAGGATAAAAGGCTTGATTAATGTAAAAAGAGAAGTTTAGAAACTTGCTCAATGCAAAAAATAGAGTTAGAAAACTTGCCTTGAGTGTAAGCTATAAAATCAAACTCACGATCACCTACATATAATTTTAGAACCACAATATCTATTAGATATGCTAACATACCAAAACATGTTCATTACCATTCACATTTCAAAAACTCTTAAGTGTTTAACTTCGCAACACTTGTCTAATGTTCATTAGGTATACTAAATTATCACATAACGCGTTCTCGACTTACTAATCATTTTTGCAACTTTGAACTTACTAACCACAATTCACTATGTTGTGTTAACCTTAACATTAACCATTTAATATACTAACATAATTCAGGCCATACTATGATGCTATCCCAAGTCCAGTAGTAATGCAATGAGTCGAATCTCAAACTGTAGTATGGCACGGCATAAGCCCATACAAAGGCTTGGGACCCAAGGCAAATTGTGCCATTTTTTGCTTATTGGCATCGGCTGCAATTGCTTTACTGTGTTCAAACAGACGCAGAGAAGGCTAATGAATAGTAGCCAACTTTAGCCCAACAAACACAATTTTCACCCATCAAACAGTGATAATAACACGTAAGATAAATATACAACTATCATAAACATGATTGCTCACATTTACAACCGATTAGAATAATTTAACACCAACTAGAACTATTTTAATTCGACAATTTTCATATTTTTCATATAAAACTCCATTTTTGATACTCATTCTAGAAATCAACACTGTAAATTCATTAGTTGGCCAAATCAGTCCATTCAAATTACGTTATGCTCGTATCACATAGAACTAACATATACAATCTTCAATTTATAGTTTAACATAAGAATTGACCATCTAAATTGGTACTTACCTAAGCCATACAAAGAATACATATACTAACAAATTTTCTTCCTACTGTCAAACGAAATTAGCATCCAATTCTCTTGTTTAATCATAAACTCTATCATTATAGCATGTATAATCACCATAACTAAATTACATAACAAAATTCGGAAGAAATATAATTCACAGAACATATAAAAACTTTACCGTAGTTCACATATGTAGACATATACATATATATAATAGGGTTGTATAAGAAATACCTTCAAATTAACTTGCACAATCTTGCAATTGCAGACAATTTCTCAGGTTTCACTCTCACTCTCTCGATTCTCTCTTCTTTAGCACTTAGAATGCGTAGAAGAAAATCAACTAGTATGCGTAATGATATAATACACAACTGACATAGGCTTAATACCCATAATAAGTAACATCAGTTACTAGGATAAACGTATATAACATAAATACATTATATTTATTATTTATTTTATTTTATTTATATTATTTATTTTAAATTTCAAAAAGTAGAAATATCAAAAGCCATAAGGATTGTTTGGCAAACCATTTAAAATTAAAGAGTTAAAATACTTAAGCCTTATTTGACAAAAACTAATATAAACCCTTTTTAATTTATTTTAATAAACACTTTAGTTTATAAACTATAATCACATATTATTTTCATATCCAACATTAACCCATTAAATTAATCGCATACTATATTTTAATTAAATATAGTCATTTAGCAAATATCACAAAATTATAATTTTCATTATAACTTTATTTAATAATTTAACATATCATCTAAATTATTAAATCAAAACAATAATATAACATCTCATGTTATACCACAATTCTCTAAATTATAAATTAATTTAATTTAGAAAATTCTCTAATCATTTAGATTCATCAACCATCACATCAATAAAATATTTATTTAACAATAAACACCTCAAATAATATTTATATAACTCAATAAATATTGAAATTACACTTTGAAATTTTGGATCGTTACATCCTTCCCTCCTTACAAGGACTTTGTCCCCAGAATCGCAATTCAAACAATCAAATCGTCACATTCTCCCCTACTTACAAAGATTCTGTCCCCAGAATCGAAGACATTGACTAAACAAATAACTCAGGATAATTTTTTATCATATCAGCTTCAAGTTCCCACGTAGCCTCTTCGACGTTGTGGTTCCTCCATATCACCTTCACAGAAGGTATCATTTTATTCCTAAGCACTTGTTCTTTCCTGTCGACTATCTGGATAGGAATCTCTTCGTAAGACAAATCTTTACTGAACTGCAACGGTTCATATTCGATCACATGCTTGTAATTGGGTTTATACAGTCGCAACACCGAAACATTAAAAACAATGTGCACATGCTCTAATTCTGGAGGTAAAGCTACCTCATAAGCCACCTCTCCCACTCTGCGTAGAATTTCGAAAGGTCCAATAAACCTCGGGCTAAGCTTGCCTTTCTTACCAAAATGAATCTTCCCCTTCCAAGGAGAGACTTTCAGGAACACGAAACTTCCTGCTTCAAATTCACGACTTTGTCTATGTTGATCAGCATATTTTTTCTGTCGATCTTGAGCAGCTACCAATCTTACTCTGATGAGTTTGACTATTTCAGCGGTCTGCTGAACCAGTTCTGGGCCTAATAGTTGACGTTCTCCAACTTCATCCCAGCATAGTGGGGTTGTGCACTTTCTGCCATATAACGCCTCATATGGCGGCATACCAATGCTTGTGTGGTAAATGTTGTTGTATGAAAATTCCACCAATGGTAGATGATCATCCCAATTTTCTTTGAAATCTATGATGCACACTCTAAGCATATCTTCAAGCGTGTGGATCGTTCTTTCGCTTTGCCCATCGGTTTGCGGATGATACGTTGTGCTCATCTTCAATTGTGTTCCCATGCATTCTTGTAGTCTCCTCCAAAAATTTGATGTGAACCTCAGATCTCTGTCTGATACAATTGATATTGGAACTCCATGTCTTGAAACGATCTCCTTAACGTATAATTTCGCCAGCTGATCAAGATTAAATCTAATCTTTATTGGCAAAAAGTGTGCAGATTTTGTTAATTTGTCCACTATCACCCATATCGCGTCATATCCTTTTTGAGTCGTTGGAAGACCTACCACAAAATCCATTCTGATATGCTCCCACTTCCATTCCGGTATTTCCAACGGTTGAAGTAATCCGCTTGGTCATTGATGCTCGGCCTTCACTTTCTGACATGTCAAGCACTTTGCAACGCATTCTGCAACGTCTCTTTTCATGTTCGGTCACCAAAAATGACGTCGTAAATCCTGATACATTTTCGTACTTCCCAGATGAACTGAATATCCTGAGCTATGTGCTTCTATCAAGATTTCTTCTTTAATATCCTGAATTGCTGGAACCCAAATTCGACCCTCGAATCTTAGCATTCCCTCAGCATCGACCTTATACTTCACTTCTTTACCCTCGGCCATGTTTTCCTTTATTTTCTTGCATTCTTCATCCTGTATGTGACGCCCCCAAAATAGGTATACATCACCTATTCTGAGTCGCCAAATACATGGTACAGAATACAAAAACAATCTTTAATATACAATAAGAAAGTTGTTAGTTTTAATACAAATATTGTCTTCTAGATAATATCCACTCTCAGAATAAGTCCTCATTACATTTATTGTTACACTACTTAACAGAATAGTGAGGACTACTAATACTATCATCTGGACCGTCACTCCGTTCTCCGACTAGTCCATTCGTTCTCATTTCTAGAAGAGAACGGTGAAAGAAAAGGTGAGCTCAACTAGCCCAAAGAAGAAATATTATGACTAAGATAATGCGAATAAATTATCATTAGTCTTCAACAATGTTAAACTGATAAAATACAATAGACATCAAGTTTAACTGCAGTGAAACATGCAATCCATTAAAAGAGTCAAGTAGAGAATAAAATCTACTATCTTTTATGATTTAAAAGGTTTTTCATCACTTTTATCGCTGGGACTCAGCTTAATAAATAATCCACCTCATCCCTGCACTATGGCCAAGGATATTCATAAGTATCACAACCACAAATTATCCATGCACTCACGGACCAAGGATATTCGTGTATTCATCAATGGTCATGATCATGCCAACAACTCGTCCATCAATGCACTACGGGCTAATGAGGACTTTTACCACATCATTTGTAACATTACTACGTGATTACAAATAATCCCTAGTCATAATCATACCAAGTCCATCTATGCACTCAAAGCCATAGATGACTTTCAACAAAAAATATAAATATGAGGATGATGACAATGATATAAGAATTCAATAAAACAAGTTCAAGAATTAATTTATTCAGGAACTAATAACGTCCAAATTATCAACATGATACTTCTTTGTAGAGTAAAATTTAAGAATGCTCAGAAGAATATTTCCACGAAAAAGATATTGGATGAAGCGCAAATATCAAGGATATTCCACCAATTTCATGGAGTATAGAAGTCAAAACTTTAACCAACCGAGTATAATAAAGAATGGAATAACAAAAGAAATCACCATGCATGCGGTACTTCGCATAGACAAAAGTTATTCCAATGAATAATAAATAATGGAACCGTCGAGTGTAATACGCAAATGATAGGATATTCCAACGAATAATAAAGAATGGAATAACAACGAAAATCAAAGCATGCATGCGGTACTTAGCATAAACAAAGTTATTCCAACAAAATAATAAATAACGAAATCGGTCCGTAAGTAAAATGCATGAGATAGGATATTCCAACGTAGAATAATAAAGATTTTAACCAGTCCCAAGTAAAACGCATGCATGTGATATTCCAACGTAATAATAAAGACGGAACCGTGTCCGGCGTAAAATGCATGCATGTGATGTTCCAAATGTAATAGTAACAAATGGAATAACAACAGAAATCACCAAGTATAGGGTAGACCGCGTATACAGGTTATTCCAATAGAATAATAAAGAATGGAATAACAGAAGTTCTCTTCACGAATATAAAAAAAATAATACCCCCTACCTTATAAAGAAGAGTACTATGACGGTAGGACGGGGATATACTTGAAGAAACTTGCATTACGCTCAAAGCTTTCTTAAACGCTAAAGAAATTTGCTCAAGATAGAAGAATAATTCTCTCTATAGTTTCTCTCTCTAGAGTTTCAGTGAATTCGTAAGAAATAATGAAGGAATGAGCTTCTATTTATAGAAGAATGGACTGAATAGTAACCAATCCATGAACGGTCCAGATCAATTTATTTAAACGGACAGTCCAGATTGGTTTACAATAAAATATAATATATTCTATTTATAATCTAATAAAACGAATAACTTTTAAAAAAAATTTACTATGCAAACACTATGTATAATAAAATATAATATATTTTAATTATTGTCTAATAAAATGAATAACTTTATAAAAGTATTCTGTTTTATATAAAAAGATTTTACTATTAGCCTAATAAAACGAATAACTTTATAAAAGTATTTTGTTTTATATAAAAAGCTTTTCTATTTTATTACATTAATAATACTAATAAAACAAAACTTCATCATCATTATTATTATTCACACTATTAATCGACCAGGTCATTCCCAGGAAAGAGGGGGCTTTCAATAAGGATTTCTCCTATCATGCCAAGAATTAGGTGACCAAACCTCTCCTCAAGCGTAACTTTTAGACATCATTAATAATGCAAATAATACTATTAATAACTCTGTCATCTCAATTATTGATTTAATAATATATAAAATATCGACAATAATTGAATAAAACTGAATGACTTCTCATGTAAGCATCAATAATCAATACCGTGTTCTACTATGCAACCACGCGTATTCCTATACTTTGAACACTGGGTGTTTCAACAGTTAACGGTAAAACTTCCGTTGTTATTTTCATAAAAATATTTTTGTCGTTTTCTCAATCCGACAATAATTATGTTGTGGGGTCCACCAATGATTGTGTCGTCGTACGAATATTCCCCGACCAATTGAATATTATAAACAACTTACGTACTTTGCAAAATTTCTAAATATTACCCACAACTATAACATTGTATCAAAATCATTCCATAATATTTAAAAATGATAATTATAGAAAATTCATCTTTATTCATAAAAGTTGGGGTCTTACAATCTCCCCTTATGAAATTTCACCCTCGAAATTAGGGTACGTACCTGGTATGTAGAAGAGGTAAGGATACCTTGATTTCATTTCAGATTCTAACTCCCAGGTCATTTCCTCAACATCGTGGTTCCTCCATAAAACTTTGAGTTGAGGTATAACCTTGGAGCGTAGAATATGTTCCTTCTTATCCAAGATTTGAACAGGAACCTCTTCATACGTTAAATCTTCCGCTATTTCGTCCGGTTCTAACTCAATAATGTGGTTCGGGTCTTTCACATATTTATGTAACATGGATATATGAAAAAAGTTATGAACACGAGACATACTTGGCGGTAAAGCAAGTCTATAGGTACCGAGTTCAGAATGTCGTCTTCGGTACATCCTCTTTCCTCACTTTCAATTAGAGATATCCACTTCTCAAGTCTATTTTCGAGAAATATCTAGCACCCTTCAATTGATCAAACAAGTCATCTATTCTTGGAAATGGATATTTATTTTTAATAGTGACTTTGTTCAATTCCCTATAATCAATGCAAAGACGCATTGACCCATCCTTCTTCTTCACAAACAACACCGGGGATCCCCACGGTGACACACTCGGCTGAATATACTTCTTGTCTATCAGCTCCTGTAGTTACACCATTAATTCCTTCATTTCTATCGGGGCCATTCTGTACGGGGCTTTCGATATCGGAGCTATTCCTGGCGCTAAGTTGATCACGAACTCGATTTCTCAGTCAGGCAAAAGTCCTGGCAAATCCTCCAGAAACACGTCCACGAACTCGCTAACCACTGGTATTTCCTCCAATTTCATACCCTTCTCCTTTTGAGTATCGACTATGTAAGCTAAATACCCCACACAGCCCTGACTCAATAACTATTTGGCCTGCATCATCATCAGACATTTCATTTGTCTAGGCAATTTTCTACCATGAAAAACTACTTTTGACAGAGTCAAAAGGTTTACACACTTCTTTTGGCAGTCAATTATAGCTCTATAATTGAATAGCCAATCCATTCCCAAAATAACATCGACCTCTTCGTGTTTTATCGGGATTAAATCTACTGCCATAATATTTCCCTTAATGTTCACCCTACAGTTCTTGTATACGAACCTAATAGGAATCACTTCCCTATTTGCAATTTCTATGTTTAAAGGAAATTTCAACTCTTCACAAGGTATTTCTAACTTCTTAGCAAATTCATCAGATATAAACGAGTAAGTAGCACCCGAATCAAATAATACATATGCATCTATATCATTGATTGGGATAATACCTGACACGACATCTTTTGATTGCACGCGTCCCCGCACTGTCCATGTCAAGGTTACGGTTGTGGGCTTATTTGTTGTTGTTGGTCCAGCAATAGCCAATGCTCCTCCACTAGTATTTCCTTTGCTCCCATTTGTCTCACCAGATCTCTTCTTAGGGCATTCACGAGCAAAGTGATCCTTGGATACGCACGTGAAGCACACATTCTTCTTAACTTGAGTGCAATTTGGGACGATGTGACCCTCCTGGCCATAATTGAAGCATACTCGCTTCCCCATCAAGCACACACCCTTGTGAAACTTTCCACACGTAGCGCATGCTTCGAACTTCTTATTTTGTTGGTTTCTTTGTTGATTTCCAGCTCCTCCATTCGCACACCACTTCCTCTTCAGGTTGTTGTTGTCATTTTCGCCATTAACACCACCACCATTCTTAGTTTCACCTTCACTTTTCTTCTTCATCTGCTCTTGATTATGTTTTGTTACTGCCTCGCCAACACTTTCAGCGAGAATCGCCTTCTCCATCAACGCATAAACGCTCTTCAATCGGAATAGGGAACCCTCTTTGTACAACCAGTGGTTTCACCACGCTCGAACCTCTTCTCCTTGCGCTCATCTGTGCTGACTTGATATGGTGCAAACCTCACCAACTCGTTGAACCTTGCGGTATACTCAGACACCGACATTGTTCCCTGCTTGAATTCCAAAAACTGAACCTCTAGCTGACTCTTCGAACTCTCTGGGAAATAAGTCTCAAAAAATAGCTCCTTAAACCTATCCCAGGTCATCACTCCTGGCCCTTCCCGAGTTTTGTTGGCCTGCCACCAATAGCTAGCCTCCTCTTTTATTATAAACGTTGCAAAATCAGTCTTCTGGTTATCCTCTACCCTAGCAACATCAAAAACCTTCTCGATCTCCATAATCCAAGTTTGTGCTTCAACTGGATTCATGGACCCTCGGAATTCTGGTGGTCCAACCGCCTTGAAGTCCTTAAACGTAGTACCTTGATTCTGAGGTTGATTCTGTAAAGCACCCGTCAGCAACGTCACTAGCTGCTGAACAGGGTTTTCTTCCACATTGTTGTTGTTGTTTTCCTCAATGATTCTCCGTCATGGTGGTTAACATCTTGAAGCCATTTTCTATTAAAATACACCCATTAGCTTCTATTCAATCTCTTAAGTATTATATACTTAAGTCACACATCATAACAGTTTATCACGTAACACTTAACACTTTGAATAAAACAATAACTTTTATTCATTCATCATAAAAAAAACATCCAAACAATAGCATCATTGCTATTTACATTACTTTCCTGAACTATAACAGTTGCAGGATAACATCATCATCATCTATCCCATTGGTTATCATACCCGGGATTTACATTTCATTTATTTCCTAATCACATATCAATTACATATCACTACGATGTCCTACTAAGATACTACGTAACCTTACAACGCTCTTCATCCATAATTCGAAACATTGTTCGGCGATCCAATACGTATGATGGTAGCGTCTCAAATTGAATCGGATAACCCATGACTCGATCTTGAGCTCGATTGACCACGGTGTTGAATACATTGCTCATTTCTTCCATCTTCCTCCTCTTGGCTTGTGCATCACTCTCTGCTATTCTGGCTTGTTGATAAGCTTCACTGTATGCGTCTTCGACTCTTACCCTTTTTGTAGATTCTTCTTTCAGCTTATTCTCCAGTTCTGCAATCTTCTCAATCATTCAATCATTCTCTCCTTCTATGTGAATCAGCTTCTCTTCAACGTTGTTCAGTCGTTCTTCTCGATCCTGGATCTCATCGTCTTTCTGTGCCATCGAGGTTTGTTGTTCAACTATTATCTCCTGCAACTCCTCAACGGTGTCTTGAAGTTCCACATTGCGGTCATACACCTCGTCGTACATACGGCCAGCTATCGAGTTGAGTGGAAGCTCTTCCTCCTCGTCCTCCTCATCCTCCGACTGTGGTAGCTCCATGGGGTCCTCCTCGTCTGTCTCTATCTCATCATCCTCGTCAGGTAACCTCTCCTGCTCAACTACTGTGACTGACAGAACAATTTCTCGTGGTAGTAGTTGTTCCCAAATCACCTGAATATCCCGAGGCTCCTCCTCTCTAGCCTGACTGGATCATCCTATAATAGTCATCCTGTCAATCAAAGTTTAAGTTTTAATTACTAACTATTACTACTCGACACTCACGAGCACATAAGTTGTAATCACATAAGCACATAAGTGTTTTATTACTTTCTCTTTCCTAAAACTCGATGAGAGTTTATCATCACTATCTTTTCAAAGGTTACTTCCTAAGGCTTTTCCTCCACCTAAGGTTCATAACCTAAGGCTTTGATACCAACCTGTGACACCCCCAAATCTAGGTACTTTATTCCCACAAGATTTGGTGCTCACTATCCATACAATCATATTATCTACCCAAATATAATATTATTTAAACCATAATCCTCCCTTCAAATAGGGTTACATCAATTACTTCAAAATCATCCCAGGTTATCTAACCATAAAACATCATTCAAGTGCGTAATTAAATTAATACATTACACCATTAATAAAAAGTCTGAGATAATCATAATAAATAAAAGTACAAATCAGCATCACTTGTACAATTTTCCCTTTCCTTTGCTAGTTGAAGGTTCATCTACCTTCTCCACTTTAGCTGCAATGAGTTTATAAATATGCAAGAGTGAGCAAAACAATTGCTCACTGGATATAATAATGGATCAACAGGAGAATAACAATAATATCAACAAACAAATAGGCTCATCAAAAACTTGATAGTACTCTAACAATGATAATCAAGAACTGAAATCCAAAATATGGAATAAACATAACTGAGGGTCATAAGACCATGAACTCTATTCTAGGTTTTCAAGTATTTCTACTTTAACCTTTAACAGTCTAAAAGACAATAATCATCTTCTATGTCCTAGGTTCACAGGTGTTTTTACTGTAACCTTTAACAGTCTAAACGACTATATGGACCATCATTCCAGTACTCGGTGATCAGATTTCCTTTGTACTATGTATTACATGAAACATTTTAACGCTATTGCGTAGCTCTAAAATAATCCCCTGATATAGGGTTGTTCATCTCAATATTTAGAGTACAAGTCCGCACCAAAGAAAGTTTGGTTTGGATAAGCTTTCAAGGGTAATTTGAAGTTTAACGAACATCAACTAGAGGACTAGTTGAATCAATAGTGTTTGATAATACAACAGTTGATCAATAATAATATGAAACAATGAATAGGTGTAAATGAACTGTCTATACTTGATCCCATGCTTAGAAACAACTACAAAGCATAAGTGTTGAATGACAATAATAAACCTTGCTTGAATAAAATTAAGCTAGGACTATGAATTATTGAATAAACATTAAGTAATAGCAAGCTGAAAATAAAGCTCACTTATCATGAAAATAACTTGTGTCAAGTAATTGAAATATAATGATTCAACATTTGAAGTAAGAATTCAAGAAAACTGCATTCATAATATCCGTATAACAATAATTAAACTTGTCTAACAATAAACATGTTAGAATGCATCAATAAGTACTGGACTTCAAACTTGGTTGAGTACAATAATCTCATAGCAAGATTGTTCAAATCATGATTAAGAATACAATAGTTTGTTTAACGAAACTTTAAAGTAAGAACTAGCTCAACAGAAATGTAAGGATAAAAGGCTTGCTTAATGTAAAAAGAAAAGTTTAGAAACTTGCTCAATGTAAAGAATAGAGTTAGAAAACTTGCCTTGAGCGTAAGCTATAAAATTAAACTCATGATCACCTACATATAATTTTAGAACCACAATATCTATTAGATATGCTAACATACCAAAACATGTTCATTACCATTCACATTTCAGAAACTCTAAGTGTTTAACTTCGCAACACTTGTCTAATGTTCATTAGGTATACTAAATTATCACATAACGCGTTCTCGACTTACTAATCATTTTTGCAACTTTGAACTTACTAACCACAATTCACTATGTTGTGTTAACCTTAACATTACCCATTTTAACATACTAACATAATTTCAGGCCATACTATGATGTTATCCCAAGTCTGTAATAACAAGCAGGTCGAAATCTCAAACTGTAGGTATGTAAAGAAGAATGAATACCATACAAAAAAAACTTGGGACCCAAGTAGCAAGCTGCTTTTTTTTTATAACACCGGTAGCAAGAAATTTGCTGTGTTCAGACAAACATAGAGAAGGCTAATGAACAGTAGCCGACTTTAGCCCAACAAACACAATTTTCACCCATCAAACAGTGATAATAACACGTAAGATAAATATACAACTATCATAAACATGATTGCTCACATTTACAACCGATTAAAACAATTTAACACCAACTAGAACTATTTTAATTCTATAATTTTCATATTTTTCATATAAAACTCCATTTTTTATACTCATTCTAGAAATCAACACTGTGAATTCATTAGTTGGCCAAATCAGTCCATTCAAATTACGTTATAATCGTATCACATAGAACTAACATATACAAGCTTCAATTTACAGTTTAACATAAGAATTGACCATCTAAATTGGTACTTACCTAAGCAATACAAAGAATACATATACTAACAAATTTTCTTCCTACAGTCAAACAAAATTAGCATCCAATTCTCTTGTTTAATCATAAACTCTATCATTATAGCATGTATAATCACCATAACTAAATTACATAACAAAATTCAGAAGAAATATAATTCACTGAGCATAGAAAAACTTTAACGTAGTTCACATATATAGACATATACATATATATAATAGGGTTGTATAAGAAATACCTTTAAATTAACTTGCACAATCTTGCAATTGCAGACAATTTCTCAGGTTTCACTCTCACTCTCTCGATTCTCTCTTCTTTAGCACTTAGAATGCGTAGAAGAAAATCAACTGGTAGGCGTAATGATATAATACACAATTGACATAGGCTTAATACCCATAATAAGTAACATCAGTTACTAGGATAAACGTATATAACATAAATACATTATATTTATTATTTATTTTATTTTATTTATATTATCTATTTTAAATTTCAAAAAGTAGAAATATCAAAAGCCATAAGGCTTGTTTGACAAACCCTTTAAAATTAAAGAGTTAAAATACTTAAGCCTTGTTTGACAAAAACTAATTTAAACCCTTTTTAATTTATTTTAATAAACACTTTAATTTATAAACTATAATCACATATTATTTTCATATCCAACATTAACCCATTAAATTAATCACATACTATATTTTAATTAAATATAGCCATTTAGCAAATATCACAAAATTATAATTTTTATTATAACTTTATTTAATAATTTAACATATCATCTAAATTATTAAATCAAAACAATAATATAACATCTCATGTTATACCACAATTCTCTAAATTATAAATTAATTTAATTTATAAAATTCTCTAATCATTTAGATTCATCAACCATCACATCAATAAAATATTTATTTAACAATAAACACCTCAAATAATATTTATATAACTCAATAAATATTTAAATTACACTTTGAAATTTCGGATCGTTACACAGATTGCAGGAAATGGATGGCAATGAATTTCCACAGCTTATCAACTCGGACACTATGAAACGGTACTATGTCTGAAGTTACCATCAATCAAACATCCTGGTATTGATCATCCAATTACCAGTCATTCCGATTTTTTAACCCTCTTTTCACAAACTCTTCTGCCCCTAAGGGAAACATACAATTCAAACCAGCAGCCTGGTTTTACCTCATTTGGAATCAGCAGCCTGGTTCCACTTCGTTTCAAACCTTCATACAATTTCGGTTATCCTACACACAGGATTGAACCTTTCACACCTGCAGTTTATCCCAAACACGGGATTAAACTTTTCTACGCTTGCAGTTTATTCTGAAAACAGGATCAAACTTTTTCCACACCTGCAGTTTGTCCCCATTATGGGATCAAACTTTCTTCTCCCCGCAGTATAGACTGCACATGGGATTCACACTTCTCTTCGCCTTCAATTCGTCCTGAGGGGCGAACTGCGTCTACCTAATCTCCCTGATACCCGGGGGTATGTAGGATACCATATTCTCTATGGCCTGGTCACAATAAAGAAAAACAACAAAAACATTTATGCCCTTTCTCTATAAAACAACAAAAACAACAAAAATACTTCTACACCCATCTGCCTTCCGCATTCAGCATTGAACCTCTTACACCAGGTCCGAACTACGCAGACTTGATCTCCTCTTCAATAGAGTACGTGGCGACCATTCATGGTGCGGTGCGCCTAACCCCTACCGTAACAACATACTTGTCACACTAAGACTAGGATCTACCTTCAATTTGCCCCATTTCATCGGGCCAGATCAAAGGGATGGAATTATCCAACCTCTTCTCACAAAAAGAAGATTCGGTGACCATCTAAGCTGCGATCGTACCTCGAAGAGCAATACCAACCCATAAGAGATGGAATTAACTAGGATTCTCACAAATAGAAGTACTGGCGACCATCTATGGTGCGGTCAATCTCAGAGAGGAAGAAACTACTCTCCTCTCCACTTTTCCATACAGATACCAGTCCCAAGATACCAAAGATGGTAGGGATTTACAAAAATTGATGATTCGTTCTGAGAAATCTTGCGACGTCTCAATGTCCATCTATCAAGGATAAGTTCAGAATGCATCAAGATCATAAGTCCATGGAGAAATAGGCAAACATCAAGCAAGTATCAAGGCATAACTAAAAGGGAAGTGAATCAAAATATATTTCCTTGCCATACATAATACTGTTTGATATATATACATCTGTGTTGTACATGACAAAATGGCTAAGCTAGTCTGTACAGGAAAATACAAAGCTATCTACAGATCTGTGTGTATACGAACTATCATATCTAACATAGCATCCCTCTCTGAAGACGGAAGTAGCACTGCAAGCTCCTGCCCAAGGGTATCTACACGAGCTAGCAGATCAGAGGCTAACTGCATGGTGGCATAGTGTTCATCAATGTAAGCACTCATGTCGGCAAGAATGACAGTCATCTGGGATCTAACAGAAGTACTATCTGCAATGGCCACATCCCTAGCAGATAAGGCGGCATCCCACTCCCCAATCAATGCATCCATGACTGATCTAGCCTCATCCCTCTCTAACAGAGCAGTATCTCTCTCATCAAGAGTCACAACATCGCGCCTTAGCCTTTCGATCTCTATCATAGGTCATCGATGTAAGCTCTGCTCCAAATGTTGTGTTGAATAATCGAGTAACAAAGGGCACTTTTCGGGGTGGGAGAATCCATCACAAATGTTGGCGGCCAAAGCCAATAAGTCATCGATGGGAATAACACCTCCTCATAGGCTCCTCATCGTCGTAATCAATCCCACGCAATGTTTATATCGCAACCGATAGATGCGCCTTTGTCTCCATCCATACAGAATACTCTGCAGAACAACCTGGATGACTGACAGAAAACTTAGCTAGCTCTCACTGATCCCAACAGGCATACAACCTAGACATGTCCTCCGTTGACAAACGGTGTGAAGCGAAGCGCTGACTCACTGCCCCTCATATGGATGAAAATCTTGAAACTGGTCAAACTGACACATCACGGCCAATGGGTGGTAAGTGATCATGCCCCTCAATCCAGCCAGAGGGAGATAATCCATGCCCGGAGCATGAGTAATGAAGCTGTAGGGTGAGCTAAGCCCTAAACATGGCAATATGGCAAACGGATCCCTAATCCCTGCCAGGAAAGCTGACCACGATGCAGCATCTGTGCACTCTGCAGGTTGAAAGGAGTATGACATGGCTATCTCCTGGGTGAAACAAAACCTGTCGTCTAAATGTGCCAATCGATCTCAAGTGTGACATAAACCACACATACAACATGACCGAGCTACCTGTAAATACTCCTGCCGGATAAGTGCAGCAGTATGTAGTTAACCTCAGAGTCTCTATGATGATCATCAGTACAATGGTATGACCCTCCTTGAGAGCTCTCACTGTCATAATGATGCCTATATCCAGCTCATCCATGTACCGCGGCATAAAGACGTATGATAATACGCATAGAAGCAGTACATCTACTCTGGCTGAACGCCAATGGTCCTCCGGTGTGGTAAAATCCCCGAAATGTCATGCATAGCTGTCCTCAGAGCCAAACCTGTCAAACAGGAAATGTTGGGATATCACGTGGCCAGATGTAATCTCGTCCCGGACCACACTATGTCTCAATTCGGTGAGGGTCATGAACTGTCTACTCATGTCTCCAATAGCCATATGCACGCAAGGTCTGTCCAGCGGCAGCATCGTAAACCATGCATACTCCTCCAAAGTAAGAGTCAACTCCTGGGTCCCAAATCGGAAAACATGCCTCTCCGATACCCAATGCTTTAGCATGCCCTCTACAAATCCTGTGGGAACCTGAAACATCAACAGGGTCATAGTATGCTGCAGCAAATCATCTACGATCACCATGTCTGATGGTGATATACTATCATACCATGAGCAAGATACTTACCTACCACCACAAATGGTGGGGTATGATCAATATGGCTAATCGTCGAAGAAGACATCTCATGCGGTCGTGTGTCATAAGACCATCCAGGTCAATGTCAATATCTCTCGGACATACATACATATGCATAACATAATAACATGCATGATACAATTGATGGCAATATGATATAAGGAATGGAAAAACTGTATATACATTCCTAAGTATATTATCATCTAATACATCTCTGTACAGTTAAAATACAGGGAAATGGGGTGAAGCTACCCAACATACAACAGAGGCCTATCAAAAGATATAGCGAGAATGGGGTAAAGCTACCCAGATGCTAACAGAGGCCTATCAAAAGAAATAGCGAGAAATACATCAAACAAAGTCAAGAGTGTCGATGTCTACATCATCGATACTATCTACCTGATGTAACTTCTCCTGAGTCACTGGATCTCTATCTACAAGGATGTCGGTAGATATGAGGAGGATCTGCATACGGAAAAACCATATGGGTCACCGAGGGACCAAATACCAGAGCCGGAAGGATCAAAAGTATCTACCTCTTGCAAGATCTCCGCCCCAAATACGAATGAAAAGATGTGGCCAGGTCCATTCCAAATCGCCAAGTCAATCATTAATCATGTCACATGAGTCGGATCTCTGACACAGGCTAGCCAATCTGTCATCATCACGAATCCTGGAACGATATCCCCCATAAACTGTGTGGCGCGGATCTGAGCTCCAATGGTACGAGGGATCCACCAATACTGGAACATCTCCTGAGAACAGGGGCCCTCTGACAATGTAAAATCCTCAATCCCCATCAATGGGATGTTAATGACGGGTGACTGCGAAACAGGCCAATAACGCCTGGTAGGAAGCAAGATTGGCATACGTATCTCTCCTGTAGTGTTCCTAATATCGCGCTCTCCTCAATAGAGTTCCCATCCTCCATCTGTAAAGAGAGGAATCCTACGGGTGGAAATGACGTACTCAACTCCAGTCGGGTACCCATCCTCAAAACCAACTCCCAAATGCTCTCCAGAGTAGGGACTCCATGTGATGACATCGGCTGTCAATAGCTCCAGCTGTAGGCGACAATGAGTGAAACCCTCAGCAACAGGGACCTCCACCAGTGTGGAATGATGCCATCTCCGTCCTCATGGATAGGTATCTAAACCTAACACGCTCACAGGACGCAAACAAGGAAGTCTCTCATAGGCTCAAAATTGCCCACATAAAGGCAAACATCTTCTGTCAGTCAACACTCTTAACCATGCCTCGGTCAAGCCCTGCGATCGTATGCGCATTCCCCTGAGGAAATAGGCAAAGGTGTAGGAACCCCAATCATACTCTCCTATATGGTCCACGTGTCGAGTGGCGCTGATCAAAATGAAGGACACCGTAGAAGAGTTATCTGCTATGAAGCAGCCCCTAATGATCATCAAGAATAATATCTGGAGAATACGATCCCTGACTCTCACATCATCGGGTATGGGCTCACTCAACAGCCCGCTCATAGCATCTACGCTCAAAGGACCTGTACGAATAGTCCTTCCCTTGAGCGCTTCCGCCGGAACTCCCAACAAGGATCTGACGGCAATAGGGGTGATATCCGTCGTGCAAGGAACTGGCTCCCCTCCAAACTCCATACCTGTGATAAACCGCCAATCCATCGGCGTCATCATCACCTCACAATCTAGCAAATGGAATGACTGAGTATGGTGAAACCAATGCTCAGACAATGCCCTGAGGTAACCCCAGGGACAGCGATGGGGTAGAATGGAAAAGAACCTCCCGAATCCCCAGCCATGGATGATCGCTCTATAGTCATCATGCAAGGCCTGATACATAGAGTGGATGCTAAACCAGTTCCCTCGAGGCTGTGTGAAGCCGGGAACCTATCATCAATGCGCATCAACATCGACTCCTCGACTCCTCATCAATAGGAAATAAGGAAGATTAAAGATCTAACTTCATACCTCATTTGCGTGCAGGTATACTGAAGGATTCCTACTCAAGTCACCCAGAAGATCTGGGTTTGCCACTTGAATACCTGGCAATTCCCTACGGGGAACACGTACAGTAGGAGCGGGAACCTCAATCGGTGCATCCTCCTCCTCATCCTTAACATTCGGCACTTCAAACCGAATAGGACGTATCACCGCCTCCGCTAAACGACGAGGCTGTCTAACAGAATGGCGTTGACGCCCTTCAAAAGCCCTCCTCCGTACACCAGAAGTGGTCCTGCGGGAACTACTTGGCTGATCCAGATCCATGATATCTGGACAACAAGTCTCCAAATCACCTCAGAAAGGGTGTGGTAATTTCTTACCTGGAGTCTTTTTCAAAATAAATTTTATGATTACATGCATGCATGCATTATTTTAACATACATATACAGTAGAGTTAAAAATGCATGACTACCCAATACCTACATTTTGGAAAAATTTTGCCATAGCCCCCTTTGTAAATGGGACTATCCACATACACATAAAATGACTAGGTGGCCATTCAAGAGCACACACATGCCACACAAATATATACATCCTACATGCATTAATCACATCATAATAAAAATCCGTAAGTGTAGTCTAATTACCAAGATTATTTTACTTTTCTACCTTTACTCATTTGTCCTCAAATAGGATAAGAAATGACAGTAAAAGGTGCCAATTTAACTGTTTCAAAAGTTAAATTTTTTCACATCATTATGTTCAAAGATGGTTTAATACTAACATTTACTATGTTAAATATTTTTATCAAGTCATATCAAAGATGCATATTCACTACTGATGTGTCTAAATGCATTTCATGCGATAAGTCATTTTCTAACTAGATGAAATTGGAAAAAATATATGCATGTGTTACTGTGATGTTGAAGAACGCTTGCGACAAAGGCGCGAATATGCGAAAGTTGCCTTAACTCAAAGAGATCTGAAGAAGAGCTCTCGAATTTCCTTCGCTGCGCAACTTGAAAATAACTTATGAAAGCAACCAGTCGCCTATACATAGGCACGGTTGGCCGCAGACTAACCTATGGCTCCTGCAGGTACACCTGTGGCACCCCTACATGGGCCCCACACCTCCGACTCGCTCCAGTTAGAGTTGCAAAGGAGGTCTCACAAGTTGAAATGGCTAAATCAGGAATAAAAATGCTACGCGATTGAGCGGAATAGCCTGAAATCCTGGTTTCTCGTCGGTTAGAGTTAAACTCCCGTTGTCTCAACGGTATTCGCCTAAATGCAGGGTATACTATACCAATGAGCTCAGCTTTCACAAATCATGCTCGGCAATACCCCTAAAAGGTCTGATGTCGTCATTTTCAGGGTCACAACCCTAAACCTCCCCGGCGGGGGTTACAACACCGAAGTTATCAAGCATCTACGTATCCTCGACGGGGGTTATAACGCAATGCAACCATTGATACACACATCAATGAAGGTCAAGCAGCCTTGACATCATGTCATCCGATGGCAAGTAAACCCATCGAAGCAACCTTCCCCAGCAAGGGCTACAACGCAGTGCTACCATTGACACATACATCAATGAAGGTCAAGCAGCCTTGACAATACACCCAGCAGGGATTTATCCGGTGATACACACATCAGCGAAGATCAAGCAACCCTGATAACAACAAACTGTTGGCAGTAACTCCGACAGAATGAGAGAATATATTATACACATCCTCAAACAGACAAAGCTTTATCCCCACAGATCTCTTACACACAAGAGGTACCTCTATGGAATATAAGCCAGTGTCTAGGATTCAAGACTTTGGTGATAGCCCCAACGTCAACATCCTTGGAGACTTGGATCGCATGTCCAAGCCATCACTGATTGTCATCCCAACAGGATTACTTGACAATCATTCATGCATTCTACGTGCATTTGCATCATGTTGTTGCATATAGCATCATGTTTATCTTGCTTGCATTTCAAGTGTCAAGTATTCTTTATCCTATCCATGCCTTGCATTGCATAAATATGATAAAGAGGGGTATCTGTAGACACTCGAAATTTTCTGTGCTCCTATTACTAACATTGCAGGAGGGTAGATTTGTCTTTTGGAGATAACCTTGGAAGATAGCTTACATCCATTCCGGATACTACCGGAAGTTCAGATCCATTCCGGATACTACCGAAAGTTTAGTTCCAACCTGGAACACAAACCGGGAACATCATCTCAAACCCCGGAACACACACCGAGAATGTCATTTCTAATCTCGGAGATAATCCCGAGATATGCAGATCAAAAGACCAGCAAAAACACCGGAGAGGACAGTTCTATCTCGGCAATAACATCGTGACGCTCAGTTCCAGTCCCAGAGATAACACTGGGAGTAGCAATCCCATCCTTGGTGATAGCCCCAAGAAATGCCATTGCAGTTCCGGCGATAACCCCAGAAATGCTTGTTTCAAACATATGCAATTAGCTTTAACCCCAGACATCCTATCGAGGCACATACACCTCAGACCCGGAGTTAACAACGCGCGATTGTGAACATCCACGTATGATGCGGTGAGACATACAAACAAGCAAAGAATTCAATCTCAGATGTAACCCTGAGCAACGTCTATTTTTTGCTTAAACCATCGATAACCCCAGACATCCTATCGAGGCACATACACCTCAGACCCAGAGTTAACAACGGGCAGACAGGAACAACCACAGATGACAGTGAGACATACAAACAAGCAGCAGTCCAATCTCAGATGTAACCCTGAGCAACGTCTATTTTTCGCTTAAACCGGCGATAACCCCGGTGAGGAGTCACAACGTCATCTTACCATCTCAACAAGATGATATCGCAGCATACCAAAAAGTAGTCCAATCTCAGCTGTAACCCTGAGTAACATCTACTTTCAACTCAAAACCGGTGATAA